>CM053027.1:507685713-508118213 GCA_028564925.1 Lithobates sylvaticus
GAATTCTGTCAATGTAAACTGTCTACATTCTTAAAATGTGTAGATGATGTCCAGGAATTGCAAAGGGAAAGGGGCCTTCCGGGGAAGAATAGCATTAGTTTAGTTTTCAGGTGAGCAAAGGCCCCAATTGAGATGGTGTGTAGGATTCTGGGAAATGAACCTGTAAATTGGAAAACAAATCTGTTATGTCAGTAGCTATATTGATCAGGTCTGATTTGATAGGAGCCAACCCAGAATCCTGAGCATCTTAGGCATGTTTGAAGTGGGTTAGCCTTTAAGACATGTAAATATGGTTTAAAGCTGGGATGTGTGGACTTATTTGAAGACTCCAATTGACTATTGTGATGGTTTATTTGCACTACAGGGATTGGCAGCAATGGGTTCCAGATGGAGCTGAAATGCTGCCCATATTTATTTAAACTGGCCCCTGACAGTGAAATGTGAATTGAAACCTCTGTGTATTTTACAGAAAGGCCCATTCATTAAGGGTCCTCTGGGCTACCCAAGCCTAGGCAAGGGACCTAAAGGGAGCTACACTGAATATAATCAAGAGCAATTCATGGAGAACAATGCTCCCATCATAACCTCTGTCATTTTACAATGTATATTATTGTTTTATTATGTTTTCCTTAATATGAAACTTACTTATGTAAGTATGCATCATATTGTGCCTTGTTTTAGTACACCTTCTTCTTACAGCCATTGCATATCTGTATTTAATGAACACATGATATTAAATTATTACTTTATTTGCAGCTTAAATTGGATTTTTATTTATTTATAAGCAAATGTGGAAAAAAAAGGCCATATGGATACTTTGGACACTTCTCTGAATGACCTTAAAGAAACTCGCTGTTATTAAGGATCTCCATAGTTCATGCTGTAATATTATATTACAACTTCCTATAATTCAGGCCAACAAATATTGCTTTAGGGCATTCTCCTCCCTCTTACCCCAAGCAGCCCCTTTATAATCTGAACTCAGGTCATATTCCTCTGTCTGATACAACACTGCCCCTCTCTGGTAAATTACAGCATTAAACTTATTTTTAATTCACCTGCTGCTGCTATTGCAACTAATAAAATATTTTTAGCATTTTAAGACTAATTTATGAAGAATTCTGCATAGGTATGCAAATAATTTTTAGACAATTAATATGCCAATGCCATTCTCTAAATATGTCATATATGTATATATACATATGAACTTGTGTATATATACACACGTATAATTGCTGCAATATATGACAGTTTTATTTGACTATTGTATTATATTTTTCCCTTTTATTTTATTTCTGCCTCTGCTCTCCCTTCTGCTGCCTCTTCCTACACTTATAATCCCCTTCCCTTTACACCTTGGCATAGTGGATGCAGGGAGCTGCGTGCAGGATGGGCAGAGATATAGTGACAAAGATGTCTGGAAACCCGAACCCTGCCAAATCTGTGTATGTGACACTGGGACTATTCTATGCGATGAGATAATCTGCGAGGAAACTAAAGACTGCTCCAATGCTGAGATCCCCTTTGGAGAGTGCTGCCCTATCTGCCCAACTGAGCCGTCCACCACCAGTGATAGTAATTTATTTATTTGTCTTCCATAAATAAATTACATGTTCATGCCTATGGATGGAATACCTTTCTCTAAAAGACTGGGCATCCATGGGTACCATCTGCAATTAAAAAGGGCCCCTTGTGCTTAGCCGTCTGCCTTTAAAATACCAAAGTTCCAAGATTCACTAACCTATTTAAAACCTCACCACAAATGGAGAGGGTAAAATCTATACATACATACAAATTTATATATAAACAACTCTGTACAAGAAAATCAAAGTTTTGTTACTATTTAATTAAAGATTTTACTAGAGTAGGAACGGTACTTTGGAATACCGTGTCCTTTTTTTGCCTTCTGTTGAAACCACAGGTCTGTACTTTTGCGGTTTATTTTGGCAGCCAATCTGGAAGCACACAGAGCAAAAAAACACGTGTAGCTATAAATATGAAAGGCGCTTTAACCTATTCTTGTCACTTTGTTTAAAAGGCAGAAGACATATAATCAATGGGGATCCCTTTTTAATAGTTAACCTGCACAGCTAGCACTGTGATTGTAAACAGTAGTACCTGTGATTACAGGTTCTTGTGATTAATGAGCTGTATCCTTGTGCTCATGTAAGATGTATTACTAGCAGTGCTATGTGCAGGTTTAATTAACATCTGTGATCATAATAACCATTGTTCGTATTTCTTTGTAACTAATAATTTCCTTCCTAACTCTAGATAACTGTTCATGTGAAAAAGTTCAACTAACAGCCAGAATAACTAACCCACTTTTTAATTTGTACGAAAAACAAAAGCTCTTTTCATTTTTCTTTATAATCTTGCACTGACCTGTGCCTCAGAGCTCTGCAAGCCAAAATGTATAGGCATGTAGCACATCCACTTGGGATGGAGGCGTGTGCTGGAACACTGGTTTAGTAGCGGAAGTCCTGTGTCATGTGATATAACACTTACCTTCTTCAAGTGAAGAAGGCCTTCATTGTATCTGACTTGTGTCTATGTCCTGATCTCTCTGTTTAATTGTAGTGTACTGTGTTTTGTCTTGCCCCAATATAAATTACTTTGTACTGATTTTTTTTTTTTTTTTTTTTTTTTTTACCTTGAACAGTGCGAAATTCAATAAAGGTAAATTCATTTTTACTTTATACATTGATAGTGACGAGTTGTATAGTAATAAACATTATAGAGAGCCCTCTTAACAGTATAGGAGTTGAAAATTCTCCAGTGACTCAACATTTTAAGAAATTATTTGGCATGTGTATCATATAATGTAATATTAGTACTATAGTTGTCACGCAAATGCTGAACTAGAAAAATGTGGTAATCCCCAACAAGAATTCATTATTTTCTACTGAGATATGTCTTTGTTAGATATACTCATTCATATGATTAGGTAACATTGGGATATTTTTGGTTGCCCTATAGAAATATACCAACCCAACTGATATTGTGGTCCATTTTCATTTAATTAACATTTTTCCTGGTTGATCTTCTAGGGACAAAAAGGCGAACCTGGCATTACTTTGGATGTAAGTTCTTTTTTCTATAAGAGTATCACATATGTTATGCTGTTTTTATTTCTGAAGTAAACATACCAGGAAAATTTCCTTTAATAAATGTATCTCTTTTTGTACAGGCTCTAGGACCAAGAGGACCTCAAGGGCCACAGGTATAATAAACCATTCCTAAAAGCCCAGATACGGAATTATAAGTATTCCTTTCTTAGCTTTAATTTTATAGTCATTATATTAATATATTTTATTGTTGCTTATCAGGGTCCTGCTGGTGAACAAGGACTAAGAGGTGAACATGGAGAAAAGGGCGAAAAAGTAAGAAAATAGATTTGTAGGACAAAATTAAATAGATATTAAATAGATACCAATGACCAAATGAAAAGAAGTGTGTTATTTTACCAAGAGTTTAGATGTGCAGAAGCCCAGCAAATAGGTAGAAATTAGGCCCAATATATATGTAATGCAGCTATTTTTATTGTTTTTTTGAGTCTTATCACATTTGTAATTATGACACTCTTGAATTTAAAGTATACACCAGTCTTGTGCCAATCAAAAGTAACAAGTCTTTATGAAAGAAAAAGTCTTATGCCCTTCCTTAAAATGATTGACATTATATCCATCCCATATGGTTAGCTATCTTTGATGGCTTAGAAGTCATGTGTCTGTCTTGCTCCATAACCAATGGAGTATATTCATCTTATCTTAAGAGGGAGGAGTAGTGTTATTTCTGTAGGGTAGGGCAAGGTATTATTAGGGATTACTTTATAAATGTGTAAGTTACATGCTTTAGACAGATAAAAATTATCTGTGATAGGTTAATAAGAGATACTTTAAATTAGCATCATACATACATTTGTTATAATAGTCTTTCAATAGCTGAAAATCATTATTCCTTGTCTGTAATTAATACATCCATCTAACATAACTGTAACACAAAGTGTCCATTATGTATATTAGAAATTTCAAACTGCATATTTTTTATGACCTGAGAATAATGTGTCCATTTTATCTGCCACTAAGGGTTCTCCCGGACCCCGCGGAAGAGATGGCGAACCCGGTACTCCTGGAAATCCAGGACCCCATGGCCCACCTGGACCTCCCGGACCCCCTGGCCTTGGCGGAGTAAGTAGGCTCAGCTCTGACATCCAGCCTTTCCCACAAAGCCACAAAGTTCACATCTCAGGGTCATATCAGCCTGGCACATTTGCTCTACATGGCTAAACCAACCTGACAGTGCTGAAAGACCTTCCTGTTACAAAGTAGATTGTAACAGTCACTCTTTGTAATCAGGCAGTTTGTTTGCATTCCTCTAACACAAAATATCTTCTCTGCCCAGAAAGTTTTTTTTTTTCTCCTCTGGCTGGACACTGTACAAGCAGATGATTGTCCAACTGCAGACAGAGAGACAGATGCCGCCTCATCATTATCACCAATGTGAAAACCCTAATGTAGATCAAAGTCATGCACCTAGACTCCTACATTATTAGGATAGATGGCTTTCATTAGTAACTACAATTACACATTTCTGTACAGTACTGCAAATTAATTTTCAATGTTCATTTTCAGGTATTAAAAAATGGGTAACAGAAACCCTAAATATATCCTTCAGTTTTTTGTATCTCTATCAAAGTCTTTTGAGCAGTGTAGCTGGCTGTATTTGTAGTGTAAACATGCATTAAATATTATAAATGAAAAAGCAGACAGTATTCATAATATAAGTCATTCTAGAACCTACAGTACAGCTGGGAAAAGGTCTGTATTAAAAGTAAAAAGTCTTTCAGAGTTTCCTTATACATAAACTGCTCTGGTATACATTCACCAGCCAAGAAAAACTTGCACTCTGTTCACTTCAAGCTTCCAATGATGTCATGGGAAGTTTAAACATTTTTTTTAATATTCCTTACCTTGGATCATTGGACAGTAAGTGATTCCATTGAATGGAATAGTATATTACAAAATTGCGAGCCTGTTACAGCTAATATCATATGACAGATATATGTACATGTGCATAGCACGTGGATGCTTTCTCTGAGCAAGATCAGGATGACATCCTTCAAGTTTGCATCTTTAGTAATAATTTGGCAGTGGCACATCCCATGTTTTTACTCTCACAAGTTCCCTTCAAGGTGTTCTTAAATCACAAGATTTGAACATTATCTTACCAAATACAGGCACTCCTATATCCAGGACTGAATTTAACTTTAGACTCTTCATTAGACCTGTGCCTGTAGGCACCAGAGGCAGAGGCAGCTCTGTAGAGTTACTGGGCAAACATTTTGTCACCATAATTCCAAGAAGTACAGTAATCTGATATACATTTATTTAGACACTGTCACAATAATCCAAACCTGGGTAGAACCAGTAAAGCAAGAAAAGTTCTGTGTGTAGAAGTAAAAAAGTGGTCCCAGTACAGGGGTATGGTTTTGGAAGCTTAAGGTTGTGTGCCTAAATTCTCAAGTGATGGTGGCCAGTTGGCCATATCAAAAAAAATATGTCTGGCAGGCAATCAGAACTTTCAGGTGGTATAACAGGCAGGGTTGCCATAAGGCCAGCATTCCTTAACAAATGAGGATATTACATGGCACAATTTTCATGTTGTCTCTTTATTTCATTGGCCATAGGTGTCATTTTTGCCCCCTTGCAAACAGCTGAATGAACATCTTAGTATTTGTAACATTCATCCTGTGTAAGGGCCTCATTGCTTTAGATCACATTAGAGTAACCTATAGCCCTTCTAGTTGTCATAGAACTACAAGTTTCAGCACATCATATTGGAAATCATAGTTTTTCCCAATCAAAGGGCACTAGTTTTCTCAAATTAGTCATACATTGAATAAGAGATGTAATAATGTAGTTGTACTGTAAATCACATTTAAAATATGTAGTGCACACACACTACAAAGGTACACATCATACCTGCCTAAAGCACAATTTCTTTAATTAGGCCCAACATAGTTTAATGGCAACAAGCAGAGTTGTGTCATTACAATAATTTTTAGATATGTTTATTAGGTCAAATATCTAATTTGTACATTTTAACAGTCACTGTTCAGACACAACTTGATGAAGCCTTATTGGCTGTGTGAAGTACAGGCAGTATAAAATGGGTAACAATTCACCCTAAGAACTTGAAGAATTAAAGTGTAAAGTGCTCAGCATTGGCAGCCTTCGTGTTTCTGTTGAATAAATGAATAATTTGTATAGCGCTACAATGCGAACTGAATCGCCTCAAGGAAAAGAAAAGGGTTACTTTTAACAGCACAGGAAAACCTAAACAAGGCAGATAACAGGGTTGATTTACTAAAGGAGTACCTTTTCTATTTATTTTAGTGATCTTCACTTGCATTAATACAAAGAAAATATGTGGTGTGAACAGTCCCTAACACAGATACAGGCCCTAAGACAAATTGTCTTATGCAAGATTCAGAAACCCAGAGCAACCAATGACAAATTGTATTTTATTGCTCCATCTATTATTGGTTGCTGCACCACCCTGGAGCTACATTAACAATCTCCTAGTACTTATAGTAACTTTATGTAGAAAAAATTCAGAATACATTTTTAACTATACTGTAATCACTAGCTGCCATGATAGTGTAACATTTATCTGTAGACATTTTGGGGACTGATTCTCCACCCCCCCCCCCCCCTAACACACACACACACAATTTGAGAGGCTGCCTTCCAGTTAGTTTTATCCAAATAGATCTGATAGAGTGTTAAAGTTCATTTGGTAGCCATGTAGTGTACACTAATTGCTATGGCTTATAGAGTACATTGTGATCACACCTGCTGTACATGGAAACTAGGCTTGCAATGGCAAGCCTGGATTCCATGTGGACCTTCACCACTAGTATAAAGAGCAAACCCAATTCAGAACAGAGATACGATGTCAGTAGAATTTAAGGCTTATAGAGTGTTGTCACCATTCTTATGTCATATAGTGGAGCCTAGATAGGCATTACACAAGAACGAATGCATCCATTTACAAATCATTAGGGAATGATTTATGCAGGAAAAAATGTGTTCAGGATAATTAAATAAAGGACAGGCTGCCGACCAGGAAAAAAGGGGTCTACATAAAACCCACTACTTTATTGCCTTATACTTACCTCTCCAGCCCCCCCCAATTGTTTTTTCTTCCATGGCTGCCAATACAAAATACCCAGTGCTACAGAATATTCAGGGGGTTCTGACCTCCTCCATTGTTGAGTTCCTAGCAGCCAATCATTAGGCCTAAATAATATCACATGATAAAGGGGGTAATATAATATCAAACAACTTGGTATACTGGTGGCAGCAGAGGAAGGAGTGTTGGTTGAGTGCTGGAGAGATAATCATAAGGTGGTTAAGGGTGAGCTTTGCACAGACACTGACACTTGGAGTTTGCCAGTGGAGATCTTGACCTTTATAGGCTGTCCCAAAAACACAAGGAAACATGTACTGAAAGAAATATGTAGGCTGCCATTGCTGACATCTTTTTCTGAAAATGCTGTTTACCTGGCTGTCATGCCGATTCATTGAAGCTGATTTAAAGCAAATTCCTGTTTACTAAGAATACCTAATCATGCACAGATGAAACAGGTCACCAGGAATTTGCTTTTCGCATTACTGGTTAACTGAATATTCACTTTATTTACCCTTTAGTAAGGGAAGATGCTTAATTTCTTAGTAAATCAGCCTTAATGTGTCCCATGCTTTTTATGTTGCTGATTGTAGCATTGACATTAGAAGTTCTGACTTGGATCTGACTTCACTTGCTGCATGCATGTTCCATGTTAATGGCACAGAAAGTAATAACGATAAGCAGGGCAAGCAACTTCAGCCTCCAAATTTATCCCAGATCATGATCCTTGAGTAGCCATCTAATTAGTTATTTATTAAAAAAAAGCATATGTTTTAAGAATGACAGCCCCCAAGATTTGAAGGCCTGTCTTGGAAAGTAGATGCTACAGAGAAGCCTTGAAAAAAGTTTAACACATGACCTGACATCAGGATTTCTTATATAACCATCTTGGATTTGTGCTACTTATGTAAATTATACAGTTGGCAAACAACTTTTGTTTTAGATGTTGCAGTTAAAACAATGCAATGAATATTGATGATGTAAACTCTAACTGGGATGTTTGTTTGTTTCTGCAGGGCTATGCTGCTCAGATGGCAGGAGGCTTTGATGAGAAAGCTGGTGGTGCACAGATGGGTGTTATGCAAGGACCAATGGTAAGTATGTCACCGGTTCCTATTGCCAGTGCTCTGTGGCAAACTGTCTAGGGCACCAAAGCTGGCCATACATATGGAATTTCATACAAACATTCGAATTTGTACGATTTTATAACGATTAGTCAAATCAACGTTAGTTTTCGACCATAGTGATGAAAAAATTTGAAGGATGGAAAATCTTTCTTAAACAAACTAAATACTAACTGTGAATTTGTTTTGTTTTTTGGGGAAAAATCACACATATTGTATGAAACCTGTTAATTATATCTGAGATTACATTTAAATAGAAAGTCTGAATGACATTTTAAAGGCTTTCGGATAAAACTAGTTGACTCAGTAATGGCAAGAAAACACAGATTGAAGTGTTACTAAACCCAGGACCCTGCATTTACTATGTCTGGTCTCCCACACTACACAGAACATGGAAATGCAATTATTTCAGTAAATATAAACTGATAAATACCCTTTCTCATCAGCAGTGTACAACAGTCTTATGACTTTTATCAGTGTCTACCCAAGCACTGGTTAAAGCTTGTAGGAGGAGTTTTCTGACTGTACTATGAGACTGCAAGACCCCTGGCCCTATTTCTGGACAGTGCTGATTGGCCCTGTGCTGATCACATGCATCCTCCCAAGAAAAAAAAACCTCTCTAGCAATACAAACCAAACTGAGCATGTGCAGCCTGACTCCATAGACTCTGTGTTAGGAAACTACTAGGGGACAATGGAAGGAGGGGAGGATCAGAGAAGCCAGGATCAAACAGCCTTTTTATACAATGCAGAGGATTAACCACTTAGTGAGTATAGCAAGCATGCTTTACTGCATATACAGTTTGATTTTACTGTTGTGGGTTTAGTAACACTTTAAGAAGATTCTGATGTGAATGTTCATACGAATGTTGTTCTTACAAAATTCTACTACTGTATGACAAGCTTATGACTGGAGAGAAGGAAATGGACAATTAGTTAGAGATTTTGTTTGAATTTCCATAGAATAAAAAGTGAAACCTGAATAGTTGCAAGTTCCAAGCATTTGGAAACAATCCTACCTTTGTGCTCATTTTATTTTTCCATTTTCAGTATATTATCATTATCAAATACTGCCTCAAATCAATCTTGAGTTGCTTACGCAAACTTTTTTCTTCACCTAGCAGTTGTCTATATATTTGCCAAACACACAGCATTCCTGTTCATAACATAAAAATCCCAGACACACAGAGAGACTATTGATTATACCAAACTGGCAGTCCTCCAGCTGCTGCAGAACTACAATTCCCATGAGGCATTGCAAGGCTGTCTATTACAAGCATGACTTCCACAGGCAGAGGCATGATGGGACTTGTAGTCCCACACTAGAGGAACTAGAAAACACAAACACTGTTGATCTTTATTAAGTTGTAATAAGCAAATATAGACTTAAAAGGATGATTTTTTTTTTTTTTTTATATTCTTAAACATTATTTATAACAAGATGTTCACATTCCTAAGCATGGATATTAACAAATCTAAAATATACCTTTTGTTATATTAAAGACCTACCAAGAAGAATGTTATTAATATAGCATTGATATACACTGTGGTGTTTTATAAAAACACAGTAAATAAATTGAACTTGTACTTTGCACTTTTAGGGCAAAGTATTGTATCCACTAGATATCTTGCACACCTTGCTGTAGATACTTACCCTCCTCTACCATCCACTGAGTCCCCATGCTTCATCATACATGGAAGTACTTTATACTTTTGGGTATGGTGGAGCATGTGTCTAACTGACCTTCCTCACACGATACAGAGTTCAGCACCTGAGTGGTCAGTAGCCAGGCCAGGGCACTGCCATGGGGATGGGGAAAAGCCCTGTGTAACTCATTTTCTCTGGGCTCTGGTGGCCATGCAGTGGAGGTGGAGGAGAAGCACGGGAAATATGTCAATAGCCAAGGCTAGGGGCATTTAAACAAACTGATACATAGCCCTGCTTTTAAGCAGCATTCATTAACATTTTTATTTTTTCAGAACTGCAGTGGTTATTTCATAAGTATTGGCTAGACAAGTCATGACTCCCCAGTTACTTGAACTTACATTAACTCGGTAGCTGACATTGGTTGCTTACTCTTGTTTTAATTAATTACATTTTCATTTTCTGTGCATAGACAGGGGCAGCACTTTACATTTACCACAATGTCGGCGGTGCCCCAACAAACAGCCAGACAAATTCGTAACAACTCTACATCTACACAAATTAGACACAATTACCTTAATTATTTCCTTTCCTAACTAAGTCGTGCATAAAAAATCAATAAAAGCAACCACAGACCTGTAAACATAATGCAGGATTTGTTTGGAGCTGGACAGGGCTGCTCTTAAACATGCAGACATCGGCTGCTGCTTCATAGAATCCCCACTGAATTCCTCCAGGAAATGTCTACACTCTAGCCTTTCTTGGCAGGCAGTAAATGAAATCAAGAACTTGTAAACATGGCTGCTGTCCAGCCCAAAGCCTCTAAGAAGCTGTGCTAAATAAATATAGATGTGTTACTGAGTAAAAAACAAAAAGCATACAGTTACATACCAGCAGTGCAATACAGAAGGCCATTGATTCCCCTTGTTAATAAGGCTTCACTATCTAGGTTATAACTTAATCATGTTTTATTTATATCATAGGGCCCTATGGGACCTAGAGGACCTCCTGGACCACCAGGTTCTTCTGTAAGTATTTATATTATGTAAATGCTATACAATTAGGTTTTCATACAATATATCAGCTTGCTAAGTTCTTATTAACTCAATTTTATTTCATTTTTAGGGACCTCAAGGTTTTCAAGGAAATCCCGGTGAGCCTGGTGAATCTGGCGCTGCTGTAAGTATTATATTTAATTCAAATTATTGGTTCTTTACACACACAGTAACGGAGTCTTTCTAGACCTAAGCAATAAATTATAATAAATTGCAGCTTACCAGTCCTTAGATGTGGGGGGTGTGTTAGTTTTCTTTTTCAGGTGTTTTTCTCCTTTATTTTTACCGGATGATCATGCCAGTACTACACTTTTACAGTCAAAACACTCAACACACAACACTGCATCTATAGAAAAGCAGAAATGTCGCCCTAGGACAGAAAGTGTAGTAAGACTACAAAACACCTCCCCTCTCATCATTTCTATAAAGTAAGGGGAGGTGTTCTGTAGTTCACAGGTAACCTGAACAGGGAGATAACAGGACATTTTTACCCTTATCATATAGATAAAACAACACACTTTCAATGCTATATTTCATAGCCCAAAAGAGAGAAAATGGAAGAAGTTTATTGTTCAGGTTTGTGTATACATAAACACCTTCATAGCTACATACTATAATACTGCCATACTCAAACAGCTCTTGATCTATTTCTCATTGTACTGACATCCGGGCCACTGTTTTACAGTCTGTGGAGAGGTCTTCTACTCTATACCCCCCCCCCCATATATACACATACCTTTATACCCAAAACACACACACAGTGCCTTTATCATAACACATATGTTGAGTATCAGGGCTTTTAGGCAGTGGGGCAGATATACTCTATTACTCCATAATGACTAGGAACCTGGTAGAAAGATGTTCAGAAGTAGGGCATTTTTTTAAGCATTCAACATGGATCATTAGGAGGTTCATAAACGGTATCTTGCTGTCATACAGACTTGACCGACATTCGATAAATTACACACTATTGTTTTGCCTTTCTCTACAAAATCTGCACCCAACATTAACTTTTTGTGAACCATTAATTATAACTCTGTTAGGAAAGAACATCTGTTTGCCCAAAGTATATAAGCATAAGTGTATTGGCTCTTTAAATCCTATCAATAATTATGTGTGCTATTGAAATCTTGTCACACCATAATGTAGCAATCATCAGTATAGTTATTTCAGCAACTGAACAAAGTACTAATGGTGACACCTTGTTTGCGTTTGTGATTAGAAGTGAAACACATTTGCATGGAACATTTAAGTTATGGCTTCAGCGTGACATCTGTATTGTATGGTCCGAATGGCAGACATATACAGTGGAATGATGTCTTTCGAATACTGTGAAGCATAATTATGGTGTGTGGGCGTTTAAAGTGAGCCATGCACTGCCATATAACATGTTCCTTCTTGGAGTGAAGAGTGTAATATTTGGGAATTCTGCTAGCTATACTATCATAGTTTGTGAACAACTTGTATAAATATAGTAGATAGACATGTTTTGGGAATGGAAAGTAAAATTGTTCCAACTTGTGGACAGAGGAGGGAGCACTTCTACCCAACTTGCCATGCCATTTAAAGTTGTTTTTTTTTATATTATCTCACACTCTTGTTTTGTTTATTGTTTAGGGCCCTATGGGTCCCCGTGGTCCTCCCGGCCCTTCTGGAAAGCCTGGTGATGATGTAAGTTTTGCAATTTTGTGTTTTTGTTTTTCATGAAGTCCAAAATATGTGCACTAGCATTGCCATGACACCTAAACATAGCATGCATTTAGATGTGTTAGGCCTGATTCAGAAAAGTATGTTCATTTTACACATCCACTCATGTGAAGGAAAATTTGAATTGCCCTTCTCATAATTGGATGTTTAAAGTGAACATGGATTCATGTAATTTCACTTCATACTTTAGTATATTGAACCCATTAGCCATTATAAGCTTTCTCTATCAACAGTGGGGTTGATTTACTAAAGGTAAATAGACTGTGCACTTTTCAAAGTGCAGTTGCTGTAGGACTTAATAAACGAGGCAAAGCTTCACTTTGCAAAGAATACCCAATCACATGCAAGGAAAAATTAAAAAAACAGCATTTTTGCTTGAACGTGATTGGATGATGGAAGTCAGCAGCGCTTCTGCTCATTTACTAAGCTCTGGAGCAACTGCTCTTACAGTGTGCAACTGCACTTTGGAATGCACACAGTCTATTTTCCTTTAGTAAATCAACCCCTTTGTCCTCACAGCTACACATAGACATGGTCTAAAAAAAAAACGGTGTTCATACTGAAGATATGTATATATTTTGTATGTTTGAAACTTTAATAAAATATATATTCAACCTTAAAAAAAAAACGGGTGGTGTCTGAAGCTGCCCACACATGCTACAATCTAGTTATATAATCTCTGTGAAACCTCCTTTAGATTTTCTAACAACTATGTAGTTTAAAGGGCCTGCCTAAACAAATTATTCAATTGGTATCCAAGACAGGCCCTAATACTTCATATCTGTTGGTAAATCTAATTAAGATTGCACAAATAGACTTGAGATGGTTTCAAACAGTGTGAGAAAGATCATGTTTTGAAAGGTCTTTCACAGGTCTGATAAGCAATGTCAGTTGTCTATAACTAGTCATACAGATGTATGATAACCCTACCTGTCAGTTTATCCGTGAATTGTGCAATCATTTATTTTGTCTTCTGTATGACCTAGAGTCTAGCATAGTTTGTCAAATGCTTGGACTTCTGTATGTATCAATATGACAAAGCTAAATATGAATAATTTGGCAAAGCTGGATTGATTGATACCAAAATATAATAGTCGTAGTAGGAACAATGTTAATGGTAAAGTAAGAATTAGCTGTAATATTATTTAACACCATTCTATGTCAGTAAGCTGGGGTATACAATTTTATAGAAACCATTACTATTGGAAAACTATCTATGCCATTGTTTATCTAAACTAATGTTTCAATTACTCACATAGGGTGAAGCTGGAAAACCTGGCAAGTCTGGTGAACGTGGATCTCCAGGACCTCAGGTATAAAAAATTGTATTAAATTGTGTGTCAAAGCTCTTAAAAGATAAGTTTATCTTTTTTTTAACCAACACATATCATAGTATAAATCTCTATGTCCTCCATAGTATTTATATCCTAATATAGAATTTCATGGCCCAAATCATTTACAACACAGATGCAAGATAACACATTGATCTAACATATTTAACATAAATATAAGATGAAGATGTCCATTGGAAGAGCTGATGGAACTTGTTTGATCCTACTTTTGGAAGGCCCACTGATGGACATTTCATAGGGAAGTCTTCCCTTAAATCTTAAGGTGAAAGATGACATCACATCTGGAATATTTGATGGTACAATGGAGGACTCTGGATACTGCTATAATAAATGGTGGAGATAATTAATGGGAGTAACAGAATATTTGTGGAATGGGTCATGTCGCGCTGGATAAATAATAACACCGTTAATGAGAAATATTATTTATTCTACTGGAATAATGCCTCAAATTATGGAGACCATCATACTAGAATGTTGGAGCACTGACCCCATTAATGGAAAGCAGCATGTTACAGAGGCTGATCAATGATCCTGCTGATAAGGAACATCATGTTCTCCTCTTGGAATACCAACTAGAAGAAATTATATCTGATTATATCTAGTGGAAGACTGAACGCATTTATGGGGGTACAACTACATTAATATTAAATGAAGACTGTGTTGTAACTGAAAGAACACTGATACAATGAAAGAAGGAGATATGTCCTACACATGGAGCATGAAATCCTTATTGGAAATGACTGTGTCCTGTGATGGATCGGACTAATATTTTGTAATGCCCCAGGAGTGGAACATTCCAACTCTCACCTTAACTTAGGTGAAATGTATACATAAAATACCAAGTTATCTGTCCTATATATACATGGCTTTTAGAAATAAAACGCCTAAAAACCAATGTGAAAACTTGTGATTTTAATGTAAATGTATGATAATGAATATACCCTATTATTATTTATTTTCTAGGGTGCCCGTGGATTCCCTGGAACTCCTGGACTTCCTGGAGTAAAAGGACACAGGGTTTGTATTAAAATGCAAAAAAAAATATTCTACAAGTGATTAAATAAGAACCTGTATGTAATCATATATTTCTAATTGCAGGGTTACCCAGGTCTGGATGGCGGAAAGGGTGAAGCTGGTGCTGCTGGTGCAAAGGTAATAATCGAAAACCTAATTATTTTTTGTTATTTGGCAGTCTTAGTACAGTAGTACATATAATACATGATCCCCTTCTAAATGGAAAGAACTATTGTAACTTCATGATAACAAATCGTATTAAACTCTTCTAATGTTCTTTATATTCTTATAGGGTGAAGGTGGTGCTCCTGGTGAAGCTGGTTCTCCTGGTCCAATGGTAAGTTAACTATTTTGGTATATACCCCACACCAAACTATTGCTTTTTATCGCTCTTAATACTCTTCATTATAAATATGCAATGTGATTCCTGGATACTTAAATGGGGTATTCCTTCCAACTACAAAGTGGAATACTTTTGAATATGCATTCTGATTTTGACCAATAGTGGCTTCTGTTCTCAGAACCCCCATCTTTTAGCTTTTACAGACTTATGAAAAATGTAAAGCCAGAGGGCTTATTTATTAAACAGTGAAAGAGGGAAGACTTAAAACCATTTCAACCATAGTTTACCATACAGAAGTCAGATCAGTACAACATGTATTTTGATTGATTGCTGTAAGTAGAGCTTTGCTCCTTGCACTATATTATTGAAAAAGCCAACTTTCATATATTCTATAACCTCATCTTTACATTCTCTGTAGAATAACATCAATTTGTATCTCTGTCCTAATGTTGTATATACATTTACAATTTCAAGTTTTTACTCTTTAGATAAAATAAAGACTTAAAAAAATGCTCTGATTTTGTAGGGTCCACGTGGTCTGGCTGGTGAGAGAGGACGTCCCGGATCTTCTGGTGCTGCTGTAAGTATTAATTAAGGAATTCAGAGTATATCATATAATTATCTTCAGTAGGTTCTTGTTAGGACACAAAGCTGCTCCCAAAATAAATATATTGGTGTGCCTATTAAGTAACCTATGTTAGCTAGGGTTAGGAATGAGTTAGAATTTAGGGAAACTATTCACAAATAGCAATACAGAAACCATCTTGATTTGCTAAAATTCATAAATGACTGAATAGATTTAACTAAGACACAAACAGAATCACTAAGATCGGGACAGGTGTCAAACTTGGGGAAAAATAAAAATATTAAATAGGGGAGGCTCAATTTGCAGGTTCATTCAGTAAGACAGTGGCCAAAAATGTTCCTGGAAAACATAAAGGAAATATGAACATGAAACACTCACCTAAGCATTACTATATGGTAACCAATTGGATCTACATTTGGTCTACCCACCATGTCTGATTTAATAGACCAAAAGCTGTTGCTCATGGAAAACAAAAAAACATGTTTAAATAATTCCAAAAAATTTGATTAAATTTGTTACATTTTTTATAGGTAATTCTACATATATATTTCTCTTGTTTTCTTTGCCTTAGTCTTTCAAACCCAATCCACTACATGTGCTAACCCAAGAATGTAAATCAGTTATTAAAGTGTGACACAAAAATGGTTTCTCATTAAGTCAATACAATCCTTTTTTTTCTAAATCCCAAACCTTTTGAACTATGAGCAACAAGACAGTTTGATAAGTTAAGGTAGTTAGTGCATAACTACCCAGCAGTCCCCTGAAACCTGCCCACAAAATGGCTGCTTCCAGTGTTTGCACAAAGACTAACACAATTTTCTTTAGATGAATGTAGTCAGACATCCAAGCCACAGTACATTGTTTTTATAATACCATATCTACCTCTGACATATTTTTCAGAGAGCTAGTCTTAGATTACAAGTGGTTACATCTTTGAAGTTACATCTGTGAAAGAAAAACCTGACGTGACTTGTAAAAAGAAAACAATTAGGGTGTGAATAAGGATTATGTTTTTCATTGAATGTGTCTCCTTCATGTACAGGCTAGCCACTGGCATGACAATATGTATTTATTTCACAGTGAATATAAATGTAAACTGAGACATATCCAAATAGCAACAAATCATTGTACAGTACTGGTTTAAAACTAATTTCCGAAACAACATAGATAAATAAAGGATCTTTCCTGTGTAAATATACATGAAAGCATATATAGAAAATATAAGTGATCAGAACTCATCCTAATCCCCTGCAGCTTATAGGTCAGAGCTGAACATTCTCTTGTCCCATGCCTGTCTATGTGCGGATGGTTTCTGTTTAGGCTTGTTTCCAACATTCCAGTCTTACCTGGATTCACATCTGACCTCCAAAAACCTTTAAATATAACATTAAATCTAAAAGCTACAATGTACTATGTACATAATATAAAAGCTGTTTTTGCAGGTAAAAAATACTTTAAAGCACAGGACTGAAGCCTTTTCTTAAAAAACAATTCTGTGCAGGCATCATAATTATTGCAGAAAAGACATGTGATGTCTCTTCTGCAATAAAATAAACCTACCTGCCTGCTCGCTGTCTTTCTTAGAATATACACTGAATTGCACGTTTAGTATACATTCCAGCACTGTGCCCATGTGCCTGGATGATAGAACTCCTTAGCACGGGAGTTATACCATCCCACGCCAGCCAATCAAGATAGCTGAAGACCAGCACCTGAAAGAAGCCAGGGAGAAGATCCCAGTGCCAGTGAGGGAACTTTTGGGTGTCAGACCGTTGGAGCTAAGGTAAGTATTGCAGACTTTAGTTCCACTTTACCAAGAATAATGGATAGTGTCTAAATTAAATGCTTTAGAATTATTTTAGATCCCTTTGTTTAGAGCAGGTATTAGACTAAAGGAGTCCTTACAAGATTAATTTATAGCAGGAAGTGGTTGGATGTTTTCCAGGTTTTGCAAGGGATATATTAGCAAACCTTTAATCACTGACCCATTTGGATAGTAAATGCAGTCATTGGGCTGACAGATTGTCCACCTCAGCCATTCATTGTAGAGCAGAAAACATTTGGCCACGATAGTCAGCTGCGAATCTACCAAATAATAAATCTGCATATGCACATACAAAGATTTAATATCATTGTGAATAAACAATGCACATACTGCAGCACCATAATTTCTGTGCTTTTGCTAAAAGCAATTGCTAAAAAAAAAAAAAAAAATTATTTTTTTTACACTGTAAACCTGTTACTGTTTTTTGGGCCTTGCCCTAAAGCAATTTTATCTCCAGAAATGTGACCTTTACATTTTTACTGAACTAATGCAGTACTTGTATGTTTTGAAATGTGTGCAATGCTGCATTTTGCCCACTGAGTGGCACTATAGAGACAGTCTACCTCTGTAAGGTCTTTGTGTTTACAGGTTGCTGCATGCAGTGTTGCCTTTCCACCACTGGGTGGCAGTGTAGAAGCATAAGCTTTATCTATAATTTTGGGGTGCAGATTTAGTCTTTTTTAGAACAACAAAACAAATACATTATCTGCACATAGGGTGCACTCATGCAAGAACAACATATAGGTTTTCAAAAGTTAGAGTTTTCATTACATAGGTACAGTAAAAGGCATCGTATTTCATTCTATGTAGGCAATGTACTGAATATTTATCTGAAGCCAGACAAACTTGTCCCATTTAGCATTTATTTAGCAAACAGTCACTGAAAAACCAACCACCTTATACATAAATATGTCCTTACCAATGAATTGAGTATTTTCCTAATAGCCACCAATCAGATTCAAGCTTTCAGGATAGGTCAGATGCTGATTGGTGGCTGATGAGAAGTACATCTGGTGGACTGGATAATGCAGGATCCAAATGCCAACTAACCTGGCACAATCATGCACATTTGCATTAGGCGCCTAGCAGACATCCTCAGTGTTAGCCTCGCTTAGGGGAAAACATTACTGACCAGCTGGTAAAAATCCCCTCCTGAAGGATGATTCTTCCTCTCTCCCCCATCACGGAGTTTATGCCATGATTGAGTAGTGTCTATAGATATACAAATGGTTCCAATGGTGCTAGAATCAGATGAATTTTATCTGTAGGCACCTTTAGAGGCTCAGCTTTTTCAAAGTGACCTTCCCCCTGACAATTTAGGTATCACCTTAAATACTGTACATTCACATCAGTCTGTGCCCTCAAGGAGCTTCCAATCTAAGGTCCCTAACTCACATGCATTCATACATGCTCACACATACTGGGGCCCAATTTAGGCAGGAGCCAATTTAGCTACCAGCGTGTCTTTAGAGTGTGTGTGGAAATCAGGTTTCCCAGAGGAAACCCACACAGGGAGAACATGCAAACTCCATACATACAGTGTCCAGACTAGTATTCAAACTAGGGACCCCAGCGCTGCAAGACAGAAGTGTTAACCACTCTGTGTGCAACATTAAATATCATACAGCAGGTGTAACTTTACAAGCAATATAAATAAGGTATTTTAATGTGTATGTTACGAAAGCATGTTATCTGATAAGTATGATTTATTATCTAGCAGAATAAACCTAAGTTATGCCTTATATACAAGAATAACATATCTCTGTAGGTCTCTAAACCACAGAATGTAAGGAATTTAGCTGTCTACTTTGATTTATGATCCATAGATGTAAGACTGATCAAATTAAAACACAGTAGCATATTGGTTTATTTTGTATAGATTACCCTAATCTATCATTCTCAATAGAGAATAATAATAGAAGTGAAATCTTATACTAAACAACAAAGCTAGTTTAGATTCATATTACAGTTTAGGCTTTGCTTAATAATACAGTATATATCCAGTGATAAGGTATGCAACCCATGGAACAGCCTTTTGGAACATAAATGTTATAAATCTTAATGGAATATAGCAAAGCAATAACTGAAGAATTATGTTCTCCTTACAGGGTGCTCGTGGTAATGATGGTCTGCCAGGTCCCGCCGGTCCACCAGTAAGTAATGTTTTGTAATATTTTATTTAGATTCCATAATTATTTTAGACAGGGCTTTTATTTATTTTTTAAGGAAAGTGGGGGAATGAAGCTAAGACACCTACAGCACTGAATATATCTAATGGCAAGGGGGGCTGGAGTGTGCTGGAGGGTCAGTTGATGCTGAATGCTGGAGGATCTATTGTTGCTAGGGGATCTTATGTTGCTTGGGGGTCCATTGTTGCTGGGAGGGATCTACTGTTGAGAGAGTGGTCTATTGTTGCTGGCTGCTGGAAGATCTATTAATGCGGGCTGTTGGGAGATTTATTGTTGCTGGTGGGGGTCTATTGTTCCAGGGGTGGATCTGTTTTTGTTAGGGTGTATTCTGTTTCAGGGGTCTGTTGTTTCTGGAAGGGGGGGGTGGCTCTATTGTTGTTGGGGGATCTATTGTGGCTTGTTTGGCTATTTTACTGCTTTTTAAATTATCCCTAACAAATTCCATACAAATTAATTAGCACCACAAAATGATACTTGGTTCTGTTTTCTCTAAAAAAAGCAGTACTGGGAGGTGGGTAGAGGGTGGAACCAAGGGACATTTCTCGGAGGTGGGTAGAGGGTGGAACCAAGGGACAGTGCTCGGAGGTGGGTAGGGGGTGGAGATAAGGGATGACTTGGAAGAGGGGAGTACCAGCACATATTCTTTAAGAAAAAAAAAAACCTGGTTTTAGATATTAATTTATTTAGTATATTTGTTTGTTTAGATTTTAGTATATTTTCTAAAACACTTTTTAGATAGGTACCTTTCTATGTAGTAACATAAAGGGTCCCCAGCTCAATGTTAACAGCAGTGAAGCCCTACTCTAGTTATAAAGACTGGAGACCATAACCATATGATTCTCATAAAAAATAATTAGGGTGGACTTACTAAAGAAATAGAGAATGTTCATGTGGTTTAGTGAATCAAGTGAAGCTATGTTCATGCCAATCATCAAATCATATGCAAGGAAAAAAATATATTTTTTTAAATCCCTGGCACATATTTGGGTATTCTCAGTGAACAGAACTGAACTTTATTCAAATCATATGCAAGGAAAAGTTTTTTTAAACTCCCTGGCACATATTTGGGTATTCTTAGTGAACATAGCTGAACTTTATTCACTCTGCTAAGTGAACATTCTCTACTTCTTTAATAAGTCATCCACATGTAGTTATACCAGAGTTAACCAGCAGGTGGCGCTGTAGATCTCAGTGCTGAGAAATCCTAAACTGTATGGGAATGCTTTACTGTGCTGCAAAACAGAGATATCCCAAAGAGATTAGCAACAGATAATCCCTTTATGTGATTGACTGACAATTTAAGCATGCAATATTTTTATTGGTGTATGGCAACTAATAATACACTTTACAAAATGAGTGAAAAAATTTTCTTTGGAATCTCCCAGCATGCTGGAACATTTCTACCATCCAAATGCCAAAGTTGCCTAGCCAAAGTCATCTGTTTAATAGAAAAACAAAATAGGGGTAGGAGTCACTTTAGCAACAATGACAATGCATGCAATCTCTGAATTTCCCTTAACCGATTATTATGGCATCTATTAGATTTCACCCAAGACTTACCTAGTCTTGGATCTTAGAAAGTAACCAAATAATTATTGGTGTTTAAATCAGTAATAATTGAGAACAGTTTGAGGGAGGAGAAGCAGTGTTTAGAAGTGGCACATATTTGTCTGATTGGGTACAATGTATGTGAACTGTATTGCAGAATTCTCATTTCCTCTCCATCTGTAAAAATACTTAGGGCTAAACAGTTTTAAGATTTGTCTGCCGGCTCGAAAATCACAGCTTGTCTTTGTTTACAGGGACCTGTTGGCCCAGCTGGAGCTCCCGGATTCCCAGGTGCCCCTGGCTCTAAGGTATGTGTTAAGTTACAGCAATTTGTCTGCAGCCGCTCACAATGACATGTAGAAAACCAGACAGACAATGAAGGAGACCAGACAGAATACATTCTTTACAAGTGGATACATTGAAACAATGGGAAAAGTGCCATAGGCCTAAGCTGATTGGCTGTCATTAATGTATTGATGTTTTCTCAATATGTAAAATTGAACCAATAGAGATCAATGCTGCGATGATTGCAATGTCTGAGCTGTAATGTGACTGAATGCAGACAGTGAAGGTTTGGACAGACACATGCATCATAAACATACATAATACTATATAAATCATAAATATCATGGGGGAAATGTTCTCATTACCCCTCCCCCATTCTTTATACTTCATAAATAAATACTATAGGGATATATTATCATTACTCCTCCCCCATCCTTGGTACTTTATAAATGATAAATACTATAGGAAAATACTATCATTCCCCATCCCCTATACTTTATAAATTATAACTTATATCATTAACTCCTCCCCTCCCCCTTCTTTTTTATAAATGCTAAATTCAATAGAGAAAAAATATCATCACTCCCCTTTATATGTCATGAATGATAAATACCATAAGGAAATATTATCATTACCCTCTCCCCTTTTTATATTTCATAAATTATATATTTCATATGGAAATATTATAATTACCACCCACCTACTATACTTCATAAATGATAAATTTGATAAGAAAATACTATTATTACTCCCTCCTCCCTTTATACTTTATACATGATAAATACCATAAGGAACTATTATAATTACCCTCTTCCCCCTTCATACATCGTAAATGATCAATTTCATATGGAAATAATGCAATTACCACATCACCTACCCCCCTTTATACTTCATAAATGATAATATAAATAATAAACTTTTACTGATCTTATTACATTTTTTTTCTAGCACAAAAGTTCCTGTGTAATGATAACTAAATAGTTGTGTAACATTCATAAATGATGTATAATAGGGAAATATATATAATATGTATATATAATACCTTCAACATATTTGTAGGCAAAAAATTTAGATAACGGTTACATGTCATAAAGAGGACCATGCACCAAAAAGCACAAGACCCACTTAATTACTGAGCTTCCTCCCCCCCCCCCCCCCCCCCCCATGCCAAAAAGCTGCAATATATAACTGAAAAAATCTCCGTAGGGAATTTTTTTTATTAAATATACTTACATTGTCCTGGCTTCCACCTGAGACAGGGTGGTGTCATTCTCCTCATGGCAAGATCTTAAAGTGGAACTTTAGTCAGAAAATTAAGTGTTGCTAGATCGCTTCAAGTGGGCCCCTTTTGCAGGTATAGCTATGGAAAGCATTAAAAATAAGTGCCTATACTGTTTAAAATCCAGTAATACTGTTTCACCTGCTTTGCACATGCTCAGTTGCTTCCTATTTTTAGGCACTGTGCCAAATTTGTAGAGGCTGATCTGTTGACAGCCTAAAGATTTACTGCTGGTGCTATGGGCATAAGCAAAATGGCAACCTCCAGCAAAAAGAACCAGGAACAATGCTGGAGGACATTTACAGCACACACTAATTTTGTAGCATAAAGAACATTATTTTAATTAAGTTGTCATGGGTAACATTCCTTTTTAAGGAATGCTGAGTAGCCCAATGCTATAAGAAAACACACTCCTACACAGTGTTTGAGCATCATCTCGCAGGATCTGAGTTACTGAGTCTTCCCTGAGATTTCATCTGAATGGTCATGACATTGTCCCATACAATACAGAAGCCAGGGGAAAACCAAAGTAAATAGGTTAATGAATGGACCTTGCTTGTAGTGCAAGGTGTGTTTTAAAGGGACTCTGTGAGGACAGGTATATAGGGGCTGCCATTGCTGACCTTCTCATAAGAGCATCAGTTTCCTGGCTGGTTTCTAAACTTTCTGTGTCCTTAACCCAGAACAAGCACACAGATAAAAAAACAAGTCAGAATTACTAACCTGCCTACTAGTTGAAGGTTGAAGTGCTTCAGAAAGTAATGAAGCAGCTGGGACAATGTAAAAACCAAGCAATTTGCATTCCTTTAAATAGGAAAGATTGTTTGATTGGCCATTGAATGCCACATTCCCAATTCAAAATATTAAAGTTCAAATGGCAGGTATGGCAGGATTTTAACGGCACAAGTTCATATATAGTTAAAATATAAGTTTCATTACAAAAATACATTTTCTAAAAGATGACGAACATTTACATGTTTATCAGTACATGGACCTTTTGCACAATCAGCCTAGTTAAAAAATGCAAACTTTTATCCAGTGATATGTCTGAACAGTATGTGTCTTATGTTAAATTTCTCCCCAAAACTCAACGCGTTTCTTGGACTTTGGTCCATTTCATCAGGAGCTTATTAGCAGAACATATGTGTACTTCACTGGATAGGGCTGGGTGCAGGGATGGCCAAACTGAAACCCCACAGGGGGACAAAACAGGCGAACACTAGGATTGGAGAAATTAAATGCAGGGGGATCCACACGGAAATATAATATATATATATATATATATATATATATATATATATATATATATATATATAGGAAATGTATGAATTGTTTTTATGGTATGTGGTTTACAAGTATAGTATCTGATGCATGATGGCGTATGCTAAAAGGGTTTACATTAATCCACTTAAGTGTCATTAAAAGGCCATTTAATCATCCATAGGTTTTTAAAGAAGAATGTGTTCCTAGTATAGCAGTACAACTTGTGTGAATTCCCCCAGCAGCATTTTTCTACTTGAAGCTGCCAGCTAGTTAGCAATACCCAATGACAGGGTATTACTGGAGGAAGTAGACATTTTCTAGCTTGGACAGTATTATGAATTCAGATTGGAGTGTAATTGAATTCACCAGTCACTGGTTTACCCAGAAACATGGCCGCCCTTCAGTGCACATGTATGATTTAAATATATACTATGTCATTGCACTAGCAGCATGCAAGAAGTCACCATATACAGAGCAGTGCGCATTCTCGCCACTGGAGGGCAGACTTGCAAAATATCATGTTCAGAGGATGTGGCTTGCTCAGTTCGTTTATAGCATTTCAGGGTAGTTTTAACAGAGTTTATTACTTTTTTATAGATTTATTACTTAATCCCACATTAATAGAGGTCATTTAACAACACTTTGTTTTATATTTAATTGTTTTGTTTACAGTTATGAATGCTTCGGTGCTGTCTGGGAATTTTCTTTAGTTGCGTTACGTGGTATTTAATGCATGTGAGACCAAAACACTTCCTTTAATGATTGTGCCTTGACCTTACACCTGGTCAGTTCATGGTGGACAAATTCTTCTCTAAGCACTTAAAAGGATTAGAGCAGAGCAATAGGGGGCCAAGAGGTTCAAACTAAGGACAAAAAAAAGAGAGCACAATGAGGTTGGGGAACACATTGCCACAAGCTCCTCGAAGTGTTCAGAGAACTTCAATAGGAATCTCTGTTATTTTTGGTCTCAAGTTTGTATTCCCAGGAGTCTCGGTTCATGGGTAACCATAGTAACCAGACAGCAGAGGGGTCTGGCCTGGAATTCCTATAAACAAGGCTCTTTGTCTAAGGAGACAGGGAAGAAAGCATCAGTGCATGAATAAAACAATGATCCCAACAAACTAAGGTCACACAGCTTCAGGAGTCACGTAGATGTTTAACTAAAAGGATGCAAATATTTCCGCAGAAAGACTATTTCTATCTGCATTAGGGTATTTTTCTTTAAAATGTACAATGGTATACAATGATCACTGCAAGAAGCATACAACTGAGAACAAACTAGGCAAAAATGTTCCATGTACCACCCATCTTAATCACAATATACACTCTACCTGATTTTATGACTTATTAATATTCTGTACCTCTGTGGACCTCATACATAAAAGTCCCTTAAAGCATATTATTAATATTCAGGATTTATATAGCCCAAACAGTGTGCACAGCGCCTTACTAAATTAAAGTGGTTGTAAACCCTTACAAACCACTTGGAACTACAGGTAAGCCTAGATTAAGGCTTACCTGTAGGTCAAAGAAATATCTCCTAAACCTACACGGTTTAGGAGATATTTGACAAAAGAGAGGCACCGCTGTCTGTGGCGCATGCGCAGACGACAGCGGCGCGCAGGTGCACTAAGAAAGCCGCTCTCAACGGCGATATGCCGCGAGTGGTGGCTGCCGTGCGCATGCGCGGGAGTGACGTCATTGCGGCACCATCGAATGACAGCGACAGAGCCGCAAGACCCACCAAGAAGATGGAGGCGCCGTACACAAGGGGACAGCGGTGACTTCGCTGGCTCCTGTGTGAGGTAAGTGACACATAATGGACTACAATGAGATGCATAGTAGTCCATTATGCTTTACCTTTGCAGGGAAACAAAGAGGAAGTAAACCCATTAGGGTTTACTTCCTCTTTAAGGGAGACAGTATAGTCACAATACAATCTAATACAGAAGGGAACAAATGGCCTTGCTTGTAAGAGCTTCTAAAGGAAAAGTTCCAAGCGAAAGTGAAAGTAATATTTATTCACTCAGATTGAATGAAGAAGCCCATGTATACTTCTCTAAAATTATTGACATAAATTACAGGTAGATATTCCAGGGTAGGCCTTAAAAGGCACCAGGGAGTAGAGATCTACTTTCTGGTCACCTGCTGCAGTAGTAGAGTCTTGTGGAAAGTTTGGAGTTTAACCACTTTGATACAGGACACTTTCACCCCCCTTCCTGCCCAGGCCAATTTCAGCTTTCAGCACTGTCACACTTTGAATGACAATTACTCAGTCATGCAGCACTGTACCCAAAATTTTAATTGTTATCATTTTTTAAATAATTTTTATATAATGAGACAGAGATTTATTTGGATGTATTTTAATCACCACTGGGTTTTATATTTCTTTCCTTATAAACGAAAAAAGACTGTAAATTTTGAAAAAATAAAAAAATAAACTAAGTTTTTGCTGGGCTTACACTTTGAGTTATTAAAGATGCAAGCTTTCATAACTCATTAGGTTCATCCTCAGGTCTTTACCAAAAAAGTCCTGCACATATTTATGTAAGATTACATGAATCTTTGGACATAGAAAAATGTTCACATAAATATGCACAAATGTATGCATCATCATCTGCGCTTGCTGTGACCAAGATGTTGTTAACAACCATGGTCACAGTGATGTAGCTGCAAGCCCAGGGCATTGACTTCCAGCAGTATACATTTAAAAAAACAAGTACATAAATGGGCTAAAAGAACAATGCAGATGTTTCATTTAGCGATGTCAAGGGAACTGGAAAATATACTATAATGGTAAACTGGAAGAGCACTGTTCTAGCACTTTAAGGTGTAATACACCAAATGAGTCACTAGATGGAGAAGACATTCACTTTCCCACTTTCCCACACTACTGAGCATATTAAACATAACACTGTAAGCATAATAAACCTTAAGTGGTCAGCCACAAATCCCAACCACAAGATTAGTCTGGCTGTGTTAATATTTTTTTATTTCCGTATATTCAGAGATGAATGATATTCTTTTTCATTCAGCCTTGTAACAGGAGAAAACGTTTTATTCTGATGTAGTGCATTACACAAGATTTGATTCTTTTAGGAATGTAAATATAAATGAAACCCATTTAAAACTTTTACAGCCTGGTGAAGCACATATTCATCTAAAACAATCAGAACATATTACAGCAGAGCTAGCATAGCTATTTAATAAAAACTTGTCAATAAATAATCTATAACAACCCTGAAAAATAATTGCATAATTAAGAGAGTCACTAGGCTCTGCATACTATTGGTATGGAATTAATATTCTTGATTCATATATACTTTTAGATTATAATTTTTTTAAACGTTCATGTACAGTAAAAGTACATATTTACTTATATCATAGAACCAACGTATTTTTACAAATATATATTTTTTATTATATTAATAATAATATTATCATCAGTCAACCAAATGCTACTGTCTGTATTTAGTCTTCTCCAAGTATTGAATCTCTTCACTATTATTTATATTATTTTAATATCCAGAGTATTAAAGTTATATTATGGATGGTAATAAATATTATTAAAAATATCAATAAAGGATGTAATAAGATAATAACCAGTATTATCTATTTTTTTCCAGGGTGAAGCTGGTCCCACTGGCGCTCGTGGTCCTGAGGGTGCTCAGGGTTCTCGTGGAGAGTCTGGAACACCTGGATCACCTGGACCTTCTGGTGCATCTGTAAGTGTTCAGTTGTTCATACTTAGGTATAGACAATATTATCGGCCTGTCATTTTCTACAGATTCCTAAAGGTCTTAGTATTAAACAGACATATATACAGAGGTATGTCTGAATACTTCTGTTTCCTTATGCAAAACTTTAATGGGGGTCCTACAAAATGTCCTCATTTTTAAAAGCAACTACCATACATCAAACAATATAACAAAAGCTACACCATGAAAATGTATTTTAACTAACAAGCATTATGGGAAAAAAAAAGGAATATGAGAAACACATTGGACCCAGTGCAGAGGTTAAAGGGCTGCTGTTCTGTTGATTGTTGGCCCTCTGCTGTCTCTGTTGTTATACTTCTACATATGGGTATTACTCCTAGCACTGAAATACCAGTTAGTAATCAGTTCATAAGGGGACATAAAGCAGGGCATGCCTGTATGTCATAATAAACATAGAATTTGATAACCATAGAAGCAAGGAGGCAAGAAATTCCCACGTCTAATTTTTATTACATATACTAAAGAAATAGGCCCCTACCACTTGCGTATTAATACTCCAGAATGCACTTCAAAATAGCTGAAATAGCAATACTGAGAAACATTCACCACACCGACCTTCTATAAAGACGTGTTTTAAAAAAGAGCTGATTAACAAACACTAGACACTAGACATGTGGTGTTAATGTGGTATAGACTCCCAGAGCTAATATATTGATTTTAAAACATATATACATATAATCAGAACCAGCCTGCACTTACAGTCTTTTATTTATTGGTTTTCAAGTAATTAATGTAAAATTCTATTCAATAAACCACTGTGTTTCCTTTATAGGGCAACCCTGGTACTGATGGTATCCCTGGAGCTAAAGGTTCAACTGTAAGTTTCTCACACTATTTATGATGAGTAATGTGATTTATTTAGATAAAGAGTAGTTAATCGAGAGATGTTCTTTTTAAATGATCATTAGTTGTCACTGTTGAATTAATTTTAGCATTTTTTTTGTTATATAATTTATTATAACTCTCTGTCCTGTAGGGTGGTCCTGGTATTGCTGGTGCTCCTGGTTTCCCTGGCCCACGTGGTCCTCCCGGGCCACAGGGTGCCACTGGCCCTCTTGGTCCCAAAGGTCAATCGGTAAGTCTACTATCTACACTAATGTCTTGGGCTTCTGACATTAAATATGACTGCTACTTATGCATACTGTCCTTATTTCTAGACTGTTATTAACAATACTTGATAATTTGTAATCCATAGGTACATTATCTAACAACAGGTCAGTATTATGGATCGTGTAATAACTAGTATTTTATTTCTGTTTATCTTAGGGTGACCCCGGTGTTGCAGGTTTTAAGGGTGAACAGGGTCCTAAGGGTGAACTTGTAAGTACCTAAATCTTAAATACTTTTTAAATTTTAAATGTCACACATTTCTAAGTTTACTTTGTATTTCCTTTTGTTTTTTGTGACACCCTCATAATAAATAACAAAAGGCCTAGTATAGCTAAGACACATAATACAGTACAACAGTTTTCATTAAGCTTTACTGATGGGTCTGTCTGTTTGATTTTAGGGACCTTCAGGTCCTCAGGGTGCTCCTGGTCCAGCTGGAGAAGAAGGTAAAAGAGGTCCCCGTGGTGAGCCTGGCGCAGCTGGTCCTCTTGGTCCTAATGGTGAAAGAGTAAGTTCAACTAACATTTAAAAATCATGGAGCTAAAAACTGTTCACACTATACCGGTTAACACTATAAGCCGCATGTGAATCGTACAGGAACCGTACTGCATTCTTGTGCAATTCACATGCAGTTCATTGTACCAAAGAAGTGCAGGTACCTTTTTTGGAGCTGTACCACAACCAGATTGCATGGTTGTTTTGTACCATGCAATCCAGTGCAGGCATACCGCATTTGCTATGCATTTGGGGTGTCAATAACTTTGTATTGATACCTGCAGCGGATCACAAACATAGTGCAATTGCAATGCGTTTTGGGAAATGCACAGAGATTGCTGCATTTCCTGCACCACATATTGTGAACCTAGGCTAAAGGCCCAAAATGTATTGCATCACACATACATAGGGTCATGTAAAAAAATTAAGTACACTACATGAACATTTTAAATTGTTGACTTTTTCCACATAATTGCAAAGGCAAACAATTGATCTTCAGACAGTGCCTACAGGTAAAGGTGATGCACTTGATAAAAAAACACAGGGAAAATGTTCCTTTTCAGTAGATTACTTACAAAAAAATCAATAGCTGTAATAGTGTACTGTGGTAAGTGCACCATTGACATCAGATGTTGGTATGGTCCTCTTTAACAGAAATAACTTCTTGTGGGTGTTTTGCATAACTGAACACCAATTGCTAACATCGACTCATGCCAATTTTAAATCTCTCACACCATTTCAATGGGATTCAAATCAGGGTTTTGACAGGACCATAGACCAGTCTATAAACTAATTTCTACTGATTTGTTAGTGTGCTTTGGATTATTATTGTGTTAAAAGATCAATTTCTACTTTGCTTTTTAGACAGATGGCCTCACATTCTTATCCAGCACACTGTGATATGATGCAGATTTCATGGTTGGCTCAATGGGCTTGGTTTACTAAATGCAAATAGGCTGTTCACTTTGCAAGGGAATTTTTCCCCAAAGCTTGGTAAATGTCACAAGAATTCACTTTGCAAAAAAATACCATATTATATGCATTTTTTTTTGCTTGCACATGATTGGATGATGGCAGTCAGCAGACTGTCACCTCATTCACTAAGCTCTGGGGAAAATTCCATTGCAAAGTGCAACTTCATTTGCAAAGGGAACTATCTATTTGCCCACCACCATGCTTTACAGTTAGTATGAGGTTCTCCTCCTGAAATGCTGTCTTTGGTTTACCCTGACCATGTCTACTGTTACTGTGACCAAACAACTCAGATGCAGTATCTGATTGTAGATGGATGCACTTTGACATCAACTGTTGCAGGAGATACCTGCATATCCTATGATGAAATGTTGGTCTCTCTGGACTCTTTTCACATCAAACATTCAGATCCTGGGCAAACCAGGCCTGGACAGATTAGCAGCCACTGGAAATCCATGTCAATTGTAGATTATTTTCCTGAAGTTTCAATTGAAATAACTTGGCAAACTTTTTTAATTATTTTTCAGACTCACAGGCATCTATAACCTTGATTCTGAGGGCCTTAGAGAGTTCACTTAACCATGGTGATGCCACACATTTCAATAGCAAAAATACCAAACCCTAGATATGTGAGGTTAAAATAAGACAGGTTATACCTGCATACTCTCTAAGGAGATTCTAATTATTGTCACCTAATTTTAAACATCTAATTCTACTGCTGCCATAAGTGTTGGGATGTACTTACAGTACTTTTTTCAATACGACAAATCTGCATTTATATTAATTCATAATGAGAATGAGTACATGATATCAATTTTATGTCTCATTTATTCAAGTATATCACCTTTATCTGTAGTCACTGTTTGAAAGAAAATCTAATGTTTGCCAGTTTAGATATGATGAAAAATCCAACAATTTCCATGGGGTGTTCTTATTTTTTTCACATGACTGCATATATGAAGAAATGCATGGTTGAAAGCCAAGATAATTATTGGAAGAACAAAATATGTGCATCCCTAAGATAATGATATCCTGAAAACTAAAATGAGATTTAGATATTACAGTCAATTGGGTTGTCTATTTACAGTCAATGGGGTTGGCCATCTACTTAGCAAGGACATTTTCCCTTAACATAGTGAATGTTTGTGTTGTCAAAGACTTCAAAATTCAAGTATTTTAAAATGTTTCTAAGAAATTTTAAAGTCATTTTTCTGCTCAACAACTGTCACCCAATTGCTCTCTGTACAGTAAAACATATCAACTGGGCAGTGTTGCTAAATAGAAACTCCCTTTGCTCTTGTTTCTTTTTTTATATTTATTCAGCAAGTATGGCTGACCCTGCATACAGAAATTCCCTAAATTATAACAGACTGGGAGAGCAAACATTTGGGCTCTGTGCCTCATTAAAAAAGAGGCACTTTAGTTGGCTGGTCTGGCTGGGTGCTTCCAGAAGAGGGCCAAAAAGAGAGCCCAAAGCACTTACCATTTGTTTTATTACACTTTATTTTGTGGTCAACAGGAAAAGATGTTAAAAGGGCTGGTGTCTTGAGGGAGGGTTGTTTTTTAAGTCCAACTTTTAAAGCAACCTATGAATGATGAAGGTAACATATTTTTGTTGCAACATAGCAGGAACTTCCAAACTCAGACATCTTGCTGTGTCTCTTATGTGTTTTGGGCTGGAATTGTTTGTCAAAAAGATATACTAAGTATTAGAAAAAGGCATACATAGGTAAGCCCCCTAATCTGACATGAAATTTCAACAATTGTTCTGCTTTATTTTTATTGCTAGGGTGCTCCTGGAAATCGTGGTTTCCCTGGTCAAGATGGGCTTGCTGGTCCCAAGGTGAGTGCAACGACAAAATAAGAAGACAAGAATAATATAGTTAGCTAGTTTTAGCTAGTTTAAATAAAGATATGACTTTTGTATTGAGATGCCGCATAACCCTACAATGTTCAGTGGCATATTTTTGAACCAGAAGTAAAGTAGTAAATTATTTATAATTCTGTTAAACAAGTATTGCTTTGGCTAAACTTCCTAACACAAGGTTAGTTGTGCTAATTGACAAGTTTCTTCTGTTTTAGGGTGCTCCTGGTGATCGTGGTGTCCCTGGTCTTGGTGGTCCAAAAGGAGCTAATGGTGACCCTGGTCGTCCAGGTGAACCTGGTCTCCCAGGTGCTAGAGTAAGTACAAATAAATTGGCAAATTTGATATGGAATTAGGATAGTGGCCTCAGAAAACACTAGATAACATACAAATTTCAAGAGTGGATGTTTGTGCCCTATACTGATGTGGTGGGTACAGTGATTCCAGTTGTGACACATGTCAGATAATTGGTGTATTATGGGGAATAGGTAATAGAATATTCTGCTGAGAAAATGTCACTACCTAAAAATTATCCTCACACCTTGCTCTAGGGACTAGGCTGACTGAGTATTTTTAGTTGCACTACACTTATGATCAGATGCTAAAACAATCAAATATTATGATGCATAACCACAGACATCCACTTTTGCACCATGTATATGGAAGATAGTGGCTATCATACACACCATAGTATCTTAGAGTATCAAGAAGTATTCCATTCTTCCTTATGAAAATGTCTCCTGAACTGGAGACTGTTTTTATATAAAGCTCTTTGATAAATAAACAAAGAAGTTAGCCAATACTGTAAAACATAACCATTCCAAACCAACTTTCAAATCTAGGACTGTCATTGCAAAATGAATTGTATGTTGATGAGCATTTCATTTCCAATAGGGTCTTACTGGTCGCCCTGGTGATGCTGGTCCTCAAGGAAAAGTTGGTGCAACTGTAAGTATATTTCACATCCTAATTTGATATAAAATGTACTGAAATATCATTAATTAATATACACTTGTTTTATATTGAAGTTAATAAAAAACCCACCAGGCTGATGACTTGATGTTGTTGCTTCTAGGGTGCTGGTGGCGAGGATGGCCGTCCAGGACCTCCTGGCCCACAAGGTGCTCGTGGACAACCTGGTGTCATGGGTTTCCCCGGACCTAAGGGTGCTAATGTAAGAGACATCTACATATTTTTTTCAAATGTATATATGAGTATACGTATGTGGCCAATTAGTGGAAATGAATATGGAGTGTAGGGGATTACAAGATCATCCAGCAATATGTAGGCTGGGGTTTCCCTGCCATTATCATCTCGCTGCTTGACCATTGTCATCACTAACCTATTGTGTTTTGATAAAGAGAAACATGAAGATACTCTTTCAAGATTAAAAAAACTGTCACAATGACAGTTATACAAACCAGTGCAAGTGCCAGTGAAACATTGAAGTAGATGTGCTGCTTGTAGCACGAAATCAGCTGGGAGTTACTATTGGCAGTATCACTATGATTTTGTTGCTGCAGTTTTGTAAATGAAACGAGACAAAATTACATTTAATTGAAAACAGAGTAAATGCAATTATAGCTAAAGAAAAATAAATTTGGAATATATGATTTATTGCTTTTTACGAGGGTAAATATGTAATACTGCATACATGCAGGTAGCATACTTAAAGCTTGAACTTCATATTCTCTGCACAGTGATTTACTTGTATGCTGTGAATAGCCTTAGTAGCCAACATTGTAAGTAGCAGGAGGTCAAATTACACCATCACAACCAGATCAGTCAGAGAAAGGACACCCCCTCTTTTTCTCAGCTAGTAGATATAGACTTAAATGGATGTTCATTTAGACAGGGGCTGTGAACAAGTGAAAAGGCAGTGCTGGGCTTCCATATTAGAAAGCCCATCATGCCCTGCAAACTAAATCTCATGGGATCACCTTTTATTAAATGTTTAGTTGAAAAAAAATAAAGATTCAATACAAAAAATATATAAAGAATGGTATATGTCCCCAATGATATCATCAATGATCTGGCACCTATAAGGAAGTAGATGTGTCCATGATCATAATGAAAAAATACTAAATAAAGGGACAATTCTCGTGTTGTTGGTACTCACACACTTTCATATTCTTATCATTGAAGACCATTGTTAATTGGCTAAATTTGCAGATTGTTTTTCAAATGATTGTTTTTGACTGTTTTACTATTTCCTAACCTATATTATAAGAGATAATAAATCATTAAACTTACCTATCTGACATTATTTTCAAACAGGGTGAATCCGGCAAGCCTGGTGAAAAAGGATTGGTTGGTGCCCCTGGTCTAAGAGTAAGTACATATATTTCCTCAGGATATACCTTTTGATTTGTTATCGTTGAATCAGATTATTATTATTACTATACAGGATTTATATAGCACAGCACTTTACAACATGAGGGCAGACAGTACAGTTACAATACAATTCCATACAAGAGAAATCAGAGGACCCTGCTTGTTAGAGCTTACAATCTAGGAGAATAAACCTTTCCTAACATTCCAAGTTTTAGCACACGTGTTAAGATTTTAGGCCATGAAAGATATGGCTATTTCCAAGTGGGCATGTTTATCAGTATATATGTTGATTAGGAATGAGGTTTGGTGCATTTGGGTTAGGTCTTTACAATTTGGAAATATTGAAAAGTATAGTTTACCTATACTTTTGTAATATGGATTACATTGATGTAAGGTGAATATACCCACATACAAATGGGCATCCAGCTGCTTCTAGCTTCATTCCAAAAATGTGTACCTAAAATAAAACAGTATACCACACTGATATTAAGTTGACAGAACCGTGATAGTGTTTTCACTAATTCTATAGTATTTTAACACAAAAATGTATTTTATTTATTTTATGCATACTTTTTGGTACTTAATCTCCCCCATTTGTATGTTTAAGATTCAAAATAGTTATAGTAGAACTAACATGAATTTATTTTATTTTCAAGGGTCTGCCTGGAAAAGATGGTGAAACTGGTGCTCAGGGTCCAAATGGCCCAGCTGTAAGTTCCTCTATCATTTGGTAAAATAAAAAAATAAGAAAAATAATGAAAAATTGCAATCTGCAATCTAAATAGCATGATATTTTCAGATCATAAAATGAATGGCATCCTAATAAAGTCAATATACATATCATGATAGATTCTAATTTAGAACATTAGACACTTGTCTTAAAAGAGGTTCCAATAACTTCTATTCAACCTGTTTACTAAAGCTTTACACAGAGCATGGTCTTAAAGTGCACTAGCACAGAAAAAACAGATAAACCAACAAGGTGTTTTCTGATTGATTAGCATAGTTTATTCTTCCTGATGTTTATGAAGAAGATCTTGTGTGTGTGCTCTTGCCTTAGAGGGCTACCGGGCACTGTGCGCAGCAAGATATATTGAACTGAGTGGCTAAAAAGCACTCTATTGTTTAATAAAGCATCACCTTTGCTGTGAGATATGCCATGCTAAATAGAAGGCATTGATTTTCCAGTACTATAGCATTAACTATATATTTTAATTCACTAACTAACAAAGTAAAAACCCTTAAGTCTAAGTGCTGGCAGTTTCTAACAATGCTGGGAGTTTAGTGTGTAGCATCACTGTATAGTTGTTCACTGAATGTTTTATTTCAATTAGTATATTTCTATGTAAAATATTGCACATTTAATGCAAATGACATGCTAATAGCTGTATCATCTTTAAGGGTCCTGCTGGAGAAAGAGGTGAACAAGGTGCTCCCGGTCCTTCTGGCTTCCAGGTAAGTCCACGTAGATGCTTATAGTTTGCATTATTGCTCAAAAAAACTGTATTTATTTTCAGTTTCTGAGTTACATAAATGTAATTGATTTTTTTCTTTTAAATTTGCTAGGGTCTTCCTGGACCTCCAGGTCCTCCCGGTGAGGGTGGCAAGCCAGGTGACCAGGTAAGTCATTTTCATTATGTAACATCAACTATCTGTGGTTAATGTACTATGGTTAAGAAAGTGAACCTTCAACACTGACAAACACGGACCATCATGGCTCCAATAGTTATCAGTGTTTCACAATCCTAAAATAAAATGCTACATTATAAGTAAATTCCATTTATATTTTAGCATTTATATTTTTGTCAAATATACAGAAAAGCATTAACTATAATCATGATATCCAAACATAATCTATATACTCTATAGAGCCATATATATACGACCGCTGCTGTAGTTTCAGGCAATTGGCCGGACATCATAATTTTCATGGTGTAAAGTATACCATGATGTTTCATTAACAATTCCACTATTAGCAAAAGTACTGGATATGCTGCTATATGCAGTAAAAATGGCAGAAAAATAACCATTTTTTGTGTGTAGTCATTTCCTGGCTGCACAAACAAACCTCTATGATAGCACAACTGATTGAGAATATATAATGTAGTTCTGAACATGTGCAATTTCATTTCATATTCTCTTATTTTGCGGATGTTCAAGCAGAAGGATTTCAATTTGTAGTACTAATCTGGCCTTTTAATGCCTCCAATCAATATTTTTTTCCTTTATTCATTAATACACTTTTGATAAAAACCTCTAGGTTAATCAATTTTAACACTGGGTAAATGCCTATAATAATAATAAACTTTGAGACTTGAGTTAATAAACCAAGACTCCAATATTTAAACAATAATGAATCAGAATACCTTGTAATTATTGTAAAAAAAAGTATCTTATACACTAGTCATGTATTTGAGCATTAATATTTCTTTCCCAGTATTTTGTCATTAATTTTTTGCTTTTGCTTATCTATTTAGGGTGTTCCAGGAGAAGCTGGTGCTGCAGGTCTTGTAGGCCCAAGAGTAAGTAATATTTAAATTGATACTAATGATTACAGATTACAAGATGAAACACATGCTGCTATGTGAAAAAGGGAAAACATAAAAACTGTAAAGAATTCCACAAACTTTAACACTTTTTGTTTCATAACCTACCTGTGTTAAAAAAAAATAGATATAATTCCTTGTTCTGAATCATAGTTAGTGTTACTTCTTTTCCTTTTTTTTTTTAAACTTTACTCTCTAAAATTAATATAATATTATTAATATTGCTACCTTGTAGGGTGAACGTGGTTTCCCAGGTGAACGTGGCTCTTCTGGTCCTCAAGGTCTCCAAGGTCCCCGTGGTATCCCTGGTACTCCTGGTACTGATGGTCCTAAGGTAAGTTTAGGACATTTTTGCTCTGTTCTTTATTTTCTGAACTGATATTGACTATGCACTGTAAGAGTTCTTGGAGTTAATGGTTTGTGTATTAATGTTTGTTTAATAGGGTGCTACTGGTCCAAATGGTCCCAATGGTGCCCAAGGTCCACCTGGTCTCCAAGGTATGCCTGGTGAAAGAGGAACTGGCGGTATCCCTGGAGCTAAAGGTGACAGAGTAAGTAACCCAATTCCAGTTTTAGTATAGTCTTTATGTCTTGCCAACACCCTATGAAAGACACAAAGATGTTGCAATCTGTGTCCCCTCTAAAAAAGATTTCCCATCACTTGTCATGACAGGAATAAAAGTGAAATCTCCTCAATGTAGGGACACACTTCAATAAAAACCTGGCAAGGCTTTTATTTTTTCCCACTCTATCCAACACTCATAAAAAGAGAGTTTTGGGTTGAGTTGGGCTTTAAATTATTATCAAAACATGTCATAACAGATGCTTTGCAAAAAGCTGAAGATTTTCTAGTCATCTAAGAAATCTGACAATAATTTAGTCATCCTGATGACGTTCTGATCATTCAGTTATATTCTGGATTCAGACACAATGTCCTAATCTTGCAGACCTTTGACCAAGTAGATCACAGCCTGCAATATGAATATGAGGTGTTGATTTACTAAAGGCAAATGAGCTGTTCACTTTGCAAGGAAAGTTTAATTTTGCAAGGGAATTTTTACCCAGATCTTAATATATGGGGTCCTGGGGACTTCCATCATACAATCTTGTGCAACCAAAGATGCTGTTTTAATACTTTTTTGCATGTGATTGGGTATTCTTTTGCAAAGTGAAATTTCACCACATTCACAAAGCTCTGAGGGAAATTCCCTTACAAAGTGCAACTTCTATTGCAAAGTGAACAGCCTATTTGCCTTTTGTAAATAAACTGCATTGTCTCAAAAGACTGATGAAGCAATAACTACTGTTCACCTATGTGTGAAGTTGTTTAATTCTCCAGAATTTCTGGTATGTTTTTTTTTATTGAGTGGGGAAGGGTTAGAACCTCTATAATTGTTACTGCTTTCAGTTATCCAATTGGGAACATTCCCCTCAATTCCTGTGTGGTCAGCAGAACAGGAAGTATTATAACATGTCTCTCTACCAGAGATATTTTCTAAGTTCAAACCTTTGCCGCCCCTATCAAAAAAATAAATAAATAAATTTTGATTTAGAGTGGTTGTAAAGAAAGCAGGTTTTTTATGTCTTAATGCATTCTATGCATTAAGATAAAAAGTCTTCAGTGTGCAGCAGCCCCCCTTATACTTACCTGAGCCCCATCTCTATCCAGCGATGTGCATGAGTGTCTTGGCCATCAGGGACTCTCCCTCCTGATTGACTGAGACACAGCAGTGGCGCCATTGGCTCTGATGCTGTCAATTGAATTCAGTTAGCCAATCAGGAAAGAGAGGGGGCAGAGCTGGACCACACAGAGCTGCAGCTCAGCTTGGTGTGCCCCCATAGCAAGCTACTTGCTGTGGGGGCACTCGACAGGAGGGAGGGGCCAGGAGCAGTAAAGAGGGACCCAAGAAGAGGAGGATTCAGGCCACTCTGCAAATTCACTGCACAGAGCAAGAAACAGAAAAAGTTTTTTTTTAAACAAAACTTGACAATCACTTTAAGCTAATCAGCTATTTAGTAGACTGCTTTTGCCACCAGGTAAAGCCATCTAGATAGTATGATCGGTTCAAAGCATGTCTTTTTTCATTTAAGTTATATTTCCTTTGTTTAAATCAGTGTTACCTTTTGCTTGTGTGTTCATAATAGAAGGACATGTATAGTTCTAAACAGAAACCTTGTTATGTCAGTATTTGCTAATGTGAATTTGAACAACTATTTTAAGTCTGCAAATTTAAAGTGTGTGCAAACAAGCACTGCTATATCACCTCCTTCAAATGTATTGTCCTTGCACTACAAGTTCAGCTTTGCTGATTCTGAAAGTTATATTGTGACATTCATGAATCACAAATTTGCCTAAGTATGGCTGAATTTTAAATTTACAAGTTACTAATTGCAGCTAGTTTGCGTCTCTGATTATTGATTATATAATCATTGTGTTTAATAATGGTTGTGAACATTTCTCCTTTTGTCCTTATTGAAGCAAAATAAACACACAAATTGACAACCTATATTATTTGTTGTTTATATAGGGTGACTCTGGTGAGAAAGGCCCAGAAGGTGCTCCTGGAAAAGATGGCGCTAGAGTAAGTATTGAGATTTTAACTACATTTCTTAGCAGCAAAAGTAGCACAAACAAAAATCCAATACAGCTATGTTAAATGCATAGATACTTTTTGATAGGTTTACAGTTTGGCAAGATTCTTCCAGTAGAGAATACTAAATATTACTTGTGAGTGTTTTATTTACTTCACAAAATATGAATTTATTGTAAAGAGGACGCATCCTGGGATTAGATTTATTTGTGCTCATCTTTCAATGAATTCCTAAATTTAGTCCTAGAGTTTTCTTGGTTGTCAGGCCACATTATGAGTAGCATAGTTCAGGGTCCTTATGTTGTAATATTTTGTGTATTATGTGAACACAATGCCATATTGTTATTAGGAACATACACTTCAACAGGAATGTAAAAATGCTATTTGATCAAAATGTATCTATTTTATTAATAAGTATTTTTCTTTTGTAGGGTTTGACTGGTCCTATAGGTCCCTCTGGTCCATCAGGTCCTAATGGCGAGAAAGTAAGTGAAATGTATTGTATAGATTGTTTTCAAATGGAAATAGAATAGCTATACCACAAGCTTTATTAATATATATAGCGTGATCAGAGTGTCATCAACAATGATGGCAAAACAATCACATTCCATAAGTAGACTATTCCACTAAAGTTTAGAAACTTACTAGTGTTTGATAGCATAGCACTATAGAACCTTCATGAACTCATGTACTTAGGAAGACAATGTAAAAGAGTGAGATTAGCTCATGCCCCACTGTATATATTCAAATAATTCTAATATATTAGTTGTATTGAGATGCCATTAACACTAACATTATATTACATATGTCCATTGGCTATGTGAAAAAATAGTTTTCACAGCCAGTTCTGAAAATGTGAAATGTGATTGTTTATAATAGACAGCATCCCATCTTTCTTTTTTATAAATTAGCTGCAGTGTGCCAAAATGGAATGCAAATATAGTCTAACTGATAAATGCACACCATGTTAATGCCAGACAGATTTACAGGCATAATTAATTCCACCTTAGTGCATAGAGTCTTAATAATCTGAATGTGGCTGAGGCTCCTGTAATGCCCATCACATAAATGGGCAATCTGGCAACCCCAAGATGTGGCAGAGCTGCAAACCCCATAGTATTATTTTCTTCTTACCAATAAATAGTTGTAGGTTGCCCATTATCGGTGAACATCAATAGTTTTGTAGTCAGAGATATAAAGTTAATGGATTCTAATAGATTAACATGTAAATTGCAAAATCATGAAAGACAGAAATCATACATCTACCACTGTATTGCACTGATAGACAAAAGCTTTGTTGAGTCAGTACAGTTTTTTTGTATAAAAAACATATCTTGAATATTTATGTTATGGCTACCAATTATTTGCAGCAATAAACTTAAACAGATTCATCTGAATATAAGTTTCATTTCATTTTAATATAGTTTAATAATAGGACATTACAGTTGAATGAAATGCAATTGACATTGAGCAGAGATTATTGTATTATATTATTGATTATACTGTGATAACAATGAAAAACTGAAATTCTTTTTCAATATTTTAGGGAGAGTCTGGTCCCCCTGGTCCATCTGGTATGGTTGGCACTCGTGGTGCTCCTGTAAGTTTTTTTCAGTATATATATATATATATATATATATATATATATATAAATTATATTGATACAATGTCTTAGTTTAAGTAGCATTGGGGATAATTGGCAGCATTGGAGGTACCAGTTGCATCTAATTAGTTTTTTACACTACCCAAAAAAACATACTGGTATGTTAACCTATCCTACTTAGAATTTCTGCATGTACAAAGGCCTAACCATCTACCCATCCAAAAACATTTCCCTGAGCTTGCATTGACTTGATTGTTTTTTGGTTCATGTCATGTTGCTTTTGCTATTTGTGAGCTATGAGGAGTCTTCAGTTTTACTAGTAAAAATTATTTGGGTGTGGATAATATGTTCCTGGTTATGTGTTGCCAGGCTTCACGTAGTGTAAAATGGCTTATCATTAAAAAACAAACAAAAAAAAAACATTTTATATAAAATGTTCTCCTCAATTAAAGAAACTAACAATGTAATTGTTTCCCTTATAGGGTGATCGTGGTGAGACTGGCCCACCTGGTCCTGCTGGTTTTGCTGGCCCTCCTGTAAGTAAAAAAAGCTATACAATAATTTACTCTAACAATGTAATGCCTTTTTCAATTAAAGTGGACTAGTGGGTGGAATCCCCCACTGATTTCTTACATCTTCTGGGGACCCTATCTACCAGGTCTTCGATCTGTTTAAAGCTACCTTTGGGTCTTAGGTGTTCATGCACTGTATTTTCTACAATGTAAAAACTAAATTAAAAATCTGAGAAGAATAGCAGGAATTTCTCATAACATCCATGGCAAGTGTTCAGACCTGGGAAATCAAGAGCTTAGTTCTCATCAACAGAGTTTCTAAGAGATATAAAAATCCATCAGGTGATTCTGTCACTTTCCAGCATCTACCAAAACATGGATTATCAGTGTTGGATTAACTGACCCTTTGAAATTCACGGTTCACATGTGAATGGACAAGGACCAATGTCACCATTGTTGAGCTCTACGATTATCACAATTTAAAAAATGTACCTCTTCTTATCATATGTAGAAAAACTGTTTGTTTCAGGCTCATGCGATAGGCTACATCACATGACCTCTGCTTTCCAGGGGAGTTATGGATTTCTCATGTCATTAAACACAGTTTATGGTTATTGAGCATTCTTTGCAAATCCAATTTTTGACACATTAACTAAGCTAAGAGGAAATATGCCTATTTGCCCAATCAACCCCACTGTGCTCAATTTTTGGTGGCTTGATTTATTTTAGATTGGGCCATAGATGTTTATTTTAAAATTTTACAATCTGGTAATTTTGTTGGGGGCAAAAAATATCCATGATAACCACAAGAACAGGCAGATGTCCCATCCATATGATTACTATTTCTCCAATTTTTAGACATTTATCAATGAGCCCCACATGTGGATCAACTGTTGACAAATTAGGTCATTAATAATGAGCCTGTCTATAGTAATCTGAACTAATATATATAATAAGATAAGGGCTATAAGTACATAAAATTACATTAAATTAGAAATACACAAACCTATTTCTATACAAGTTTAAGGAACTGTGCAACCAGTAATATCTTGATGGCATACAAGAAATTGAGAGGGGACCTTTATTAAAAATTCAGCCTTCTGCTAACATGTATGTGTGTTAAATTCCAGAATAGATTGCAAGACTGTCTACTCCTTTGACAGACATCTTCTAGTGATTACTTAAAGTTTCTCAGATTTGGAGATGTAGAGTTTAATTGCTCAGAAAAGTATAACCATATTTAGCTTAGATTTGTGACCGCTCTGTACATTATAAACACATTTTAATGAAATGGCTTTGTCAAAGAAAACTAAAGTATAGTCAGATCAATGGTATGAATTACCAGTCAACAAGCTTAACTGCTGTTATATATAAATGTGGAAGAATTCACATCTACCCTTATCTAATATATTGTTTAATTTCATTGTTCTGATTTGCTTTGTAGCAGGTGTCCTAATATGTCTATTTCTTGGTCTTACAGGGTGCTGATGGTCAGCCTGGTCTTAAAGGTGAATTGGGAGAGTCTGGCCAGAAGGGTGATGCTGGTGCCCCAGGTCCTCAAGGTCCATCTGGTGCTCATGGTCCTCAGGTTTGTTGCATTTTCCTACATCTAGATAGAAATTAGAAAAGTATTACAATTATAGAAATAATATAGAGAAAATTAGACACATAACTATTTTACTACTGGAAGATTCCACAATTATTATTACAAAAATCTACGCCTATATGAAATGTGGAAATCATTATATCAAAGGGAAATAAATGCGTATTTTTAGTGAGTATACATTTGTAGTTATCCTAAAGTTTAGTGGAATTTACATGTAATGTTTCCATTTTATATATTAGATGTTCCCTATCATGCAGATATATAGGACCTCCTTCTAGAGACTGCATACTAGATTTTCATAGCAAATATGTCTTTAACCAGTCTCATTGGACCCACAGAACATATATTTTAAAAATCACAAATAGAACCAAGGTTTTTAAAACATTAACCCACATTATTATACTAATCAGATCACACTGAAGAAAAAATAAATAAAACTAGAATTCCCTTTAACAAGTAATTAAATGTATTATCAATGTTATATGAGTAAACAGTACATAATTGATACAATGTTGTATATGAACCACAAAGAACAAGAAACTGTGATCACAATAAACAATACTTTATTTTCCTTCTAGGGTCCAACTGGTGTTACTGGTCCCAAAGGAGCTCGTGGTGCCCAAGGTCCAGCTGTAAGTATAACCATTTATTTTTCTCTTCTAATTAGTAGAAGTCTTCTAGTCTGTAACATTATGTGGCATTTGGTAAATACATGCACATCATTAGAATGGTATGATACATTTGGTAAAACTAAACAGGTATTTTCAGAGCCAGCATCAAACTGAATTATTGTGTGAACAATTCAAGTTTTTCTGAAAAACCTCTCCTACCTACCTGATTTTTGTACCTCCATCTACTTCACTTCCCCCATCCAGTGCACCACTTTGCTTTGATTTAATATCCCCTGCCACATACTATTCCCACTGGGCATCAAGACGTTTGGGCAAGTAAACTTGTCATGAGATAAATACAGAAGTGACAGTTAGTGACCTTATGAAAATGCTTGTTGTCTGGTTATCTCTGACTTTAATTCAAGCACTGACCTTAAAATTATGCAGGGCCTAGAGATTTTAATCCAAAATCCTACAGTTGTCACCTAAACAGGAATAGAGGGGGAGTCATCCATTGGGACACCTGTTCCAATTGCATCAGCCTAAAGCTGGCCATAGGTGGATCGAAATTCAGCCGGTTCAGCAGGGACTGATCGAATTTAGAACCATGGATGGCTACTATGGTTGAAAAGAACTGATCCACTAATGTACTGGTTTACTTCTGTTCAACATCCCTGTCAGATAAAAGCAACTCAATCAATGCTGCAGTCTGTGGACTTCAGCACTGATCTGTGTATTCTGATGGCGGGGGAGTCTCAGAATACAATAGCGCAGCGAATATGGAGGATTTGGGTCAGTTCCATGCTTTAGAGGGGATTTCTGCTTACATTGTTGTGTATGCTGTCTCAGATACACAATAGAAAGTAAGAGAAAATCTCCCCAATGAGACAGGCAGTAACCATTCCCAAATCTAGTGAGAACCATTTATAAAAAGATTTAGTTTTCAATTTACTTTAAACTATCTGACAAGAAGACATTAACCTATTTTATTTTGTCCTTTTATTGCTCACATTCAGTATATTTACCTAGAAGTTAAACTCTCTATTGGCATGACAGAGGCGGGGCAGTACAAATACAAGGCATGGTAAAAGGAAGCCCACATGGTAAACTTACACCACTCACCTTCTGGTCACTGTCTGGAGCCCACTCTGGGTTATTTAGCATAATTTGTAAGGCAAAAAGAGCATCAGAGTTCAGGCCACTAAAGTTTTAACATTCAAAAACAAAACAAAAGGAAAATAAATACCAAGACACTTTAAATCTCATTATAAGACAAAGGAATAATATTTTTTGAAAAATTTGCTTTTTTTAATTTCATACAAACTGTTCATACAGATTTTGCAAAAAAATGATCTATCTATATCTTTCTTTGTATAGGGTGCTACCGGATTCCCTGGTGCTGCAGGCAGAGTTGGTCCACCCGGTTCCAATGTAAGTAACCTTGTTTATGAGCTTTAATTAGTGTATTCAATAATGTGCATTATTTTCATGGTTGACATCACTAGCACCCTGAGGCCTTTCTGCTTCTTTGGTTGGTCCACCAAGTTAAAGTGCTGTGATATATAATAACATCATCTGACTGTGCTTCACTTTCTTCACTATAACATGGCCAGCCCTGTACCATATAAGCTAATGTTAGTAGACTACTTGATAATAGGTAAAGGTACTTGTTGTGGCTTTACACCAGCATTCACAAATATTGTTGTCTGTTAACTTTAGACTGTAGCGGCTCTTGGCCTAGAACACTGGAAGCTCCTAGTATCATAGCCTATTAGAAGAAAATTGAAGCACTGTGTCTTTGGGCAAATTAAATCTTAATGGTCCTGTAACCCTAGGCCCAGGGTTTTGAAATTTGTAACAGTCATTTCTAAAATGAGCAATGAATCAAAATGAGTTCATCTTGTAAAAAAATGTTTTCAATAATTTGTAAAGCGGATCTTTGTGTAAATTAAAACTTTTTTCAGCAAGTGCTTTGAAGATCCCTGATGTGAATAATAAAATACCATTATATTTAAATACTAGAGAATATGCAATAATTTCTTAAAGTAGATCTTTTGTTAAAAATGATACCGCACATAAACCATTAGAGTACGTCAGCATTACATTATTTTAAATAAAACTTTTCCTTGCTATGCTGGTCCCCAGCTCCCGGCCCAGGAATTGTAGATCACATGTCTCCAGTCATTACTGCAGATGGTCTATTGTATTTAGTCTGCAGTTAAAGGATCAGGAAGACTGATAACAACAAAATACACATAAAAATAAGGCTTTCAGTCCCTTAACACCCTTTTTTTTAAATTGTTTACCTTAAGTTGATCCCTTTCACATGGATATATCTAAATTTATTACAAAGTCTACAGTTTTCCTTTAAACTGTAGAAAACAAACATACATGTATTAAAGTGTATGTTAACACTAGGCAACAGCCTCTCAATTACATCAGTTTCATCAACCTGCCTTGCATGTCCCTTCACTTTGCTGCTGTGCATCCTATCTGGTTAAAAAATCATTTAAAGTTTGATGTAATAAATTTTACTTATCTTTTAATTCATATCTTAGGGTAACCCTGGACCTCCTGGTCCTCCTGGAGGTGCTGGCAAAGATGGACCAAAGGGTGCTCGTGGTGATGGTGGTCCTCCTGGCCGTGCTGGTGATCCTGGTTTGCAAGGTGCTGCTGGTGCTCCTGGTGAAAAGGGAGAGCCTGGTGAAGATGGCCCTAATGTGAGTATAGATATCATTACATCTTAAAAGCTGCCTTGGGCACATTGTGTATTAAATCCATATTGGGTTACTTGATCACATGGGTCACCAAGTAGTACATATAAGTAATCTACTTACACAGGCCTGTTTTGCTACTGTCCCAGTTCTATAATTCTGGTGTTATTCCCATTCATTAGGGTCCCGATGGTCCCCCTGGTCCTCAAGGTTTGGCAGGACAGCGTGGTATTGTTGGTTTGCCTGGTCAGCGTGGTGAAAGAGGTTTCCCTGGTCTTCCTGGACCTTCTGTAAGTATGAAATTAAATGCAGTATTAATGCTTAAATAATGTCTTCTAGCCTGTAATAACTACAATGTAACCTTCATTTACAGCTAAGAATAGGTGACTATAAGGAGACAATGTAATTAGGTACACAGTCTCATAGTATAGGCTGTGGAGCAGACAGTGACATAAAAACTTCCTAAACCACTAAGGAGTTTCTCAGACAGGCTTTGAGAAAATTAACATTCCTTTTTACAGTTTCAGAGTTCACTAGTGAGTTATTATGTAAAAACTTCCCACCATGTTTCGGAACATGTCCTATACATTATGGATCTAATATAGATATTCTGTATTAATGAGTATGTTTTAAAATTCTGCCATGTTTTTTTCTGAAGAGTAGCAGAAAATTGCTAATAGAAGGAAAACAAATAATAGTTAAAAATAGTCTATCAGGGAAAAAAATTGCAGGTTTAAAGTGCAGGCACATACAAATGCCCATACATACCTGTATCGGCTTTCAAAATCTTGCAGATATAGCCAAATGTCGGGCTGTTTTGATAGATAAAACCCAAGCACTTCTTGATAGTGCCAAAGCATGCCTTCTCTTTCTGCTAGTGAGACAATATATGACAATGAAGGGCCAACAGGAGCATTGGTAGGAAATTGTTTAAGCTTTTCCTATCAAAATGGTCTGGTGTTTGGCCATAACTGCAAGTTGTGGAGGAAGCTGCAGGTATGTGCAGGTACCTGTAAGGGCTGTTTTTATTACATTGACAACATCTTTTTAAGAATAAAAAGAGAACATCTTTAGAATCTTAAAATTATAGGAGCCTTTCTAAAACAACTAAGGATGATATAGATATTATAGATATTGGTGGTCATTATGGCTAGAGATTGGAAATATGCTATAGATTTTGTTAATAGTTTTAATATTTTCAGAATATTTTTCATGATTGACATTGCTCCTTTAAAATATAACTAAAGGTACATTTTATTTTTGTTGTGGATAGAGTGGAGAGACATGAGAACACCTGTCAGGTTTTTATTGTTGGCTGTGCCCCTGCTAGAGTGATGTCCCTCTCTATCCAGTTTACTTTACAGAGAGTGAAAATTAAAGAAAATCACAAATTTTGGGTTGCTACCAGAACAGGAATGAAGGGAAAATCTTTCAATGGGCACAGTAGTCCTGTTGACCCTGGTGACAGCCAGATATCCCCTCACACTGTGGAAATGTACTCTCACTTCCTGTTTTGGCTTTGGGGCAGGAAGTGAAAGGAAATTTCTCTGATGGGACACAGATGAAAAAAACAAAAATTGACAGGGGTTATAACCCTCCTATATGCCAAATGAAAAAAGTTTTGCCTTTAGTTCTTCTTCAAGGATAAAATAAAAATAGAAAAAAAGATTAAGGACATTATTTTGTTATTGTCAGCTTATAATCATGTTGCTTACTTATTAAGGTGGTGGAAGTCATTATGGCTGGATACCCTAAATTAGCCAGAACTATTTTTCACAGGTTTACTAGTTTTGTTCTGCATCGTTTTAATAATTATTATTGCTTCTTTAGGGTGAGCCTGGTAAACAAGGAAGCCCAGGTGGTTCTGGGGACCGTGGACCTCCTGGCCCTGTTGGCCCACCTGGTTTGACTGGACCTTCTGGAGAGCCTGGACGTGAAGTAAGTTCTCTTTGTTTTACCCAAGAAATGCTTAAAATGCAGTTCTGAGTTTGCAAAATGTGTATATATATATATATATATATATATATATGGAACAATTTATAACAACAACATTAAATACTTTTCAAAAAATATAAACTGTTCTTAACTGGTGTCTATATTTCTTCATATTAAAAAAAATGATAGGTTCATGTACTAGCAGATAATACATTTTTTTTGAATCATTTACATACATCTAGTGGGTATTGATAGTAAATGCACAAGCCATAAAGGATCATTTACATTCAATGCAGAAGTACTTAGTATTGCTAGTAGTAGATAGTTTTATTTAATTTTCAAGACATGTCACCACTCATCCCACTACCATCCTAGCTACCTCTGTCATTTTGTTATTATACATAATTATTAGGAAACACATGTTAGTTCAGGGAATGTACCCTAAATACATAAACACAGTGCAAATGCAATAATAATCTTTTTTTTTTCAATATGTAAATTTTTTAATCTTCCTTTAGGGAAACCCTGGATCTGATGGTCCTCCTGGCCGTGATGGTTCTACTGGCGTGAAGGTGAGGTTCTGACTTTAGCTCTCATGAAAAAAACCTTCATGAAACGTATGAGGGTAAACCAGTTAGTGGAGATTCTGCAATATTTATGTTTAATAAATCTCTGAGTTAGTGAATAGCGAGTGCCCTTTTAATCCATATTCACAGAGATCTATATGTTTCAAGAGCTGCTTACTTGGAAATATAGATAATTATGGTAAAGTTCTACTCATGAGGAGGGATATTTGTATCCAGTTGCCTTCCTCTTATTAATCCAATACTGTAGACAGGTTCTCATGTGTCCTTCTTTCAGGGCTGCTATTAGAAATCATGGGGCACTGTACAACCTACCTGACAGGGCCCTTCTCCCTCTAAAAACATCAAATTAAATTTTCGATAAAATGCCACGGCCACGATGCTACGCTTTGCAGCCATGGCAGAAATGATACCCTCATCGATCAAGACCCATTCAATTGAATAGCGCTGCTCTGAAAAAAAAAAAAACACCCCACAACCACGTGCAAAGCATGCGGTTGTGGTGTGCTAGTGTGGCATTAAAGCAGGCAGTGAGAAGGCAATATGTCAAATGTTCTGAAGAGCGATCCAAATGCTGACTGCTCTTCAAAGCACATTTGAACAAGTTTTTAATTTCTATTAAACAATTTTTTATCATTTTAAATTTTTTAACTGTATTTCTTTTTTTTCTTTTTTTTAACGGCCTTGTTGGGAGCCTTTGGTGAAATATCAGGGGTCTAAACAGACCCCTAATGTCTCATATTTGAGACAGTGAAAGGGACTGAGGACATATATTCATTAGTCCTTTTCATTGCAGCCTCAGCTGCATGGGACAGTGAATGAATGGGAAGCGCTCTGAGGATTTATATTCATTCACAAACTGAAGCATAGTAAACACAGTACTGATCACTCAGTGTGTTCATGCAGGAAAGGAAGGGGCTGGTGAATATGACATATTTACCACCTCCTCTCTATCTCCATCCTAAAACGACTAACCTGTGTGCCCACAGAAGGTGTTGGGAGAGAAGAGGAGAGAAGCTGGCAGCGCTGCAGGCTAGGAGAGCACACAGGGGGGCATGACAGCAAACTGAAGGGGGCTCAGATCCTATAACCGATCCCCCTGCAGGGCAGCCAGAGGGAGAAAGAGGAGATGAAAGCCAGAAGAAATGCAAGGGGATTCACAAGAGTCACAAGTCTCAGCAATAAGGTAGTACAGCCGACCCTCCTTTGGCAGGTGCCCAGGCCATCTTTTGAACTGATGGCGCCCAGGCCAGGTACAGGAGGGCCAGCTGTACTGTCTTATCAGTGGCCCTGACTTCCATAGCCAAAAATGGCAGATGATTAAGAAAAATAACTGCATTTAGCATCACAATGTAAAGACAGGGGCATTCAGCAGTGATGTCTAGAGATGTGTGCAGATATCGGAATTGCAATAAATTATATACTGTATTTAGTCATTTTTAGTGTATTTCGTGATTGTACATATATTTAAGAACTGTCCTTTCAAAAATATCTATATCTGGCTTGAAACAAATGCTAATATAATAAATAGGTTATACCAATTATTGGTATTAGCAGAACTAGTGCTCAAAACCTTATGCTGGTACTTAACCATTTATTTTAATATTCAAGGGTGACCGAGGTGAGACTGGTCCTGTAGGTTCTCCTGGTGCTCCTGGTTCCCCTGGTGCTCCTGGCTCTGTTGGCCCAACTGGAAAACAAGGAGATAGAGGTGAAGCTGTAAGTATCTTTTTAGATTAAATAATATAAAACACATATTTAATCTAAAAATTTTTAACATGCAATTGTTTTCATCTTTTTTTTTTTTTTTTAGGGTCCACAAGGTCCTTTGGGTCCATCTGGTCCAGCTGGAGCTCGTGGTCTGCCAGTAAGTACTGTTTCTTTTTTTTTTTGCTTTTTGTAATTGTCCTTCAGAGCTTCACATGTAAAAACCTAGTCTTACTCATGCAGTTTAAAAACATATTGACTGTGTGCATTTTAAAGCAAAATAACAATGCAACACACACACACACACATTGCAGTCAGTCAATGCAACTAAAGTATAACCAGGTTTTTAATCAGTTCGGTTATACACATACTAAAAAGCCAAGTTGCAAAGAAAGTAGTAGTAGTAGTTGTATCATGGTCATCTTTACTGGAAGATGTAGCCTGCCGTATTATAATAGGGGCATTTGGGACAGCAGTTCACAGTTTGTAAAATCTTTGTTCTAATTAAAGTGTAAAAATTCATGTGTAGAATATATGGTTTGTGTAAGGGACCTGAAATATATTCCAATGGTAATATAGGGGATGCTTTTTACTTTTTTGTTTGGTTTATTGTTACTTTTGGTTTATTTTAATGTATTAGTAAGTAAAAAGGTTTATGACTAATACCACTCGGCCGAAACGCGTAAGTTGTTTTATCCTGTAATCACCCTATTCTAATAAAAATGTATGCATTTGGATGTTTCGGGACTTCAGGCTGCTTATCTTCATTATTATATTGATTATGGTTATAAAACTGGCCATGACTATTCAGATTTATTAAAGTAAGAATGCATTAACTACATGCGAAAAAAACTAACAGCACTGCATCTATGACATAACATAAATATGAATAAATGTGTTCAATAAATTGTTAAATGTAGTCATGCTTATATTGTGTTTATCTAGCTTAGTGTTCTAGTGTTCATAGTGTAACCTTGTGTATTTTAGGGTCCTCAAGGCCCACGTGGTGATAAGGGTGAAGCTGGTGAGTCTGGAGAAAGAGGTCAGAAGGGTCACAGAGGTTTCACTGGTCTTCAGGGTCTGCCTGGACCTCCTGTAAGTACATTTGTAAAAGTATTCATTTTATAAAAAAGCATTTAGTACAGGACAAAGAATTCCCAGAGCACTACAGACAGCAAAGCAGGTGTTTTTTTTTTACCTTGAGACTCCCTTTGACTCATTAAAACCTCCTCTTCAGGTATTTGATGAGGGATGAGTTTTAGCTGTAATGGCTCATTGAGTTCTGTAAACAGCCAACTTCATTCAGCTTGTATTAGCAAAGATACAATGCTTCTAACATATGCAAAGCAGAGTGTGCCACCCACCAGCTAGCTGTAAAGAAGATTTTTTTTTTAAAATCTTGAACATGATAAAGAAAGAACATATGTGGAAAACACTGTACATCAACCTTAAAGTAGCTAAACATACTGCTAAGTAGAAAAATACATTGTATGTATAGACAAGTAAGCTATAGACACCTTTAAAGTTTTAGCCTTTCCAGGCTTTGTTGTTAACAGTTCTAATGGCAGGGTTTTATCCCAGTGAGCCCAAAGCAAATTTGCTCAACTTTTAAAAAAATTTCCTGTCGATAAATCCAGATATATTCATTTTTATGCATATTAATATGCATCTTCCTTTTTCTGCACAAAAATCAACTGAACTACTGAACCTAACTTAGGTAGCAAAACTAGCAAAACTACAAAAGGACAGAGTTAAGAGGATAAACAATATTTTTAACCAAAACGTCATGTTTACCATATAGTACAAAAATCTGTCATATGTAAAAATGTACTAAATGTAATATTCAAATGAAAACTTTATTTTTATTTACCACCCAGGGTACTGCTGGTGATCAAGGTGCTACTGGTCCTGCTGGTCCTTCTGGTCCAAGAGTAAGTATGAATTTAACTCAAAATACATTAATATTAACATTATTCCTGCTATTTTTCATGCTGAACATTATCAATTTGTGTATCTTGATTTGTTTAGGGCCCTCCTGGTCCCACTGGTCCTTCTGGCAAAGATGGTTCCAACGGTCTGCCTGGTCCAATTGGTCCACCTGGTCCACGAGGTCGTAGTGGTGAAACTGGTCCTGCTGTAAGTACAAACAAAATGTTTAATGTTCTAGGTATGCAAATATAAATGCATGAGAGTTTTACCTTTCTTGATAGTGTTATTTGGTAGGTAATAACAGTGACTATTAAAGTGAATGGAGAGGTAAAATTATGTTTTTAAAAAATAACAAACATGGTATACTTACCTGTTCTGTGCAATGTTTTTGCACAGAGCAGCCCCGGTCCTCCTCTTCTTGGGTCCTCCGCTGGTGCTCCTGGCTATTCCCCCCTGCTGAGCGCCTCATAGCAAGCCACTTCCTATGGGATCACTCATGCAGGCTCGCTTCCAAGCCACGCTTTGTGTGTCCATTGACACACACAGTGATGCTTGGCCCTGCCCCCGCCCCCCTGATTGACAGCAGCAGGAATAAATGGCTCCCGCTGCTGCCTCTGAGCCAGTGAGGAGAGAGAGAGCAGCGATGCTCTTGAGCACAGCACTGGATTGACATTGGACTTAGGTAAGTATAAGGGGGGCTGGAGGGGGAGCTACACACAGTGCACACTGCACACAAAGTGGACCTTCAGTATTTTTTTTCAACTTTCCATCTATTAAATCTTCTGCCATTGTTGTTTAAACTTTGGATAGTAAAACATTTTTTTTTTCTGCCAGTAAATACCTTATACAGCCCACTTCCTGTTTCTTGTCTGGTAAAAAAAGCCTAGGCTTATGACATCATGCACAGCTCTCTCTCTCACTCTCATAAGAGTTTGCCAGAAAGGGAGGAGGGAATGGGGCCAATGAGATTTGCAGGGCTGCAGAGCTGGAGGTGTGCCTCTGTGTGTCTGTGTAAATCCAGGAAGTGAACAGGCAGCAGCTTCAGCTGCCCACAGTTAAAATGGCTACAGCCAGACTTAGTGGAGGGAGATTTCGGAAGCATATTTGGCAAGTACAGGAGGGAGTACAGGTTGGAGGGAAGCTTCAGAATGGCAAAGATGTTTTTAATACAAATTATGTGAGCAGACTGCAGTTCCTCTTTAATGCATAGAATGCATTAAGGTAAAACACCTTCTGCCTTTAGAACCACTTTAAGTAATAATAGAATATAATTAATCTCACAATTATTAATTTTTACTTTCATAATTCATTAGGGTCCTCCTGGTACACCTGGTCCACCTGGTCCTCCCGGTCCTCCTGGCCCTGGTATTGATATGTCTGCATTTGCTGGCCTGTCTCAGCCTGAGAAAGGACCCGATCCCCTCCGTTACATGCGTGCAGACCAAGCCTCCAGCAATCTCCGCCAACATGATGTTGAGGTTGATGCCACTCTGAAATCACTGAACAGCCAAATTGAAAGCATTCGCAGTCCAGATGGAACCAAGAAGAACCCAGCTCGTACCTGCCGTGACCTGAAACTGTGCCATCCTGAGTGGAAGAGCGGTATGTGCAAACCAACTACTAAAGTATTTATAACACAGTAGAGTATGTCAGAGACAATATTTCTTTCATGTTAGCCTACTTATAGCTGTATTAGATATCCACCTTTAACTCTCCATAATGCACACATGACATACTGTGTGGCTAAATCTTGTAAATCTGCATAATCAGTAACTGGGCTGTGAAATTGGATCAAACATAGCAAAATAAAGCAGTTTCATGATTACCACTTTCCCATTATAATCTGAACACATTTTATTTAACTACAAGAGTAGATTTTCCCCCATACATTGAATGAATATTAGGACTTTAGACCTACAGGCTTATTAAATACAACCAGAGGTTTCAGTTTACCACATTAAAGCTCGGTAAGATTTCTAATTCATTGCTATGGATTCCTCCATTTTGCATATCACCATGGCTCTTTCAATTGCCTAATTAAATAATGATGTTATTTTGCTTAAAAGCATCCTTTGTGTTTTTAAACTGGTTTGTAAAATTCTTCATCAGCCTATTTCATATCCTTTTATGTACTCTGTCTTCCTCAGTTCCTTTTCCTCTTTGCATAGTGTTCTCTGTTTGAGATCACTGTGTGTATGTAGTGCCCAGTGTTTCTAGGATATAGTTTGTGCAATTCCTATACTGAATCCTATAAGTCAACTAACTACTTAGTTTATTCTACCTTTCATGTGATTTGCAGAGCAGAAAAACATTTTCCGAAAATGATGGTTTCTTCCATTATTATATTTTATTTATTCTTTCCTTTTTATCTAGGTGAGTACTGGATTGATCCCAACCAGGGCTGCACAGTTGATGCTATCAAGGTCTTCTGTAACATGGAAACTGGGGAATCATGTGTAAACCCAACTCCAAGCAAGATCCCAAAGAAGAACTGGTGGACAAGCAAGACCAAGGACAAGAAGCACATCTGGTTCGGAGAAACAATCAATGGTGGCTTCCAAGTAAGTGCAGCTTCTTTTGTTGGCAATTTTGATATTCATCTTTAAATCTGACTAAAACAGTTGTCTCTTGAGCATTGTTTTGATACATTTCCCATTGACTGATATATGTTATTTAACTTGTCACCAACCAACAATTTTGTTGCGTTTATTATTACAGTTCAGTTATGGTGATGACAGCTCAGCACCCAACACTGCCAGCATCCAGATGACCTTCCTACGCCTTCTGTCCATGGATGCATCACAGAACATCACCTACCACTGCAAGAACAGCATTGCTTTCATGGATGAGGCATCAGGCAACCTGAAAAAGGCTCTTCTCCTCCAGGGCTCCAATGATGTAGAGATCAGAGCTGAAGGCAGCAGCAGATTTACATACAATGCCTTGGAAGATGGTTGCAAGGTAAATGTAAAATAGAAAATTTCACAAATCTGCAGTAAATGTTGAAGCTGAATTCTAGGTATACATTTAAATACACTGATAAAATACACATATACATGCTACTTTACCTGACATTTACCTGAATTTCTATACATCCAATCCAGACATTTATACAACACAGTCAGGACACCGCTTTTAATTTTACAGTTAAATAACACTGTGGTGTCATCTGATTAGCTCCTTGTACAGTCCTCTCCACATTCAGTGTGAATAGGGGATTTTAGGAGGGTAATTCTAAGTCAGATTCAGGTACTATCACATACCTGGTATCGGAGCCTGATATGATGAGGAAGGCCTCTCTTACACCTCTGATAGTGTAGACACAGAAATACAGAGTGGCACGAGTGCCTGTAAGTTTGCTAGCAGCAGGACAGGTGTCCACGCTGGGCAGGAGAAGTCATCAGAGGGCTCCAGCAAGCAGGCGGGCTTCTGGTACTGGCAACAGCAGGCAGGTTGGTGTCATACAAAGACAGGATGAATCGGGTACAGGGCACAGGTGGGGGCGTGGTCCGGAAACAAGCCAGGTCTGGAACTGATAGGTAAAGCAGGAGCCAATGGAGCAGACAGAAGCAGAGGTCAGGGGACAAGCCGAGGTCGATGCAGGTGGAGTTGAGAGATTAGTCAAGACCAGCTAGGTCAGCAACTGGAATCAGGATACAGATTCACAGGATCACAGGTTACACAGGAGGCTGAAGACAAAGCAGCACTGATCCAGAGTACTGGCCGAGTATAAATAGCCCCTTTGGACCCAGCATCTGTCACAGGTGCATGCCAGCACCGGCGCACATTAGAATGCGTGACGTCTCATGTGCGCAGATGCATTAGCCAGTGCCCAATTCTTGCGCGCATGAAAGGGAACATGTTTTAGCCTGTGCACAGAAGGCCTTTTCTTACAGGTACTTATACTATTTGCATCTAAAACCTTCATATAATGATTTAATAATGACTACATAGCTACATTTATATGTTTATTTAATGTCTCCCCGGAGCTCAGCTTCAATGGTGCAGTCCCCATGTATATTAGGATACAGATAATATATGTAGAAAACACTAGTTACATCTAAAACATCCATATAATGATCTATTAATGAATACATAGAATGTTATAGAATGTATTCATTAAATTATGTATTTAATATATCCCTGGAGTTCAGCTTTAATGGCACAGCCCCTTAGTGCAGTAACATATATGTAGATCAGGGATATGCAATTAGCGGACCTCCAGCTGTTGCAGAACTACAACTCCCATAAGGCATAGCAAGACTCTGACAGCAACAAGCATGACACCCAGAGGCAGAGGCATAATGGGACTTGTAGTTCTGCAACAGCTGGAGGTCCGCTAATTACATATGCTTGATGTAGATAATCTATGTGGAAAACATCTTTCTATTAGAATTTTTACAAAATTGCCTCAGCTGGAACAAGATCCATATATTTCTGCACAATATTACTTTCTGGTTGACCAGAAATTTTATAGCATGATGGAAGGTCTTCTGTTCAAGACACTTTTACAATACAGTTATAAGTCAGTCAGAGCTGCAGCTATAATATTGTTAGCCCTTATAAAAATGAAACCATTGCCATTGATTAGACATATGGCTTCTCCATAAACTTTGCATGCTGAGGTTCTCAGAATGTTGCTGCTCTATGCACCTTTAAAGTTTAAAGAACATTTTTGATGCAAACCCTTTAAACTGGAAGGTTAGTGGTGCAGCTGCATCTTTAAGTGGGAAATCAAGAGTGGAATAGTCCCCTGAGCATGTGAGAGGTCATGATATGATGTGATATATGATATTATGAATGTCAATTTTGGAATTATTTAGCAATTCATTTATAATGAGTATAACTGACCACTGTTTTTATATTTTTTTCTAGAAACACACTGGCAAATGGGGCAAGACAGTTATTGAATACAGGACACAGAAAACTTCCCGACTGCCCATAGTAGACATTGCACCTATGGATATTGGTGGAGCTGATCAAGAATTTGGTGTTGACATTGGCCCAGTTTGCTTCTTGTAAAAACCAAAAAGTAAATAAAATAAATAAAAACCCTAAGGACCTGAGTACTTTCCAATCACTTTTAGGACTTCTGCACTGAATGGCTGAACCGACCCCAAATTTCCATTCATCCACGCGCTTACATTTTGGACACTTTTATTTTGTATTGCAAGGCCAGAACTGGGCAGACTGCGGAATAAAATCACGGTATTATTTATTTATTGTCTTCTTGTAAGACCTATGGGTCAGGTGAAGGTGTGACACTAACTGGCATGATTGAAGGCTCCCCTAAACTGATGAACGAAGTGCAGTTTAAAGCATCCCTCCCCCCCTCACAGTGTATACCAGCAGAAGTACTGTGTGTCATTGAATGAAATGGTGCTATTGTTGTAAAAAAGTTTGTATTTTGTAACATCAACTGATATAAAAAATAACTTTTTTTGGAAAGTACAAGTTGATCTGAGCTTTGTTCTTTTTTATTTTTATTATACTGTAGATAGCAAAGAAAATTCCAGGATTTTGAGTTTGTCTGCCCTTTGTTTTTTATTTCCAGTACAAGATGAAGGAAGTTTAGGGCAAAATCTACAACTTCCCAGGCTTAAGCTACCTCACACTAATTAAAAAAAAACTAGAAAGACACAAGTGTAATTTTGAAGCTGAACTAAACATACAGTAGAAGTTACAGAATCATGGATGGAAAGATCATGAGTCGTTTTGCCAAGATAAGGTGCTTACCTTATGTTTCTGGGTTCTCCATTTAGTCAAAGACTAAAGAGATGGATCAAAGATCGAGGATCATGATGAATCAGTGGAGTTGAGAATGGTAACCTTAAGTGTTGCTGTTTTGTGGTGGAACTTGGATAATGCCAAAGTTTAGCAGCTAGAGACAAAAAAAAAATCAGTATTGTAGTAGGCAAGTGGATGATTTATTTTATTCAGGTTAAAGCCATTCAAAAGTATTCCTTTGTTGTTTTATTCTTCCAAATTGTGTATGTGAATTACTGATCCCTGTATCCTTTCCCTAAAAAAAGAAAACTAGTTTCTCTGCAGAAATTACAAGGGACAAACAGGTAGGCATTTTTGGCCCAGAGGGGGTGGGGGAAGCAAAACCAGAACGGATAAAGAAATATGTATTATTTTGTATATGTAAAATAGATTATTTTTTTTTTTTTGCAATACTGATTTTCAGCATGGTAGGCTAGCGAACATGCCCAACACCAACACTAATCTTTCTTGTGAAATAATTGTCTTACTGTATCTTATTTTCTCATTTTCCCACCCCTCCTACTCTTCCGCAATAAAGATAAAAAGCTTTTTCTATTAAAAAAAATAAAACACGTTTTGTTGGATTTTTTTATTTTATTTGTATTAAATTCCGTCCTATGATGTAATCTTTGTTGAATGATGTTAATCTTATCTGGGATATTTCATGACAGAACGAAACAACACAAATAAAAATTTTAATTAAAAAATAATCATCAGGCTTTTTATTTTAATGGAATTCTATGTGATGTCTCACCTCTATACTTTAAAGATTTGAAGGATGAGAATCAATAATAACAAAACATTAATCTTAGAAGCACAAAGCTAAACCCCACACCAAGTCAATAATGTCAGTAAAGACCAAACAATTCTGGTCTTAGAATGCCATCTATTCAGTTAGTTTAAGGGACTGATCCAAGTAGGCAACCATTATAAAATGATTTGTTATATAAATAATAAACATTCAAATTATTTAAGGAGAAAAAACTGTGTGATTTTGTTGTGTCTCTGGCGCTGTTACATTGGTACCATTTTGCAGTATATTGAGTATATTTAGATGATTTTCAAAAGGCCATTTAAGAAAGCTGTAATATATTAGATCTGCATTGTCCAATTCATATGGGTCTGTTCTCTATAAACTGTCTTTCTGACATACTTTTTTTATGTAAAGATATCAATTCTGTAGGGTGAGGGGGTAATAGTTTTGCTTCAGTCAGGTCTTGTAAATCTAGGCCTTAAAAAGCATGCAGGGCATGTAGCATAGTTTCATTTGATATTTGTTTTTCCTCCAAGCATATCCGTATTGCCCTAAGGGCACTTACAGGTAATTTGGTGTTCTGGAAAAAACCACGCAGCCATGGGGAGGCACGATTTTAGACATGTATAAATGTATTATATTGCATTGTACTGTCTTTGAGATGCATTTACCGCTTTGCATTCCAATAGACTTGAGGAATAAAAGTTCTTGAATGCTGAATTTGAAAAATACTATGATGTATGTACATAACTTTAAGCCTCTTAAAGGTAAAACTGAAAACTAATTCTAAATTCATATACTGCATTCCTAATCTTGAAAAATACTACATAAATACATTTGGGCAAATGCCCATGTATGCTACCTATAAGGATTTTAGGGGGAAATTAAGAACAGAACCCAGGACTGTAAAAGAAGAGTAACCAAGGGGCTAAATAAAAATAATTGAGCAAGGCTTGCAGAGGAGAAATGGTAGTGGACCAATTCCAGTTGATTTCCACTGAAAGACCATGTAGTTGATGAGAACCATACTCTCACCAATAGTACCAATGGTAAAGGGAGGCAGTTAAATCTTCCATTTGCATGATCTCGTTGACTTGAGCAAACCATTGGTTTAGGGTCTGTCTCCATAAGGTAGGATTAGTGGCCCTGGCAATGTCAATCAGATGAATCAGTAGTGAGTTCCTGTGTTTTTTTTAATGATACTGGTGTCAGGTGGTACAGGAATGGGGGGCGTGCATTTTATTTATTCGGACATCTTTGCAGCACAATGTTTGGACTGAGGACCAAAAGTGGATTAAGATTCCCAAAATATATGTAGAAAGTTTGGACTGAGGACCAAAAGCGGATAAAAATGTGACATTCCCAAAATATATGTAGAAGTGTACCCAGGTACCTACACTTGGGAGAGATATGAAGGTAGATTTTGTTCAGTAAGTCTGGTGTCTAATACCATCTCAGAAGTAGTTTGTATCCTGCTTCTTGAGCTTTGTTAGAAATGGAGGCTTTATGTGCCAAAAGGAGACAATAACATTTGGTTTTGTGTAAATATATAATTGAGGTATTTTTTCCAGGCTTGGATGTAAAGTGGGGGGAAAGCTAGTTTTTACTTCTTGAAATTTAGTGTAAGTAAAAGAGAGAATGTGTCTGTGTGGGGTTGATCCTAAACCATAGTTTGTCAAAGGGTGTGGTGTCATGAAATAGGTGGGAATCTAAAGGTAGAGAGCATAAAAAATGAGAGAGATGGGGTGTTTGCTAATCTCCCAGGTGAGAATGTAACTGTATCTCAAGCTGATGGTGTGGGTAGAACTTACACTCTGCAGCAAAATGGCAGATGCAAAAGATGCCCAGACAAACAAGATTGATGAACTTGATGTCAGTGTATCCCGGTAAAAACGCAGAGAAACCCAGGATGGGAGATAGTGGAGCCTGTATTAAAGAAATCATAGTGGACAGAAAGAGTTTACAGGGGACCATGCATGTAGTATTGTTTAGAAGGTGGTGATTAAGATCTGGTGTAAATTGAACCGGGATCCATGGAAGGCCATCAAAAGTGAGTAAAGCTTTGTTTAATCTGAACCCATGATTTGGAAGAGTAGGAAGTGTTCCAATCTAAAACTTTTGCCAGATGAGAGGCATTGTAATATCGTATGGATTTAGGGAAACAAATTCCTCCACAGTGTTTAGAAGTGCTAAGAACATGGAATTTGTTTCTTGTTTTTTGCTTGGCCCATAAAAAAACATATGAAAGTTGAATGCAGATCTTTAAGGAAACATGAGGGGAGAGAGATTGGTAGTGTCTGAAAAAGATATGTTTGTTTAATGTTAGTTGAGTTTATAGAGATGATGTAGATCCAGGGGGTAATGGTGCCTGGGTAACATAGATGTGAGGAAGCCCATTACATAAATTAGTTAGATTTAATGCTGTGGACCATTTGTTGGGGGAGTAGGATCCTTAGAGCTTCCGAATTGTGGTAGTTTATCTTGTAGTTAGAGCGTTTACTAAAATGTTGTAGTTGTGCCATACGAGCTGGTAGTGTGGTTTCGGGTTTAGTTAAGGAAAATAGAAGGTCATCTGCATAAGTAAACACTTTATGCTGACTGGATTGTGTGGAAAAACCCTGAATATCTGATGTGCAGATTGCATGCAGCTGAGGTTCCATCATGAGGACAAAAAGGGTACATATGACACCCATGTCACTTTGGGCGGGGGGGCTTGTGGAACCCAGCTTCCCTTAGAGAGCTCTGGAAACTCCTTGTCCAGCTCCCCCTGCCCCTCTTATGTGTAAGTGACCCTGTGTCTGTTAAGGGCAAAGGGTGACCAAGAACCCCAATCTGATCTGCACTAATCAGACTCACCGTACAACCACACCAAACTCAGCATTTCCTTTTACCCATTATCAAGGGTCTTATATGTGTGGTTTGTTTTGAAGGAATGAAGGGGCTCGTTCACTTGGGACATTAATATTTCTGAACAATATCCCTCAAGAATATATGATAAAGTCCACCTTTCATCAGAGACCATTGCTAGATGGTTTGAGGTGTGGTTGCGGTTGCTATGTGTTTATTAAATGCCTGTATCCCATTGTTCTATTGTTTGTGTCTGCCTTGGGAGCAACCTATTATGGGATGTATGTGAATTAGCTGTGAGAGGGGAGGTGGGATTCCTCCAGCAGCCCCGTAAGTTAAATACACCTATGTCATGCTACTGGAGCGGGTAAAGTTTACCCCGACCTGTGTCATTATGCAAAGAAGGGGGATTTCCTCTGAGTGTATATCTCTGTACCTGTGTTCAACTATAGCCAGACTTGCGGGTCTCTTGATCCAGAACTTGGGAAGCAGCTTCTCGGCGGAAATACCAAACAGGGTGTCCGGAGTTTATCACAATGCACTCTTGGCAATTGGAAAGGAGTTAAACAGGGTGTCCGGAGTCCCGCACATTTGGTTGGCAGCAGTGGGATGCTTCCTTGTGCCTGGAACATCCAAACCACCAACAGGACCTAAGATCGGGATAGCAGACTTCACCCCAGCGGAGATATGGACCTGGCATCAGAGTTCCCAGGGCTGCTGCGGATTGTCCTTTCAGCATACATCAGGACTGTGTCTGCGGATGAATACCTGGAGCTCAGGCAGCAGATTTGGGTAGGGCTCTGGATTGGAGCCCTCCAGGTCGCTGGTATACACCAGGGCAAGTGCTTTCCAACTCCAGAGCAACAGGCCAGTGACCCATGGGAGATGCAGATGGCATTCCTGAGAGAGCGGCCCCATGAGCAATGGGTGACTGAGTTGGACAGTCTGGTCCAGCAGGAGATAGAGCTGAATAATCGATATTGGGCTCTGCAATGGCACGCAGAGCAGGAATGTTTAGGGGAGACAACAGAATGCTCTCTGGAGGGATATGACTTTTGGCAGACCTGGATTGCTGTGGGAGAGCCTTACAGATCATTTTGTGTTTAGCGATGAAGGGGAACCTACCCTTGAGGACCTACAAGAATACAGAGAGGCTATGCTCAGTCTTGCAGGGGTCTCAGAGCTTAAATCTGATCTTGAATACTTGCCAAGGAAAGAAAAGCATCTGGAAAGGGCATACAGGAAACTTCTAGAACACGTTCAGCAGCATGCCCTAGAAATAGCAGCGCAAACTCTGTAGATGGCCCTCTCCAAAGCTGAAGTGCTGACAACAGGGCAGAGCTCTGCTAACCTCTGCCCAGCACCGATAACATCTTCTCCACAGACAGGAGATGGTGAACCTCTAACCCCAGACAGCAGTTCCAAAGACTGGGGATTTAATAGACTTTTCTGCTGAGAAGGAACAACCTAGTAAGCCTTCAGCAGAAGATGGCTTTAGAACATGGCACTGTTGACCTCTGCCCACAAAAAATTAACTCCCCAGGAGCTCCAGGAAGAGAATGCAATTGGCACCTCACCACTGTAGCTTGAGCTAATATCGGTGGATGGGACTGGGGTCTCCAATGACAGCAACCCAGCAGAAGAGCTTGCAACAGGGCAGAGTGCTGCTGGCCTCTGTCTTCAACTAACAGAAAATTGAATTCCTGTGGTAGTGGATGGGACTTCGGTCTCCACTGGCCCAACCCCAGAAAAAGGTCCGGCATTGGGACAGGAGGTTGTCAGCCTTGCTCTGCAAACACTGGGGGATTTTCATCTAGTAACAGTGGAGGGGACTTCAGTCTCCACCTGTATACCCCAGGGATGCTGGGCAGTCGGCTCAGATCCCCAACAGCATGACAGAGTGGGCCCAGTCACCCTGTCTTCTCTCCAGCAGCTGAAAGGACTCCAGGGGGAAGGATCAGTTTGCACTTTTCCCCAGCAGCGGGTATGTTCTATGAGAGAGGCAGAGGTTGGCTGGGTGAGTAATGCTCTGTTTAGGACAATGTGTTTGGGGTACTGTATGGTTAAGGGCATTGGGAGACTGGTATTACAGACTAACTTCAAAGTCAATCTGTTTGGGGTCTCCTTCTGTGTTAGTCTTCTGCCGAAAGGGGAGATGTGTGACGGGAGTCACTTTGGGCGGGAGGCTTGTGGAGCCCAGCTTTCCCTAGAGAGCTCTGGGAACTCCCTCCTATGTATAAGTCAACCTATGTTTATAAGGGGCACAGGGTGACCGAGAACCCCAGTCTGATCTGCACTAATCAGACTCACCGTACAACCACATCGGACTCAGCAATTCCTTTTACTCGTTATCCAGGGTCTCATATGTGTGGTTTGTGTTGAAAGAATGAAGGGGATCTTTCACTTGGCACATTAATATTTCTGAACAATTTCCCTTAAGGATATATGAAGATAAAGTCCACCATTAGTCAGAGACCATTGCTAAATGATTTGAGGTGGGGTGGGTGTTGCTATGTGTTTGTTAAGTGCCTGTATCCCATTGTTCTATTGTTTGTGTCTGCCTTGGGAGCATCCTATTATGGGATGTTAATGTCTATGTGGATTAGCTGTAATAGGGGGGGATTTCTCCAGCAGCACCCCCCAAAGACGGTCTACTATTGGAAAGTTGAATACACCTGTGTCATGCTACTGGAGGAGGTAAAGTTTACCCCGCCCTGTGTCATTATGCAAAGAAGGGGTATTGTCCCCTGAGTGTATATCTCTTTACATGTGTTCAAATAAAGAGTTATTATTCTGGTTTACTCCAAAACTGGTATTGCCTAGTTCTTGGGGTAACTGTAGCCAGACTTGCGGGTCCCGTGTTCCAGAACTTGGGAAGCAGCTTCTTGGCGGAAATACCCAACAGGGTGTCCAGAGTCCGTCACAATGCTCTCTTGGCAATTGGAAAGGAGTTAAACAGTACTCCATTTGACTTGACTGGGGCTGCAGGGGAAGAATAAGTAGCCTCAATCCAGCATATTGGGACCAATGTAGGAGAGTGTTTTGGTATGCAATTTTTAAAGCTAGTCTGAATTTCCTTTCTTATTCTGATCCACTTCTGTTTATTCATAATCACAATAAAAAAAAGCTTATCTCATAGTTTGTGTCCCAAATGTTAAAGAATACGAAGTGGAACAAAATATAGAATGTGGAAAACTTGCGGGGTAAGGAGGGCAAGTTCTAACCCATCCATTAGCCACTCATGCTTGTACTGTATATAAAAGCCCACACAAACAGGGTGAGAGAGCCTTACTCAATACTGTTCAAAGCACTGTTCAAAGCTTTCCACAGACTGGGGAACTCTATGCTAAGGTTGATTTTTGCATATATTTTCGAGACCTGAAACATATATCTGATGACTTTTGGATGGCATTAATCCTACATTGCTTGTGGGGCATTCCACACATATGTGTTTTGAGGACCTCTCTTATTTTTCCCTGTCTCCATGCTATTGGTGCTGCCAGATTAGAAAATTTTACAATACTTGTAAATCCATAAAGTCCATGGATCACGGTCCAAACTATTTTTCTGTATGTGAAAGCTGAAAATGTGAATTTGAAAAAGAGTCAATTCAATTCTTAGGACTTAAAGTGATACTAAACAGAGAAGTTATTTGCCGTGATTCATTCACATAAATCATATACTGTATATCATGCCACTGTATTTTTTTTCCTTATTCCTGCAGTGCTGATGTGTGGTCACATGATCTTTCATTGTTCTTTTGGCATCTGCAGGAAAAGATCCTTGCAAGGGGCTTCTATTACTCTGCTGATGTATGCTCTCTACAGTATGAGTCTGTGTCTGGCCAGCCCTGACCGGTTTCAGAAGAGCAAACATATCAAAAAACTGTTTTATAGCTCCCTATAACGTTTTATTGAACATTTGACCATTGAACAGATGTGTATTAATATGGTGTAGGCAGAGTCAGAAATAATTGACATTAGCCACTTGAAGACCAGGCTTTTCTGGCACATTTCGTTTACATGTAACAATAGGTATATTTTGCTAAAAAATTTCTTAGAACCCCCAAACATTATATAATTTTTTGAAGCAGTTTGCGTGTGTGCGGGACCGACATATGCGTTCACTTTTGCACACAAGCACAGGGGGACGGGGAGCACTTGAAACATGGTGTAGCTGTCAACCTAAAGTTATCATGCCTGTCCAAAAATGAGGTCCTAGATATATTGGTGCGTTTAGTGTAAAGAGAAAGATCAATCCAGCTATTTACGAACTATCACTACCAGAAAGATACATTTAATAGTTTTTCATGCATTTCTGTTAAAGCCTGCTGATTTGGATCCATTTCCTGGGCACATTCCTCTGTCACCTACAGTGATTGAAAACAATGAAGAATATGAAATTGAGACTATTTTGGACTGCAGAAAAGGAAGAGGCCACATTCAATATCTATCTAAATGGTAGGGCTACGGTCCAAAAGAAAACCCAAAATGAATGTTCAGGCCCCGAGACTGGTAAGAGCATTTTTTCAGGCTTATCCTTAGATGTCGTCCCAGATGTGCATCTGAAAGCTGCCCATTTGTAAATGGCAGGCTCAGGAAGGTCAGGTTCATGCCAGAATAAGGAAATCAGTGCAGCGTTATCTGTGTGTGCATACTTCTGCGCATGGCTTGGTACATAGGGGGTAACTGCTGGATGTATATAAGCGAGTACGCATGGACGTTGGTGTGTTCAGGCATTAGCATGCATGCTGAGCACTGGTACTGCCACCTAACTTCCTAAATAAACTGGAACATTGTAGAGAAAAGGGATCAGCTTCTCCTCTTTATGGCCAAATTGGAGAGCAATCAGTATAATTTAAAATTTACTATGACATATAATCAAAAAGCGATCAATTTTCTTGATATCTCGATCTTCAAAAATTCTAATGGTACGATAGGGTCTTCTCTATTCAGAAAACCATCTGCCGGCAATACAATATTGAACTGCTGGTACTAGATATATGACCGCCCCTGATATCCTATACCACCACTGCACCAATGAACCAAAATGTGAATAAAGCTGTCACATTAGAAAAAAATATGTAGAATAACAGAAATTAAACCTATAACCATGCACATTAAGAAATAGGAAAAACTAGTGGCGCTAATGAAATATAATAACAATGACTGTGAATCGATGGTTATATAATGTGAATATGACATATATCACCCAGTGACATATGACAAAAAATAGTCCATAAATAAACAAATGTTGGATGAAAAAAAGTTCAATCTTCTTAAATCTTTAAATCTTCCACCACACCAACGTACTTGTGACACTTCTCCCTCTGAAAAACGCACTCACCAGCTTATGTCGCCTCCCACTCTCATGTTTGGCTAAAGAGTAATTTAAACCACACCTGGGTTAAAAACGACCATCCACTGTTTTATATTATATAGCTCCCAGTCAGGCACCTTTAAATCTGTGATCATGGCGCTTTGCGGTCATGGGGACACGTTGTGTGCGCATGCGCGATATCGGAACTCACGTGATCTGCAGAGGGGAGGATATAAAAGGGATGATTGATGGACTGTGCAGTCAATCCCATGAGGAAGTCTTAGTGACGAAACATGTCGGCGGCGTGGCTACATGGCAATCAATCCTACTGACGTGAGATGCCGCTTGCTGAGAACAACACACTGACACCGAGAGCAGGGGCTTTGGAGTGGGTGAGAGATACACTGCATGCACACACTTCAGGTCCGCGGCGGCCGCAGTGCACCGCTGAGCCATCTTTATCTGTTTGCTGTGGTTATTCATTTGATGCTGATTTTAATCGTTTGAAATGTGAGTGCAAACATTAAAGTGTTGGTGTGATTTTTAATAAACTGGTTGAAACTTTATCAGGCTATTTGGAGCACTTTCTTATTTTTCACATATGGAGAAATCTTGAGTTGAACCACGGGGATACAGCGGATGGTCGTTTTTAACCCAGGTGTAGTTTAAATGACTTTTTAGCCAAACACGAGAGTGGGAAGCAACATAAGCTGGTGAGTGCGTTTTTCAGAGGGAGAGGTGTCACAAGCATGTTGGTGTGGTGGAAGATTTAAAGATTTAAGAAGATTGAACTTTTTTTCTTCCAACATTTGTTTATTTATGGACTATTTTTTGTCACATGTCAAGGGGTGATATATGTCATATTCACATTATAGCTTTCGGGAAGCTTTCGCGCCTGTTACTGAGTATTCACTCGGTTCAGATGCGACTGCATCTTTCCCATTGGTCCACTGCGTGGCGTTGGCGGCATATATTCATATCCCCCATTGTAGTGAGCTGTTCAGTTGATCAGTCTGCTGCTGGGATGTGTGCACACCGGCTACGTTGCTTGCTGGCGATGCCTGGATGCAGCATCAGGGTAAGCTTCCCCCCCTGCTCACATTTCTATTTTTTCCTTTGTTTTCTTTTCCCTTGGTGACGCAATGCGTGTTGATTCAAACACTTTTGCTTATTCATATTTTTCACTTGTTACAAATCCCTCTACGTTGGTCACACTTTATAGATTGATACAACTGCTCACCATCCCTCTATACTGCTATCTTCACACCCCCTGGCACTTTTCTTACCTCGCCATCACCTTCTGTGGAGCTACACTGGGTTTAACCTTATAAAATAATTACCACTTAGAACTTGTTATAGTTGTAACTATATACATATTTCAATATTTTGTTCCCAGATACTCTTGCCTCACGAAGTACATTTCAAGTACTGGCCACAGGGAGATTTCATTCTTACTTTTTCATGCCCCCATATCACCAGATGCTGCATCACTTTAATATGCCGCCTCAGCTCCCGCGGTGGAGCCCATGTTCTTTGGCCGGGCCCTATGCTAGCTACCCCGCAGCTCGATCGCTGTCTAGGTTGGTGAGTGTTGTTGGTTTACCATCCACATTTATTAAAATCAATCTGTGTAATTCTCTCTAGAGTTTAGGTTTTTTACTCTTTGTATATATATATTCCATAGGAATGTCTGCTGCATCCGCTCCTGACGAGTGGGAGTACCCACGAAACGCGTAGAGCTTCATTCGATGTCGCAGCTACACCACATATGAATTTCTATTCATTTACCATCAATATACTCCATGATGTTTTTATATTATTCGATAGATGTACATATATCATGTGGGTGCGTGTGCCAGCACTGGGCATGGTGCTACTGGCACATGTATGCCCCCTCCCTACACATTTACCACCTCTATCATGTGTTTGTATGTATATACTTCCTGTTCTATGCCAAATCTTTGGGCATGCTCCATGTGCATTCATGCGATATAAACTGTTTTAATATTTTGAGATCTATGTCAAACAAATAAAATACGTTGTACTGTAACTTACCTCCACTATTCAATTGTTTCATCTAAAGTCCCAAACTCCCCATCCTTTCTCATTCATTATAGGGATGGAAGCACCTATGGGTGCTTCATTTAAAGTCCCAAACTCCCCCCCAATATACCCAATTATCGGGATGGAAACAATTGAATATTTGGGTTTGGCAGTGTTCCCCTGCCATCCCTGTGCGAGGTTGCCCCCATTTTGGGTACCTTTTGTTAAGGTTTACACATTAATATTACTAAATGTCAAGTATTTATTATTTATTATATTTCGTTTTGCTTTGTGTTCTTCATATCGTTGGTACATCATTTACTTGCAGCATTCCCCAGGCTGGTTCAGGGCACCCACATGGATCATCACTGTCCAGCACACTGATCCTGCCTTTTCAGCCGTTGCTCTGTGGGATTGGTTGGCGTGGGGTCATGGCCGAGGTCCTTCTCAGCTGCGGGAGCTGCGATGAGTGTAGTGGACTCTCCCTCCCCTCCCCTTGTACGCATTGCGTCCAGGAGGTGTGGGCGGGTACCCTTTCACTCATCGGCGCCACGTCTGTCACACCATTGTGTGACGCTAGTTACGCCGTGCGCATGACGTCAGTTTTGATGTCATTGCGCCGGCGTCTAGTCATAACATCGTGTGTTCCGGTATGGGGAAGCTTTCGCGCCTGTTACTGAGTATTCACTCGGTTCAGATGCGACTGCATCTTTCCCATTGGTCCACTGCGTGGCGTTGGCGGCATATATTCATATCCCCCATTGTAGTGAGCTGTTCAGTTGATCAGTCTGCTGCTGGGATGTGTGCACACCGGCTACGTTGCTTGCTGGCGATGCCTGGATGCAGCATCAGGGTAAGCTTCCCCCCCTGCTCACATTTCTATTTTTTCCTTTGTTTCCTTTTCCCTTGGTGACGCAATGCGTGTTGATTCAAACACTTTTGCTTATTCATATTTTTCACTTGTTACAAATCCCTCTACGTTGGTCACACTTTATAGATTGATACAACTGCTCACCATCCCTCTATACTGCTATCTTCACACCCCCTGGCACTTTTCTTACCTCGCCATCACCTTCTGTGGAGCTACACTGGGTTTAACCTTATAAAATAATTACCACTTAGAACTTGTTATAGTTGTAACTATATACATATTTCAATATTTTGTTCCCAGATACTCTTGCCTCACGAAGTACTTTTCAAGTACTGGCCACAGGGAGATTTCATTCTTACTTTTTCATGCCCCCATATCACCAGATGCTGCTTCACTTTAATATGCCGCCTCAGCTCCCGCGGTGGAGCCCATGTTCTTTGGCCGGGCCCTATGCTAGATACCCCGCAGCTCGATCGCTGTCTAGGTTGGTGAGTGTTGTTGGTTTACCCATCCTTTGTTAAGGTTTACACATTAATATTACTAAATGTCAAGTATTTATTATTTATTATATTTCGTTTTGCTTTGTGTTCTTCATATCGTTGGTACATCATTTACTTGCAGCATTCCCCAGGCTGGTTCAGGGCACCCACATGGATCATCACTGCGTCCAGCACACTGATCCTGCCTTTTCAGCCGTTGCTCTGTGGGATTGGTTGGCGTGGGGTCATGGCCGAGGTCCTTCTCAGCTGCGGGAGCTGCGATGAGTGTAGTGGACTCTCCCTCCCCTCCCCTTGTACGCATTGCGTCCAGGAGGTGTGGGCGGGTACCCTTTCACTCATCGGCGCCACGTCTGTCACACCATTGTGTGACGCTAGTTACGCCGTGCGCATGACGTCAGTTTTGATGTCATTGCGCCGGCGTCTAGTCATAACATCGTGTGTTCCGGTATGGGGAAGCTTTCGCGCCTGTTACTGAGTATTCACTCGGTTCAGATGCGACTGCATCTTTCCCATTGGTCCACTGCGTGGCGTTGGCGGCATATATTCATATCCCCCATTGTAGTGAGCTGTTCAGTTGATCAGTCTGCTGCTGGGATGTGTGCACACCGGCTACGTTGCTTGCTGGCGATGCCTGGATGCAGCATCAGGGTAAGCTTCCCCCCCTGCTCACATTTCTATTTTTTCCTTTGTTTCCTTTTCCCTTGGTGACGCAATGCGTGTTGATTCAAACACTTTTGCTTATTCATATTTTTCACTTGTTACAAATCCCTCTACGTTGGTCACACTTTATAGATTGATACAACTGCTCACCATCCCTCTATACTGCTATCTTCACACCCCCTGGCACTTTTCTTACCTCGCCATCACCTTCTGTGGAGCTACACTGGGTTTAACCTTATAAAATAATTACCACTTAGAACTTGTTATAGTTGTAACTATATACATATTTCAATATTTTGTTCCCAGATACTCTTGCCTCACGAAGTACATTTCAAGTACTGGCCACAGGGAGATTTCATTCTTACTTTTTCATGCCCCCATATCACCAGATGCTGCATCACTTTAATATGCCGCCTCAGCTCCCGCGGTGGAGCCCATGTTCTTTGGCCGGGCCCTATGCTAGCTACCCCGCAGCTCGATCGCTGTCTAGGTTGGTGAGTGTTGTTGGTTTACCATCCACATTTATTAAAATCAATCTGTGTAATTCTCTCTAGAGTTTAGGTTTTTTACTCTTTGTATATATATATTCCATAGGAATGTCTGCTGCATCCGCTCCTGACGAGTGGGAGTACCCACGAAACGCGTAGAGCTTCATTCGATGTCGCAGCTACACCACATATGAATTTCTATTCATTTACCATCAATATACTCCATGATGTTTTTATATTATTCGATAGATGTACATATATCATGTGGGTGCGTGTGCCAGCACTGGGCATGGTGCTACTGGCACATGTATGCCCCCTCCCTACACATTTACCACCTCTATCATGTGTTTGTATGTATATACTTCCTGTTCTATGCCAAATCTTTGGGCATGCTCCATGTGCATTCATGCGATATAAACTGTTTTAATATTTTGAGATCTATGTCAAACAAATAAAATACGTTGTACTGTAACTTACCTCCACTATTCAATTGTTTCATCTAAAGTCCCAAACTCCCCATCCTTTCTCATTCATTATAGGGATGGAAGCACCTATGGGTGCTTCATTTAAAGTCCCAAACTCCCCCCCAATATACCCAATTATCGGGATGGAAACAATTGAATATTTGGGTTTGGCAGTGTTCCCCTGCCATCCCTGTGCGAGGTTGCCCCCATTTTGGGTACCTTTTGTTAAGGTTTACACATTAATATTACTAAATGTCAAGTATTTATTATTTATTATATTTCGTTTTGCTTTGTGTTCTTCATATCGTTGGTACATCATTTACTTGCAGCATTCCCCAGGCTGGTTCAGGGCACCCACATGGATCATCACTGTCCAGCACACTGATCCTGCCTTTTCAGCCGTTGCTCTGTGGGATTGGTTGGCGTGGGGTCATGGCCGAGGTCCTTCTCAGCTGCGGGAGCTGCGATGAGTGTAGTGGACTCTCCCTCCCCTCCCCTTGTACGCATTGCGTCCAGGAGGTGTGGGCGGGTACCCTTTCACTCATCGGCGCCACGTCTGTCACACCATTGTGTGACGCTAGTTACGCCGTGCGCATGACGTCAGTTTTGACGTCATTGCGCCGGCGTCTAGTCATAACATCGTGTGTTCCGGTATGGGGAAGCTTTCGCGCCTGTTACTGAGTATTCACTCGGTTCAGATGCGACTGCATCTTTCCCATTGGTCCACTGCGTGGCGTTGGCGGCATATATTCATATCCCCCATTGTAGTGAGCTGTTCAGTTGATCAGTCTGCTGCTGGGATGTGTGCACACCGGCTACGTTGCTTGCTGGCGATGCCTGGATGCAGCATCAGGGTAAGCTTCCCCCCCTGCTCACATTTCTATTTTTTCCTTTGTTTTCTTTTCCCTTGGTGACGCAATGCGTGTTGATTCAAACACTTTTGCTTATTCATATTTTTCACTTGTTACAAATCCCTCTACGTTGGTCACACTTTATAGATTGATACAACTGCTCACCATCCCTCTATACTGCTATCTTCACACCCCCTGGCACTTTTCTTACCTCGCCATCACCTTCTGTGGAGCTACACTGGGTTTAACCTTATAAAATAATTACCACTTAGAACTTGTTATAGTTGTAACTATATACATATTTCAATATTTTGTTCCCAGATACTCTTGCCTCACGAAGTACATTTCAAGTACTGGCCACAGGGAGATTTCATTCTTACTTTTTCATGCCCCCATATCACCAGATGCTGCATCACTTTAATATGCCGCCTCAGCTCCCGCGGTGGAGCCCATGTTCTTTGGCCGGGCCCTATGCTAGCTACCCCGCAGCTCGATCGCTGTCTAGGTTGGTGAGTGTTGTTGGTTTACCATCCACATTTATTAAAATCAATCTGTGTAATTCTCTCTAGAGTTTAGGTTTTTTACTCTTTGTATATATATATTCCATAGGAATGTCTGCTGCATCCGCTCCTGACGAGTGGGAGTACCCACGAAACGCGTAGAGCTTCATTCGATGTCGCAGCTACACCACATATGAATTTCTATTCATTTACCATCAATATACTCCATGATGTTTTTATATTATTCGATAGATGTACATATATCATGTGGGTGCGTGTGCCAGCACTGGGCATGGTGCTACTGGCACATGTATGCCCCCTCCCTACACATTTACCACCTCTATCATGTGTTTGTATGTATATACTTCCTGTTCTATGCCAAATCTTTGGGCATGCTCCATGTGCATTCATGCGATATAAACTGTTTTAATATTTTGAGATCTATGTCAAACAAATAAAATACGTTGTACTGTAACTTACCTCCACTATTCAATTGTTTCATCTAAAGTCCCAAACTCCCCATCCTTTCTCATTCATTATAGGGATGGAAGCACCTATGGGTGCTTCATTTAAAGTCCCAAACTCCCCCCCAATATACCCAATTATCGGGATGGAAACAATTGAATATTTGGGTTTGGCAGTGTTCCCCTGCCATCCCTGTGCGAGGTTGCCCCCATTTTGGGTACCTTTTGTTAAGGTTTACACATTAATATTACTAAATGTCAAGTATTTATTATTTATTATATTTCGTTTTGCTTTGTGTTCTTCATATCGTTGGTACATCATTTACTTGCAGCATTCCCCAGGCTGGTTCAGGGCACCCACATGGATCATCACTGTCCAGCACACTGATCCTGCCTTTTCAGCCGTTGCTCTGTGGGATTGGTTGGCGTGGGGTCATGGCCGAGGTCCTTCTCAGCTGCGGGAGCTGCGATGAGTGTAGTGGACTCTCCCTCCCCTCCCCTTGTACGCATTGCGTCCAGGAGGTGTGGGCGGGTACCCTTTCACTCATCGGCGCCACGTCTGTCACACCATTGTGTGACGCTAGTTACGCCGTGCGCATGACGTCAGTTTTGACGTCATTGCGCCGGCGTCTAGTCATAACATCGTGTGTTCCGGTATGGGGAAGCTTTCGCGCCTGTTACTGAGTATTCACTCGGTTCAGATGCGACTGCATCTTTCCCATTGGTCCACTGCGTGGCGTTGGCGGCATATATTCATATCCCCCATTGTAGTGAGCTGTTCAGTTGATCAGTCTGCTGCTGGGATGTGTGCACACCGGCTACGTTGCTTGCTGGCGATGCCTGGATGCAGCATCAGGGTAAGCTTCCCCCCCTGCTCACATTTCTATTTTTTCCTTTGTTTCCTTTTCCCTTGGTGACGCAATGCGTGTTGATTCAAACACTTTTGCTTATTCATATTTTTCACTTGTTACAAATCCCTCTACGTTGGTCACACTTTATAGATTGATACAACTGCTCACCATCCCTCTATACTGCTATCTTTTTTTCACACACCCCCCTGTTGCACTTTTCTTACCTCGCCATCACCTTCTGTGGAGCTACACTGGGTTTAACCTTATAAAATAATTACCACTTAGAACTTGTTATAGTTGTAACTATATACATATTTCAATATTTTGTTCCCAGATACTCTTGCCTCACGAAGTACATTTCAAGTACTGGCCACAGGGAGATTTCATTCTTACTTTTTCATGCCCCCATATCACCAGATGCTGCATCACTTTAATATGCCGCCTCAGCTCCCGCGGTGGAGCCCATGTTCTTTGGCCGGGCCCTATGCTAGCTACCCCGCAGCTCGATCGCTGTCTAGGTTGGTGAGTGTTGTTGGTTTACCATCCACATTTATTAAAATCAATCTGTGTAATTCTCTCTAGAGTTTAGGTTTTTTACTCTTTGTATATATATATTCCATAGGAATGTCTGCTGCATCCGCTCCTGACGAGTGGGAGTACCCACGAAACGCGTAGAGCTTCATTCGATGTCGCAGCTACACCACATATGAATTTCTATTCATTTACCATCAATATACTCCATGATGTTTTTATATTATTCGATAGATGTACATATATCATGTGGGTGCGTGTGCCAGCACTGGGCATGGTGCTACTGGCACATGTATGCCCCCTCCCTACACATTTACCACCTCTATCATGTGTTTGTATGTATATACTTCCTGTTCTATGCCAAATCTTTGGGCATGCTCCATGTGCATTCATGCGATATAAACTGTTTTAATATTTTGAGATCTATGTCAAACAAATAAAATACGTTGTACTGTAACTTACCTCCACTATTCAATTGTTTCATCTAAAGTCCCAAACTCCCCATCCTTTCTCATTCATTATAGGGATGGAAGCACCTATGGGTGCTTCATTTAAAGTCCCAAACTCCCCCCCAATATACCCAATTATCGGGATGGAAACAATTGAATATTTGGGTTTGGCAGTGTTCCCCTGCCATCCCTGTGCGAGGTTGCCCCCATTTTGGGTACCTTTTGTTAAGGTTTACACATTAATATTACTAAATGTCAAGTATTTATTATTTATTATATTTCGTTTTGCTTTGTGTTCTTCATATCGTTGGTACATCATTTACTTGCAGCATTCCCCAGGCTGGTTCAGGGCACCCACATGGATCATCACTGTCCAGCACACTGATCCTGCCTTTTCAGCCGTTGCTCTGTGGGATTGGTTGGCGTGGGGTCATGGCCGAGGTCCTTCTCAGCTGCGGGAGCTGCGATGAGTGTAGTGGACTCTCCCTCCCCTCCCCTTGTACGCATTGCGTCCAGGAGGTGTGGGCGGGTACCCTTTCACTCATCGGCGCCACGTCTGTCACACCATTGTGTGACGCTAGTTACGCCGTGCGCATGACGTCAGTTTTGACGTCATTGCGCCGGCGTCTAGTCATAACATCGTGTGTTCCGGTATGGGGAAGCTTTCGCGCCTGTTACTGAGTATTCACTCGGTTCAGATGCGACTGCATCTTTCCCATTGGTCCACTGCGTGGCGTTGGCGGCATATATTCATATCCCCCATTGTAGTGAGCTGTTCAGTTGATCAGTCTGCTGCTGGGATGTGTGCACACCGGCTACGTTGCTTGCTGGCGATGCCTGGATGCAGCATCAGGGTAAGCTTCCCCCCCTGCTCACATTTCTATTTTTTCCTTTGTTTCCTTTTCCCTTGGTGACGCAATGCGTGTTGATTCAAACACTTTTGCTTATTCATATTTTTCACTTGTTACAAATCCCTCTACGTTGGTCACACTTTATAGATTGATACAACTGCTCACCATCCCTCTATACTGCTATCTTCACACCCCCTGGCACTTTTCTTACCTCGCCATCACCTTCTGTGGAGCTACACTGGGTTTAACCTTATAAAATAATTACCACTTAGAACTTGTTATAGTTGTAACTATATACATATTTCAATATTTTGTTCCCAGATACTCTTGCCTCACGAAGTACATTTCAAGTACTGGCCACAGGGAGATTTCATTCTTACTTTTTCATGCCCCCATATCACCAGATGCTGCATCACTTTAATATGCCGCCTCAGCTCCCGCGGTGGAGCCCATGTTCTTTGGCCGGGCCCTATGCTAGCTACCCCGCAGCTCGATCGCTGTCTAGGTTGGTGAGTGTTGTTGGTTTACCATCCACATTTATTAAAATCAATCTGTGTAATTCTCTCTAGAGTTTAGGTTTTTTACTCTTTGTATATATATATTCCATAGGAATGTCTGCTGCATCCGCTCCTGACGAGTGGGAGTACCCACGAAACGCGTAGAGCTTCATTCGATGTCGCAGCTACACCACATATGAATTTCTATTCATTTACCATCAATATACTCCATGATGTTTTTATATTATTCGATAGATGTACATATATCATGTGGGTGCGTGTGCCAGCACTGGGCATGGTGCTACTGGCACATGTATGCCCCCTCCCTACACATTTACCACCTCTATCATGTGTTTGTATGTATATACTTCCTGTTCTATGCCAAATCTTTGGGCATGCTCCATGTGCATTCATGCGATATAAACTGTTTTAATATTTTGAGATCTATGTCAAACAAATAAAATACGTTGTACTGTAACTTACCTCCACTATTCAATTGTTTCATCTAAAGTCCCAAACTCCCCATCCTTTCTCATTCATTATAGGGATGGAAGCACCTATGGGTGCTTCATTTAAAGTCCCAAACTCCCCCCCAATATACCCAATTATCGGGATGGAAACAATTGAATATTTGGGTTTGGCAGTGTTCCCCTGCCATCCCTGTGCGAGGTTGCCCCCATTTTGGGTACCTTTTGTTAAGGTTTACACATTAATATTACTAAATGTCAAGTATTTATTATTTATTATATTTCGTTTTGCTTTGTGTTCTTCATATCGTTGGTACATCATTTACTTGCAGCATTCCCCAGGCTGGTTCAGGGCACCCACATGGATCATCACTGTCCAGCACACTGATCCTGCCTTTTCAGCCGTTGCTCTGTGGGATTGGTTGGCGTGGGGTCATGGCCGAGGTCCTTCTCAGCTGCGGGAGCTGCGATGAGTGTAGTGGACTCTCCCTCCCCTCCCCTTGTACGCATTGCGTCCAGGAGGTGTGGGCGGGTACCCTTTCACTCATCGGCGCCACGTCTGTCACACCATTGTGTGACGCTAGTTACGCCGTGCGCATGACGTCAGTTTTGACGTCATTGCGCCGGCGTCTAGTCATAACATCGTGTGTTCCGGTATGGGGAAGCTTTCGCGCCTGTTACTGAGTATTCACTCGGTTCAGATGCGACTGCATCTTTCCCATTGGTCCACTGCGTGGCGTTGGCGGCATATATTCATATCCCCCATTGTAGTGAGCTGTTCAGTTGATCAGTCTGCTGCTGGGATGTGTGCACACCGGCTACGTTGCTTGCTGGCGATGCCTGGATGCAGCATCAGGGTAAGCTTCCCCCCCTGCTCACTTTTCTATTTTTTCCTTTGTTTTCTTTTCCCTTGGTGACGCAATGCGTGTTGATTCAAACACTTTTGCTTATTCATATTTTTCACTTGTTACAAATCCCTCTACGTTGGTCACACTTTATAGATTGATACAACTGCTCACCATCCCTCTATACTGCTATCTTCACACCCCCTGGCACTTTTCTTACCTCGCCATCACCTTCTGTGGAGCTACACTGGGTTTAACCTTATAAAATAATTACCACTTAGAACTTGTTATAGTTGTAACTATATACATATTTCAATATTTTGTTCCCAGATACTCTTGCCTCACGAAGTACATTTCAAGTACTGGCCACAGGGAGATTTCATTCTTACTTTTTCATGCCCCCATATCACCAGATGCTGCATCACTTTAATATGCCGCCTCAGCTCCCGCGGTGGAGCCCATGTTCTTTGGCCGGGCCCTATGCTAGCTACCCCGCAGCTCGATCGCTGTCTAGGTTGGTGAGTGTTGTTGGTTTACCATCCACATTTATTAAAATCAATCTGTGTAATTCTCTCTAGAGTTTAGGTTTTTTACTCTTTGTATATATATATTCCATAGGAATGTCTGCTGCATCCGCTCCTGACGAGTGGGAGTACCCACGAAACGCGTAGAGCTTCATTCGATGTCGCAGCTACACCACATATGAATTTCTATTCATTTACCATCAATATACTCCATGATGTTTTTATATTATTCGATAGATGTACATATATCATGTGGGTGCGTGTGCCAGCACTGGGCATGGTGCTACTGGCACATGTATGCCCCCTCCCTACACATTTACCACCTCTATCATGTGTTTGTATGTATATACTTCCTGTTCTATGCCAAATCTTTGGGCATGCTCCATGTGCATTCATGCGATATAAACTGTTTTAATATTTTGAGATCTATGTCAAACAAATAAAATACGTTGTACTGTAACTTACCTCCACTATTCAATTGTTTCATCTAAAGTCCCAAACTCCCCATCCTTTCTCATTCATTATAGGGATGGAAGCACCTATGGGTGCTTCATTTAAAGTCCCAAACTCCCCCCCAATATACCCAATTATCGGGATGGAAACAATTGAATATTTGGGTTTGGCAGTGTTCCCCTGCCATCCCTGTGCGAGGTTGCCCCCATTTTGGGTACCTTTTGTTAAGGTTTACACATTAATATTACTAAATGTCAAGTATTTATTATTTATTATATTTCGTTTTGCTTTGTGTTCTTCATATCGTTGGTACATCATTTACTTGCAGCATTCCCCAGGCTGGTTCAGGGCACCCACATGGATCATCACTGTCCAGCACACTGATCCTGCCTTTTCAGCCGTTGCTCTGTGGGATTGGTTGGCGTGGGGTCATGGCCGAGGTCCTTCTCAGCTGCGGGAGCTGCGATGAGTGTAGTGGACTCTCCCTCCCCTCCCCTTGTACGCATTGCGTCCAGGAGGTGTGGGCGGGTACCCTTTCACTCATCGGCGCCACGTCTGTCACACCATTGTGTGACGCTAGTTACGCCGTGCGCATGACGTCAGTTTTGACGTCATTGCGCCGGCGTCTAGTCATAACATCGTGTGTTCCGGTATGGGGAAGCTTTCGCGCCTGTTACTGAGTATTCACTCGGTTCAGATGCGACTGCATCTTTCCCATTGGTCCACTGCGTGGCGTTGGCGGCATATATTCATATCCCCCATTGTAGTGAGCTGTTCAGTTGATCAGTCTGCTGCTGGGATGTGTGCACACCGGCTACGTTGCTTGCTGGCGATGCCTGGATGCAGCATCAGGGTAAGCTTCCCCCCCTGCTCACTTTTCTATTTTTTCCTTTGTTTTCTTTTCCCTTGGTGACGCAATGCGTGTTGATTCAAACACTTTTGCTTATTCATATTTTTCACTTGTTACAAATCCCTCTACGTTGGTCACACTTTATAGATTGATACAACTGCTCACCATCCCTCTATACTGCTATCTTCACACCCCCTGGCACTTTTCTTACCTCGCCATCACCTTCTGTGGAGCTACACTGGGTTTAACCTTATAAAATAATTACCACTTAGAACTTGTTATAGTTGTAACTATATACATATTTCAATATTTTGTTCCCAGATACTCTTGCCTCACGAAGTACATTTCAAGTACTGGCCACAGGGAGATTTCATTCTTACTTTTTCATGCCCCCATATCACCAGATGCTGCATCACTTTAATATGCCGCCTCAGCTCCCGCGGTGGAGCCCATGTTCTTTGGCCGGGCCCTATGCTAGCTACCCCGCAGCTCGATCGCTGTCTAGGTTGGTGAGTGTTGTTGGTTTACCATCCACATTTATTAAAATCAATCTGTGTAATTCTCTCTAGAGTTTAGGTTTTTTACTCTTTGTATATATATATTCCATAGGAATGTCTGCTGCATCCGCTCCTGACGAGTGGGAGTACCCACGAAACGCGTAGAGCTTCATTCGATGTCGCAGCTACACCACATATGAATTTCTATTCATTTACCATCAATATACTCCATGATGTTTTTATATTATTCGATAGATGTACATATATCATGTGGGTGCGTGTGCCAGCACTGGGCATGGTGCTACTGGCACATGTATGCCCCCTCCCTACACATTTACCACCTCTATCATGTGTTTGTATGTATATACTTCCTGTTCTATGCCAAATCTTTGGGCATGCTCCATGTGCATTCATGCGATATAAACTGTTTTAATATTTTGAGATCTATGTCAAACAAATAAAATACGTTGTACTGTAACTTACCTCCACTATTCAATTGTTTCATCTAAAGTCCCAAACTCCCCATCCTTTCTCATTCATTATAGGGATGGAAGCACCTATGGGTGCTTCATTTAAAGTCCCAAACTCCCCCCCAATATACCCAATTATCGGGATGGAAACAATTGAATATTTGGGTTTGGCAGTGTTCCCCTGCCATCCCTGTGCGAGGTTGCCCCCATTTTGGGTACCTTTTGTTAAGGTTTACACATTAATATTACTAAATGTCAAGTATTTATTATTTATTATATTTCGTTTTGCTTTGTGTTCTTCATATCGTTGGTACATCATTTACTTGCAGCATTCCCCAGGCTGGTTCAGGGCACCCACATGGATCATCACTGTCCAGCACACTGATCCTGCCTTTTCAGCCGTTGCTCTGTGGGATTGGTTGGCGTGGGGTCATGGCCGAGGTCCTTCTCAGCTGCGGGAGCTGCGATGAGTGTAGTGGACTCTCCCTCCCCTCCCCTTGTACGCATTGCGTCCAGGAGGTGTGGGCGGGTACCCTTTCACTCATCGGCGCCACGTCTGTCACACCATTGTGTGACGCTAGTTACGCCGTGCGCATGACGTCAGTTTTGACGTCATTGCGCCGGCGTCTAGTCATAACATCGTGTGTTCCGGTATGGGGAAGCTTTCGCGCCTGTTACTGAGTATTCACTCGGTTCAGATGCGACTGCATCTTTCCCATTGGTCCACTGCGTGGCGTTGGCGGCATATATTCATATCCCCCATTGTAGTGAGCTGTTCAGTTGATCAGTCTGCTGCTGGGATGTGTGCACACCGGCTACGTTGCTTGCTGGCGATGCCTGGATGCAGCATCAGGGTAAGCTTCCCCCCCTGCTCACATTTCTATTTTTTCCTTTGTTTTCTTTTCCCTTGGTGACGCAATGCGTGTTGATTCAAACACTTTTGCTTATTCATATTTTTCACTTGTTACAAATCCCTCTACGTTGGTCACACTTTATAGATTGATACAACTGCTCACCATCCCTCTATACTGCTATCTTCACACCCCCTGGCACTTTTCTTACCTCGCCATCACCTTCTGTGGAGCTACACTGGGTTTAACCTTATAAAATAATTACCACTTAGAACTTGTTATAGTTGTAACTATATACATATTTCAATATTTTGTTCCCAGATACTCTTGCCTCACGAAGTACATTTCAAGTACTGGCCACAGGGAGATTTCACTCTTACTTTTTCATGCCCCCATATCACCAGATGCTGCATCACTTTAATATGCCGCCTCAGCTCCCGCGGTGGAGCCCATGTTCTTTGGCCGGGCCCTATGCTAGCTACCCCGCAGCTCGATCGCTGTCTAGGTTGGTGAGTGTTGTTGGTTTACCATCCACATTTATTAAAATCAATCTGTGTAATTCTCTCTAGAGTTTAGGTTTTTTACTCTTTGTATATATATATTCCATAGGAATGTCTGCTGCATCCGCTCCTGACGAGTGGGAGTACCCACGAAACGCGTAGAGCTTCATTCGATGTCGCAGCTACACCACATATGAATTTCTATTCATTTACCATCAATATACTCCATGATGTTTTTATATTATTCGATAGATGTACATATATCATGTGGGTGCGTGTGCCAGCACTGGGCATGGTGCTACTGGCACATGTATGCCCCCTCCCTACACATTTACCACCTCTATCATGTGTTTGTATGTATATACTTCCTGTTCTATGCCAAATCTTTGGGCATGCTCCATGTGCATTCATGCGATATAAACTGTTTTAATATTTTGAGATCTATGTCAAACAAATAAAATACGTTGTACTGTAACTTACCTCCACTATTCAATTGTTTCATCTAAAGTCCCAAACTCCCCATCCTTTCTCATTCATTATAGGGATGGAAGCACCTATGGGTGCTTCATTTAAAGTCCCAAACTCCCCCCCAATATACCCAATTATCGGGATGGAAACAATTGAATATTTGGGTTTGGCAGTGTTCCCCTGCCATCCCTGTGCGAGGTTGCCCCCATTTTGGGTACCTTTTGTTAAGGTTTACACATTAATATTACTAAATGTCAAGTATTTATTATTTATTATATTTCGTTTTGCTTTGTGTTCTTCATATCGTTGGTACATCATTTACTTGCAGCATTCCCCAGGCTGGTTCAGGGCACCCACATGGATCATCACTGTCCAGCACACTGATCCTGCCTTTTCAGCCGTTGCTCTGTGGGATTGGTTGGCGTGGGGTCATGGCCGAGGTCCTTCTCAGCTGCGGGAGCTGCGATGAGTGTAGTGGACTCTCCCTCCCCTCCCCTTGTACGCATTGCGTCCAGGAGGTGTGGGCGGGTACCCTTTCACTCATCGGCGCCACGTCTGTCACACCATTGTGTGACGCTAGTTACGCCGTGCGCATGACGTCAGTTTTGACGTCATTGCGCCGGCGTCTAGTCATAACATCGTGTGTTCCGGTATGGGGAAGCTTTCGCGCCTGTTACTGAGTATTCACTCGGTTCAGATGCGACTGCATCTTTCCCATTGGTCCACTGAGTGGCGTTGGCGGCATATATTCATATCCCCCATTGTAGTGAGCTGTTCAGTTGATCAGTCTGCTGCTGGGATGTGTGCACACCGGCTACGTTGCTTGCTGGCGATGCCTGGATGCAGCATCAGGGTAAGCTTCCCCCCCTGCTCACATTTCTATTTTTTCCTTTGTTTTCTTTTCCCTTGGTGACGCAATGCGTGTTGATTCAAACACTTTTGCTTATTCATATTTTTCACTTGTTACAAATCCCTCTACGTTGGTCACACTTTATAGATTGATACAACTGCTCACCATCCCTCTATACTGCTATCTTCACACCCCCTGGCACTTTTCTTACCTCGCCATCACCTTCTGTGGAGCTACACTGGGTTTAACCTTATAAAATAATTACCACTTAGAACTTGTTATAGTTGTAACTATATACATATTTCAATATTTTGTTCCCAGATACTCTTGCCTCACGAAGTACATTTCAAGTACTGGCCACAGGGAGATTTCATTCTTACTTTTTCATGCCCCCATATCACCAGATGCTGCATCACTTTAATATGCCGCCTCAGCTCCCGCGGTGGAGCCCATGTTCTTTGGCCGGGCCCTATGCTAGCTACCCCGCAGCTCGATCGCTGTCTAGGTTGGTGAGTGTTGTTGGTTTACCATCCACATTTATTAAAATCAATCTGTGTAATTCTCTCTAGAGTTTAGGTTTTTTACTCTTTGTATATATATATTCCATAGGAATGTCTGCTGCATCCGCTCCTGACGAGTGGGAGTACCCACGAAACGCGTAGAGCTTCATTCGATGTCGCAGCTACACCACATATGAATTTCTATTCATTTACCATCAATATACTCCATGATGTTTTTATATTATTCGATAGATGTACATATATCATGTGGGTGCGTGTGCCAGCACTGGGCATGGTGCTACTGGCACATGTATGCCCCCTCCCTACACATTTACCACCTCTATCATGTGTTTGTATGTATATACTTCCTGTTCTATGCCAAATCTTTGGGCATGCTCCATGTGCATTCATGCGATATAAACTGTTTTAATATTTTGAGATCTATGTCAAACAAATAAAATACGTTGTACTGTAACTTACCTCCACTATTCAATTGTTTCATCTAAAGTCCCAAACTCCCCATCCTTTCTCATTCATTATAGGGATGGAAGCACCTATGGGTGCTTCATTTAAAGTCCCAAACTCCCCCCCAATATACCCAATTATCGGGATGGAAACAATTGAATATTTGGGTTTGGCAGTGTTCCCCTGCCATCCCTGTGCGAGGTTGCCCCCATTTTGGGTACCTTTTGTTAAGGTTTACACATTAATATTACTAAATGTCAAGTATTTATTATTTATTATATTTCGTTTTGCTTTGTGTTCTTCATATCGTTGGTACATCATTTACTTGCAGCATTCCCCAGGCTGGTTCAGGGCACCCACATGGATCATCACTGTCCAGCACACTGATCCTGCCTTTTCAGCCGTTGCTCTGTGGGATTGGTTGGCGTGGGGTCATGGCCGAGGTCCTTCTCAGCTGCGGGAGCTGCGATGAGTGTAGTGGACTCTCCCTCCCCTCCCCTTGTACGCATTGCGTCCAGGAGGTGTGGGCGGGTACCCTTTCACTCATCGGCGCCACGTCTGTCACACCATTGTGTGACGCTAGTTACGCCGTGCGCATGACGTCAGTTTTGACGTCATTGCGCCGGCGTCTAGTCATAACATCGTGTGTTCCGGGGTATGGGGAAGCTTTCGCGCCTGTTACTGAGTATTCACTCGGTTCAGATGCGACTGCATCTTTCCCATTGGTCCACTGCGTGGCGTTGGCGGCATATATTCATATCCCCCATTGTAGTGAGCTGTTCAGTTGATCAGTCTGCTGCTGGGATGTGTGCACACCGGCTACGTTGCTTGCTGGCGATGCCTGGATGCAGCATCAGGGTAAGCTTCCCCCCCTGCTCACATTTCTATTTTTTCCTTTGTTTCCTTTTCCCTTGGTGACGCAATGCGTGTTGATTCAAACACTTTTGCTTATTCATATTTTTCACTTGTTACAAATCCCTCTACGTTGGTCACACTTTATAGATTGATACAACTGCTCACCATCCCTCTATACTGCTATCTTCACACCCCCTGGCACTTTTCTTACCTCGCCATCACCTTCTGTGGAGCTACACTGGGTTTAACCTTATAAAATAATTACCACTTAGAACTTGTTATAGTTGTAACTATATACATATTTCAATATTTTGTTCCCAGATACTCTTGCCTCACAAAGTACATTTCAAGTACTGGCCACAGGGAGATTTCATTCTTACTTTTTCATGCCCCCATATCACCAGATGCTGCATCACTTTAATATGCCGCCTCAGCTCCCGCGGTGGAGCCCATGTTCTTTGGCCGGGCCCTATGCTAGCTACCCCGCAGCTCGATCGCTGTCTAGGTTGGTGAGTGTTGTTGGTTTACCATCCACATTTATTAAAATCAATCTGTGTAATTCTCTCTAGAGTTTAGGTTTTTTACTCTTTGTATATATTTATTCCATAGGAATGTCTGCTGCATCCGCTCCTGACGAGTGGGAGTACCCACGAAACGCGTAGAGCTTCATTCGATGTCGCAGCTACACCACATATGAATTTCTATTCATTTACCATCAATATACTCCATGATGTTTTTATATTATTCGATAGATGTACATATATCATGTGGGTGCGTGTGCCAGCACTGGGCATGGTGCTACTGGCACATGTATGCCCCCTCCCTACACATTTACCACCTCTATCATGTGTTTGTATGTATATACTTCCTGTTCTATGCCAAATCTTTGGGCATGCTCCATGTGCATTCATGCGATATAAACTGTTTTAATATTTTGAGATCTATGTCAAACAAATAAAATACGTTGTACTGTAACTTACCTCCACTATTCAATTGTTTCATCTAAAGTCCCAAACTCCCCATCCTTTCTTATTCACATTATATAACCATAGATTCACAGTCATTGTTTTTATATTTCATTAGCTCCACTCGTTTTTCCTAATTCTTAATGTGCATAGTTATAGGTTTAATTTCTGTTATTCGGCAATACAATATTGCATGCAGCAAGTTCCCACCCTAGACCCCTAGTTTAAAGCATCCTGTACAGTCAATATCTTAGACTACGAAGGAATTCGTGATGAGGACTTTGAATTTGAGGCCGGAGCTTTACGGTCCCCCCTACTTGATAGGTACTACAGCTGCTCTTTCTTAAAAAAGGCTTATCACAGAGCCAGATTAAAGAACAGGCTGGAACTGATGCATGCCCAAAAAATCCCCAAAGAGGAACAAAAGGTACAATTAATCACAAGATTTTCTGGTGAACACAAGAAGGTTCGTCATATAATTCAAAAGTATTGGCATCTCTTGGCCACTGATGTGATTGCAAAGTATGTCAATCTATATCCTCAGATTACGTATAGGAAGTCCAGATCCTTAAAGGATCAATTGGTACATAGTCACTTGATGCCTAAACAGGGTAGATCTAGTCGGAGGGGAACTGCTCCAGGCGGGTGATGTGAATTCTGCAGATTTCTAATGAATTCAGCCGAGTTGGCTCTGCCAAATGGAAGGATGTATAAACCCAATTTTTTGGGAATTGACAATCGATTGGTGTGGTTTACTACATGGTATGTGACTGTCAAGCATTCTATGATCATGTTTCTCTCGTTCAAAAAAAAGAGAATGGAGACTCCCATCATATGGGACTCTATCATTCCTTTCAGGTCTCTAAAATGAATTTTTTTGCGCTTGAACATCTAATGACTCATGACAGAGGTGGTGACCTGGACAGGACTCTCCTTCAGCGTAAAACAAGATGGATTTATTCCCTGGCAGCCACTGTCCATCCAGGCTTGAATGAATCCATCAGCTATAAATCATTCCTCTAGATAGAATTTGCCATGCTCTTCTAATATTGAGAACATTGGATTGGTTTATCATTCTTTTTACAGTTTGATGCTTAATGCATCCCCAATTATATAATTGGCTATTTATGTATTTTTGTAACGTTGATTGTTGATTTGCATAGAACTCTTATGTCATCCTTGGTTAGTTTAATGGTTCGTTGACATTTTTTATGGTCAAAATGTATGGTCCTTTGTTATATTCTTGTTGTGTATTGGTAGACAATAGCTTGAATGTTTAGTTTTAAACATTATATATATATATATATATTTTTTTTTAATCCTTTATCATGGGGATTTTGTCGGATTTGGTGGCCATAGGGACGCGCAGGGCGTCATTTCTGGTGCAAGCCTTTAATCTTCCACTGGGTGGTGCCATTATAACCTGGTTGACCTAGGTCCCATTTAGTTGGGTTGCCCTTTATTAGGCCCTTTTCTATTTGTGAATTATTATCTATTCCCGGATAGAGCGTCTTTTTTCTCGGCAAGCCTATGTGTTTTTTATAGGCTTGGGTGTTATACACATCCTTGCGTCTTTTCCCGCAGTGTTTGCCCCATTTGGTGATGACACTTCCGGTTTTGGTGATGTTTTTACATCACATTCGGTCCGCCACCATCTTTAAGGCATCACTTTCGGTAAATGTCCTTGCCGGAATGACGTCACTTCCGGTGCGACCTCGGTCGCGCCAGCAAGCGCTCATTGAGCGTCCTCACCCTCGAATTTTGGCGCCAAAGCGGCCAATTGATTCAGGGGTGGAGGGGGTATATAAACAGCTCCTATTTTGGTTGTTATTTGCGGTCCAGCATGAAAAGGAGAGAGATGTGTTGGTGAATTCTTGACTGAACGTAACTTTTCCATTGTTGCACAGCGTTGTTTGCTGTCTCTTTGACTATTGAAATCTATACTAATTAGGTTAATTATCTTTCTGAGTAAGGGGTCATTATTTGACTACAATTCAGAAATGAGTTCATCTCGTTTTTCTCGTCATCTTTATCCAGTCCTGTTGTGGAGCTGGTAAACAATTGTCAAACCTGTGATTACAGCAAAACATCGCTGGCACTGGGTAACAACCATTTTATACTTAGCCAGTTTTGGTTTGGATTTGAATGGTGATTGTTTTGTTGCCTTATCTAATTCTGCTCATCACCTTACCTTCTAGTTATCAGACCACTTACCGGTGACTGTATTTTGGATACACTCCCCTCTATGGCTTCACTGGATGATTGGTCGGTTGATATCCCCATGATCATGGAGCCTCAATTTATATGTAAATAGTTTGAATCTACAGGTAAATATTATGACCAAGGGTGACCTGTTTGCTATGCTATTTTCAGTCGATGAATGTTTCTCAATTTGTCATAATTGTATCTATCCACATAGTGTAATTGTTATTTTTATTGATTGTTTTGTCTTTTCAACAAAACTCTGCTTATTTTTAGTGCTTATTGTGCCTGATGTCAATTATATCCCCTAAAGAAGCCAATATTAGGGCAAAACATGTAGAGATTAAATCAGCTAGCACATGTATTAGTACTGTATTATCAACATTTACTCCTTGTATGTTTTGTTTTTATTGTCTGAATAAATTTCTACTTTTATAAAATAATTTGTTCTAATTTGGAACCTTAAAAATACCATTTACTCTTTCCTAATATTCAATAATTGTAGAGAAATGTTACTGAGTGGTCTTCACCTAGTTCTTGATTACCTGCAGCCTGACCTGCTAACTCTGCCTTTTGCTGTATGACCTGGCTTGTTCCCGTTCTGCCTCTGGACTGTGTTGCTTCGATGTGATCTCCCATTCTGTTTTTGCTTTCTGACGTACCACACTGTCAGCTCTTTCTGACCCTGGTTTGTGCAACAACTCTGTCTTCTGATCGGGGACTCTGCTACCCAGCAGTTTCTACTTTGGGCAAATACCTTAAGCTAGTTCCTATTACCTGATCTGGCAACAATGGTGTTCCTGTGCTTGGTTCCAGCTCTGTGGTCTATAGTCCTCTGCTCCTTGACACAGTGACACAGATCCAGAACTGCCAATAGGTCTAGCACTTGTGCCACTCTGCACTGTCAGGCATGAGGTACAAGAGAAGCCCCCTTTATCTACCAGGTATGTGATACCTGCACATATTGTCCAATGTCATGCCCTCCTAAATCATCTCCTGCATATAGTGCCCATTGCCATGACCTCCACAATCCTCTCTTGTACATAGTACCCACTGCCATGCCCTCCCCAATCCTCTCCTGTACATAGTGCTCACTGACATGCCCTCCCCAATCCAGTCTTGTACATAGTGCCCACTACCAATGCCCTCCCCAATCCTCACCTGCATATAGTGCCCACTGTCATGCCTTCCCCAATCCTCTTCTGCTCATAATACCCACTAACATGCCCTCCCCAATCCTCTCATTTACACATTGCCCAATGTCATTACCTCCCAAATCTTGTAAATATTGCCCACAGCCATGCCCTCCCAAATCCTTTCCCCCACATTCCACCCAATGTCATTCCTTCTCCTGCACATACTGGCCACTTTCATACCTTCTGTAATTCTCTCCTGCACATACTGTACTACAGTTGTCATAACCTCTGCAATCTTCTACTACACATGCATCCTGCTGGTATACTACCCTCTGCCATTCTCTCTTGCACATACTAGCTATGGTCATACCTTTTGCAATTCTCTCCTGCACATTCAACCTGCGGTCATACTCTCTGCATTCAGCACATACTCCCTGATGTCATACTCCTGCGCTGCACTTACTGCCTGCTGTCATACCCTCCACCCTGCTCTCCTGCACACACTTCCTTTTGCTATACCCCCACACTCCTGTCCTGTATATCCTTACTAGGGGTCAACCAAAATAGTTTTTTCCGGGCCGATATCGTTTTTTTGGTTGCCCTTCAGGCCGATAGCCGATATCAGGTGCCTATAAGACCCCAAACCCCTCCTCTGCACTTGAAAGTATTTAAAAGGCCAAGATCAGTGTTTTTGAATACTTTCTATTTTTTAAAACTGGCGCCTTTAAGGCTCCAATAAACAGGAAGTGATGTCATGACATCGCTTCCGGGTTACTAGTTCCGAGACCCGATCAAAGTCGATTCTGGCTTTTTTTGGGTCGGCGGACATGCCTGCTGGTCGCTCAGGCTTTCCGGTGGCAGAGGGCGGATTAAACTCATTTCTTCTCTAAAGTTTAAGTATTTTAAGTAAAAATACCCCCCCCCCCAACCTTGTGGTGGAAGATGGGGCTTGTAGTGCATTAATTCTCGATCTTCCTCTAGCTCTCTAACTGACACAAAATATATGCAGTGCCTACCAAATAAATGAATTATGTAATACATAAACTTAATATAAAAGTACTTAATAGAAATTTAAAAAATCACGTCATAAATAAATATAGAAAAGTCTATAAATCAGTTCAATAAGGTGCAAAAAATCATCCACCAATATAGAAAGCGTGAAAAACAATGGGGGTTATTTACAAAAGGCAAATCCACTTTGCACTACAAGTGCAAACTACAAGTGCAAAGTGCACTTGAAAGTGCAGTCGCTGTAGATCCGAGGGGGACATGCAAGGAAAATAAAAAACAGCATCTTAGCTTGCACATGATTGGATAATAAAATCAGCAGAGATTCCCCTAATTTCAGATCTACCCCTCAGATTTAAAGCGACTGCACTTCCAAGTGCATTTCCAGTGCAATTCCAAGTGCACTTTGCACTTGTAGTTTGCACTTGTAGTGCAAAGTGGATTTGCCTTTCGTAAATAACCCCCAATGTGATATTCAAATTCTGGATCCATAAAGAGTGGAAATGGGGCACGTCACCCAGAAGTGTTGCTTACCAGCTCTTCAACCTCCCAAATAGAGGCGGACAACACAAGTGGGAGTAAATTCCCATCTCTGACTTTTGCCTATAGGCAAGCCTAAAATAAGGCTTACCTATAGGTACTGTAAATATCTTCAAAACGTGCACCGTTTAGGAGATATTTACTGTACATGCAGCCAATGATGGCACTGGATGGCCGTTCCTTCAGAGTCCTGTGGCATAAACATAATGTCATCGTGTTCCGGCTAGTCACACAGCTGGAGTCCGCAGACCTGGAAGAAAGACCAATTGAAGATGGGAGCACCTGCAGTGGAGACAGCTCGGCGCTGAAAGGCTTTGTTTTCAGGTAAGTTTAACATAATGTGCTAGTATGCAATGCATACTAGCACATTATGACATTACTTTTCAGGTTACAAAAAAATAAAAACACCCAGTGGTTTACTATCGCTTTAATTACACTGCAGCCTGATCCACAAACACTTCCCACACAGCAGCCCTTCTGTGGTGTCCTTGCCTTGCCGGCCAAATGCTTCTCAGTATCATCACGAGCATGCAGGGCAAGACAAAAAAAAGGGCTCTCATAATGCCACATTAGCAGACTAAATTATGATATCAATCAATTAAAGTACAACATATCAGCCACCAGTATGAAAAGTGAAAAGCAATGCGACATCCAAACGATGGATCCGCAAACAGTGAAAATAAGTCAGACAGGGCATATATTATAACCCCTGGGGTGAATGAATCTCTCATTGAGTACACTGCAGGCTGATCCTTAACAATTCCAGCACGGCAGCCCTTCACTTGTCTCCTTGCCTTGCTGGTTAAATGTCGCTCTGTATCACCATAAACATGCAGGACAAGATAAGCAACGGATTGTCCTAGTGCATCATCAAAAGGCTTTATTATAAAATCAATTAACATAAAACACACAATTTTCAGCTGAAAACATACAGAGCTGCCACTGTCTCCCTGGAAAGTAGTGAATGATGCTAGCAGGCTCATACTCCACCCCATCCCCAAGTGACAGTCTGTATACAGAGGTACGAGCAGAGAGCTTGAGGAAGAGTTTGCTGGAGTCTGACTTTGCATCCACATCAACTGACTACGAATGCTTTGCAGGCTCCTGCAAAAATAATAATAATAAATGCACATTCCTGCAAAAAATGTGCATTTTTTTAAAGCTGAACCTAGCCTTCAAATACAAAATTGCAAACCATCCCTGCAATTCATAAAGACTGCCGCAGACAGATTTTGCATAAGTGTCTAACATGTGCTCTAAAAGTGGTGCAGCGTGTGTCAAAATTCTACCTGTCTAGAACTTGTACACGAATTTGGGGCATGCCACTCCACTTTTAGAACACATGCGAGATGCTTTGGCAAAATCTGTCTCTGTACGCCAAAAGAAAGTTAAAGTGGAGGTCCGCCCACCGCTGCAAAAATGAAAAGCCAGCAGCTACACATACTGCATCTGCTGACTTTTAATAATAGGACACTTACCTGTCCTGGAGTCCAGCGATATTCGCACTGCAGCTGATGTTTCCATCAGCTGACGGGTGCTGCCGCCGCCACCATTGCCGGTAAGGGAACCCAGTAGTGAAGCATTACGGCTTCACGCCGGGTCTCTAATATTCATGCACGAGGCACCCGCTGAGCTCTCCTACTGGCCCAGTGGCGGGCGAAGGAGGAGGGAGCCGAGTGCTGACGTAATGCCTGCGGCCGAGACTCCTGGAAGTGGGGATAGGATACCTGTCAAAGACAGGTATCCCCCCCGCCGAAAGGTGTCAAATGTGGCACCGGGGGAGGGGGGGTTTGGTTGGAGACAAATGAGCAGAAGTGCCACTTCACTTTCTTAATTAGCTCCACTTCATGAATAATGTTCGTATTTTATTTTGAATTTGGTACGGGTTTTGTATAACAATGTAGAAGTGGAGTAAATCAGAACTACCTGCATGAGTTGATTTAAGAGCAACATATTTGCTACTTCAAGACGAGACACTTTCAAACTATGGCATACAGTGTATATTTGAAGATCGATAATTCCTGGTGTAATGATGGCCAATCTCATTTCTTTAGGCCCTAAAATGACAGGACAGTACAAATACCCCACAAATGACCATCTTATGCCAGTTCAAGGTATTTAATCTCTTGGTGACCAGGCCTTTTTCTGACATTTATTGCTTAACCACTTCAGCCCCGGACCAATTGTCAGCTTAAGGACCAGGGGTCTTTTTTCAATTTCGCACTGCACTGCTTTAACTGGTAATTGCGCGGTCATGCAATGTTGTAACCAAACGAAATTTGCGTCCTTTTCTTCCCACAAATAGAGCTTTCTTTTGATGGTATTTGATTGCCTCTGTGATTTTTATTTCTTGCGATATAAACGGAAAAAGACCGAAGATTTTGAAAAAAAAATAGATTTTCTACTTTTTGTTATAAGAAAAATCTAATAAACTCAATTTTAGTCAAACATTTGGGCCAAAATGTATTCAGCCACATGTCTTTAGTAAAAAAAATGCCAATAAGCGTATATTTATTGGTTTGCGCAAAAGTTATAGCGTCTACAAACTAGAGTACATTTTCTGGAATTTACACCGCTTTTAATTTATGACTGCCTATCTCATTTCTTGAGGTGCTAAAATGGCAGAGAAGTACAAAACCCCCCCAAATGACCCCATTTTGGAAAGTAGACACCCCAAGCTATTTGCTGAGAGGCATGTTGAGCCCATTGAATATTTTTTTTTTTAGTCCAAAGTGATTAAATAAAGACGAAAAAAAAAAAAATAATAATTTTTCAAAAAGTTGTCACTAAGGCCCCTTTCACACCGGGGCGGGGAGCCGCGGTGACGGTAAAGCAGCGCTATATTTAGCGCTGCTTTACCGTCGTTTTAACCGCGGTATTCGGCCGCTCGCGGTGCAGTTTTAACCCCCGCGAGCGGCCGAAAAGGGGTTAAACACCCCCCGCAGAGCGCCGCCGTTCACCGCGGTGTCCCATTCTATTCAATGGGAAGGAGCGGTATAGGAGCGGTGAACACACCGCTCCTATCCCGCTCCAAAGATGCTGCTAGCAGGACTTTTTTTGTCATCCTGCTAGCACACCGCTCCAGTGTGAAAGCCCGCCGGCTTTCACACTGGAGTTAAAGGGGCAGGATTTTTTCATGCGGTGAACAGGCGCTATTTTTAGCGCTGCACCGCATGAAAAACGCCTAGGTGTGAAAGGGGCCTAAATGATATATTGCTCACACATGCCATAGTTATATGTGGAATTTCACCCCAAAATACATTTTGCTGCTTTTCCTAAGTATGGGGATACCACATGTGTGGGACTTTTTGGGAGCCTAGCCGCGTACGGGACCCCGAAACCCAAGCACCGCCTTCAGGATTTCTAAGGGTGCAAATTTTTGATTTCACTCCTCACTACCTATCACAGTTTCGAAGGCCATAAAATGCCAAAATAGCACAAAACCCCCCCAAATGACCCCATTTTGGAAAGTAGACACCCCAAGCTATTTGCTGAGAGGCATGTTGAGCCCATTGAATATTTTTTTTTTTTAGTCCCAAGTGATTGAATAAAGACAAAAAAAAAAGCTATTTGTTGAGAGGCATGGTGAGTATTTTACAGCTCTCATTTGTTTTTGAAAATGAAGAAAGTAAAGAAAAAAATATATTTTTTTTCTTTTTTCAATTTTCAAAACTTTGTGACAAAAAGCGAGATCTGCAAAATACTCACCATACCTCTCAGCAAATAGCTTGGGGTGTCTACTTTCCAAAATGGGGTCATTTTGGGGTTTTTTATGCCATCTGGGCATTCCATGGCCTCCGAAACTGTGATTGGCAGTGAGAAGTGAAATAAAAAAATTACACCCTTAGAAAGCCTGAAGGCGGTGATTGGTTTTTGTGGTCCCGTACGCAGCTAGGCTCCCAAAAAGTCCCACACATGTGGTATCCCCGTACTCAGGAGAAGCAACAGAATGTATTTTGGGGTGTATTTCCACATATGCCCATGACATGTTTGAGCAATATATCATTTAGTGACAACTTTTTGTAAAAAAAATATATATTTTTTTTTTTTCATTATTCAATCTCTTGGGACAAAAAAAAAAAAATTTAATGGGCTCAACATTGCTCTCAGCAAATAGCTTGGGGTGTCTACTTTCCAAAATGGGGTCATTTTGGGGGGGTTTGAACTGTCCTGGCATTTTATGCACAACATTTAGAAGCTTATGTCACACATCACCCACTCTTCTAACCACTTGAAGACAAAGCCCTTTCTGACACTTTTTGTTTACATGAAAACATATTTTTTTTTTTGCAAGAAAATTACGTTGAACCCCCAAACACTATATATATTGTTAAAGCAAAGGCCCTACAGATTAAAATGGTGGGTGTTGCATTTTTTTTTTCCACACAGTATTTGCGCAGCGATTTTTCAAACGCATTTTTTGTGGAAAAAATACACTTTTTTTTATTTTAATGCACTAAAGCACACTATATTGCTCAAATTTTTGATGAAATAAAAAATATGATCTTAGGCCGAGTACATGGATACCAAACACGACATGCTTTGAAATTGCGCACAAACACGCAGTGGCGACAAACTACATACATTTTTAAAAGCCTTTAAAAGCCTTTACAGGTTACCACATTAGATTCACGGAGGAGGTCTACTGCTAAAATTACTGCCCTCGATCTGACCTTCGCGGTGATACCTCACATGCATGGTGCAATTGCTGTTTACATATGACGCCAGACCAACGCTTGTGTTTGCCTTTGCGCAAGAGAAGGGGGGGCAGGGGTTTTTTTTTTTTTTTTTTTTTTTTTAAACTGTTCCTTCCATTTTTTTTCTTTGTTATCATTTTTATTGTTATCTCAGGGAATGTAAATATCCCCTATGATAGCAATAGGCAGTGACAGGTACTCTTTTTTTGAAAAAATTGGGGTCTATTAGACCCTAGATCTTTCCTCTGCCCTCAAAGCATCTGACCACACCAAGATCGGTGTGATAAAACGCTTTCCCAATTTCCCAATGGCGCGGTTTATATCCGGGAGGGGGGACATTCCCTCCCACTGCTTGTAAAAGCAGTCTAGAGGCTAATTACCCGCTAGAATTGCTTTTACATGAAAGCCGATCACTGGCTGAAAAGAATGATACCAAGATGATACCTAAACCTGCAGGCATCATTTTGGTATAACCATTCAAAGTCCAGGAACATACTGGACATATATTGTAATCTATGTATCTGGGCTGATGCCGCTAACAATGCGTTTTTTGGAACCCTAAACTGCTGGGACGCTAGTATAGATCTGATCAGATCTTATATTGATCTGTTCAGATACTGTACCACTAAGGGAGGTGTATGCTTTGCGCGTGGGTGTTTGCGGTACTGGCACTAACCTGGGGCGACGCAGACCTTATTTGACCCTAAAACCTAATTGATATCACCCGCCGGGCGATCAGGGGGTTAAACCGTTACAGGGGGTCCCCGACTTACAAACATCCGACTTACAAACGACTCCTACTTACAAACGGAGGGAGACAACAGGAAGTGAGAGGAGATCCACCCCTAGGAAGGGAAATTCACTCCAGTAAGAGTTAATATGGGAAGAAGGTATCTCCACTGATGCTTTATCACCAGTCCAGGCTTCCCTAACAACCCAAAATTTTCAAAATCCAATTATCATTGGGACAGAAGGTGAAGTGAAATCTTCTGAACAGGGGCACAGACAGCAAAACAAATATTACAGGGGTGATAACCCTTCCCTATGTTATCTAAAAAGCTTAAAAATAGATTTTTTGGCTGGAACTACACTTAAAAAATGTACCTGTTCCGACTTACAAACAGATTCAACTTAAGAACAAACCTACAGTCCCTATCTTGTTTGTAACCCGGGGACCCCCTGTATTGGGTAATAAATGGCGGGTGCCCTGACAGTATAAAAAACAAACTATCTAACCAGCGTCACCCGTAACAGTTATACGGTGATCACTGGTGAAAGGGTTAACTAGGGGCAATCAGGGGGTTAAAACCTTTATTAGGTTGTAATATGGGGATACCTGACCTATAAACCTATTTATGAACCTATATAAACCTGGCGGTTAACCTAAAAAAAAACTGGCTACCTAGCGGCACCAGTGACACTAATGCAGCGATCAGAAAAACGATCGCTTAGTGACACTGGCAAAAGGGGGTGAAAGGGTTAACTAGGGGCAATCAGGGGGTTAAAACCTTTATTAGGTAATATATGGGGGTACCTGACGCTATATAAAAACCTGATGGGGAACCTAAATAACTAACTGGCTAACCAGCGTCACCAGTGACACTTATACGGTGATCACTGGTGAAAGGGTTAACTCTAGGGGCAATCAGGGGGTTAAAACCTTTATTTAGGTTGTAATATGGGGGTACCTGACCTATAAACCTATTTATGAACCTATATAAACATGGCGGCTAACCTAAAAAAAAACTGGCTACCTAGCGACACCAGTGACACTAATGCAGCGATCAGAAAAACGATCGCTTAGTGACACTGGCAAAAGGGGGTGAAAGGGTTACCTGGGGGGCAATCAAGGGGTTAAACCTTTATTAGGGTGGGGTAGGGGGCTACCTTGGACCTAAAACTAACTGCCCTGACAGTTATTGCAGTCACACTGACACTAAATGCAGTGATCAGTAAATAAATGATCACTGCAATTAGTGACACTGTGACTGGGGGGGTAGGGGGTGATCTGGGGGGTGATCTGGGGGTGACAGGGGGGTTATTTGTGTGCCTATGTGTACTGGTGTCAGTGTACTGTTGGTGCACTAACCTGTGTGTGTTCACTCCTCGGCGTTCCGGTCTTTCTGACCGATGCGCCGAGTGTGACATCACTTCCTCTGCCTGTGTTTTGACTGACACAGCCAGGGGAAGCATCTGATTCGCCAGGAGCGATCGCGAGGGGGTGGCCAGAAACCACTGGCCGTCCCCTCATCCCGGATTGCTCCTGAAGCGATCCCGACCGTCCCCGCCGGCCGGGGGGGGCCCGACCGGACCCCCCACCCGCCGGAAGAATGGCACGTACAGGTACGTGGTTTTGCCTGTACGTGTCATTCTGCTGACGTATATGTACATGGGGCGGTCGGGAAGTGGTTAAGTTAAAATCAGTATTTTTTTCTAGAGAATTACCTAGAACCCCCTCATTTAAATTTTTTTGTCACACGTTTTTTTCGCTGCGGTTTTTCAAACGTAATATTTTGGGAAAAAAATACACTTCAATGAATGAAAAAAAAAAAAAAAAAAGAATTATAATGTGTATATATATATAATATATATATATATAAAATATATATATATATATATATATATAAAAAATATATATATATATATATATATATATATATATATATATATATATATATATATAATATAATATATATACAATATATATATAAAAAATATATATATATATATATATATATATATATATATATATATATATATATATATATATATACACACACACATACACATACACACACACATTTTTTGTATAATATGAAAGATGATGTTACGCCGAGGGAATAGCTACCCAACATGTCATGGTTTAAAATTGCGTGCGCTTGTGGAATGGCGCCAGACTACGGTACTTACAAATCTCGATAGGCGAAGCTTTAAAATTTTTACAGGTTACCTGTTTAGAGTTACAGAGGAGGTCTTAGAATTATTGCTCTCGCTCCAACGATCACGGCGATACCTCACATGTGCTACATATGCCTTTGCTTCTGGGGCACTTTTTATATATATTTTTTTCTTGTTTATTTAACTTTTTATTTTTGCACTGTCCCTTTATTTTATTTTTTCCTTTTTTCCTATTACAAGGAATATAAACGTCCCTTGTAATAGAAAGAAGCATGACAGGTCCTCTTTATTAGAGATCTAGGGTCAAAAAGAATTTACTTTAAAAGCAAAAAAAAAAAATAGGATTTTTAAAACAGCTTACCTGTAAAATCCTTTTCTTTGAAGTACATCACGGGACACAAAGCCATAGTAGTTACTATGTGGGTTATAGGCCACCTTCAGGTGATGGACACTGGCACACCCTAAGATAAAAAGTGCACTCCCTATATGACCCCACCCACTACTGGGAGTATCTCAGTTTTGAAGCAAAGCAATACACGTGTATACCAAAGAAGGGGGGAACCTCTATGTCCAGTGATGTACTTCAAAGAAAAGGATTTTACAGGTAAGCTGTTTTAAAAATCCTATTTTCTTATCGTACATCACGGGACACAGAGCCATAGTAGTTACTATGTGGGTAGTCCCATAGCAATGCCAACTGAAGGGAGGGAGACAACAAAAAGTAGGGCAATAAGAGACTAGAGGACTTATACTGCAGCCTGCAGTACACTGTGCCCAAAGGCGATATCCTCATGACCTTTTACATCTATTTGATAGAATCTGGTAAATGTATAGGATGAAGACCAAGTTGCGGCCTTACAGATTTGACTTTCAGGCAACACAAATAAAAACATCAGTTTTTCGAATCTGAGCAATCGCCTTTAAGTAGATATTGACTGCTCTCACCACATCAAAACAATGTAGTGATTTTTCTTCCAACGAACAGGGTTCTGGAAAAAGGACGGTAGAACAATATCCTGGTTTAGATAAAAACCTGATAGTTCCTTTGGTAAAAAGTTAGGATGAGGACGCAATACTACCTCATCCCTGTGAACAACAAAAATATGTCTCTTTACAAGAAAGAGCAGCCAATACTGATGCCCTTCTTGCAGCAGATATGGTTACCCGAAAAAAAATTTCCTTGTCAAAAAAGGACCAAGGTAATATGTTGTATCGGCCCAAAAAAAAAAGGCTGTTTTGTAATGCCAACAAAACTAAATTCAAGTCCCAAGGGTTCAGGGGTTACTTAACCGGAGATTAAGCCGAGTTACCCCCTGAATAAAGTTATGGACCAAAGAATACGAAGCAAGTGGTTGTGAAATAATACCGATAAGGCCGAGACCTGTCCTTAGAAAGCACTCAAGGCCAGCTTTATTTCTCACCCCATCTGCAGAAAAACAAAACAAAGGACTCTACCTATACTTATTTCCTGGGGTGCAGCTCCTGTTTTCACAACAGGAGACCTATGTTTCCCAGACTCAATAATATACAACCATGGAGGCTGGCTCTGCATAAACCAAGGTATAAAACTACCGAACCTGACAGCCCACGCTACTTCAGAGTGTGGGCCTCAAAAGCCAAACCGTTAAATTTACAGTTTGTAAAGTAGGATGAAACTTCGGACCCTGCGAGAGAAGGTCTGACCATGAAGGTAGGGTCCATGGGTTCCCTACTGCCCTCTCTAAGATCTCTGCATACCAAGATTTCCTGGACCCCGCTGGGGGTTACAAGAATCAATGACTTCCCTTCCTGCTTGATCCTGTGAAGAAGTTGTGGATGCAGACAGAATAGGAGGGAATGCACAAATCAGTGAGAACTGATTCCACGGGAATAGCAAGGCATCCGTTCCGCATGCTAGCGGATCCTTTGTTCTTGACACAAAGTTATCAATCTTATTTGTTGATCCTGGACACAAACAGATCTATGTCTGGCATCCCCATCCTTGACATATTTACAGGAAGATATCGGGTGAAGGAACCATTCTCCCAGGAAAAACTGCTGGCGACTCAAGTAGTCCACCTGCCAATTTTCTTTACCTAGAATGAAAACTGCCGATAGGCAAAGTACATCGTTTTCTTCCCAAGATAGGATAAGATTCACCTTTCTCTGGGCCGCACAACTTCTTGTGCCCCCTTGGTGATAAATATAGGCCATAAACGGATTGACTCCTAGCAAGACAATACCTTAAACTGAACATTCAGGCCTCAGAACCAAGTGTTCTGCCTACATTTTTAAAATGTTAATGAGCAAGGCCATTTCTGATCTAGGCCACTTCTCCTGGACAGCTGTCCCCCAACCTAAACAAAAAAAGGTTGGCATATGTTGATACTATTTCCCAGGTAACTAAAAGAAGGATTTTCCCCTTCGCAGATTTTTGGATGTTAACCACAAACTGAGGCACCGGCGCACTCAGCCTACAGCACCTGGTATTTCCAGGTGGTCTTTCATCCGGGTACTAACCAGACACGACCCTGCTTAGCCTCCAAGATCGGACAAAATCGAGCGCTATCAGGGTGATGTGGCCGTAGGCTTTGGAGTCAGACACATTGGGAATATAGAGCTGGAATACTCTGTTTCAAGCCTATAGGATACTGCTCTAGAATGAGACTGAGCATAAAGAATGGCCTTGAATGAAGCCGCCATCTTTCCAGACAAACTCACGCAAAGTTGAATAGGAGAAAAACATCTTGCTTCGACTACCTAGATCAGACCTTTATGGCACTGATCTTAGCTTGGGGTACGAATACCCTTTTCTGGGTGTACCTATGATCAGACCCAAGTATTTTCTTCATATTTTTAAGAAGATTCCTCCTAGGTTCAGAATCCGACCTAGATATTCCAGGTAGTCAAATGTGGTGACCATACTTTTGGTCTAAGCGGGCTACCGACTGGTCTAACAAGAACGGATCAACTAGGTAAACCATAATCGTTATACCTTGGGCCCTAAATCTGGCTAGAAAAGGAGCCAGAACCTTGTACTCGAGATGTAGCGTCTAGATCAGAAAGCAGAGCTACACACTGAAAAAGAAGATTTTCCAGTGAGCGAGGAAATAGGCATATGGAGATATGCATCTTCATGCAAAAAAAGGGAGAGATTATATTCAGCAATTGAATTTTAGAGATCTAGAATGTCCATTTGGATTTAACCAAATCCCAATCTCTGCTCTTACATGGGGTCACCATGAACACTTTTTGCCAAAAGATGGTCCAATGCTAGAGAGAAAGATTTATTTTTCTTTGGATACTTAGGAACGTTTGATCTGAGAAAACGAGGAGACAGAAACTCTTGGAACTCCAGTTTGTACGTTGGAGCTATTGAGGAAGTCCCCCATTCGTCTTACATTCCTTCTGCCAGATCCCTGAGAACTGTAGAAGAATTCTCCCTATTGAGCAAGCGGGGGCACCTCCTCATAAGGAGGCTACAGTATCTTGTAGGCTTCCTCCCTCAAGACCTTTTTTGTTCCTGGGGTTAACCCTGAGGATTACCCTTTAAATCTGATGGCGGAGGCCGTCGTGGCTGCCTGGAGGCTGATGCCCCTGGCACAAAAGAAAGAACTTTGAAATAAAAAACACAATTAGTCCTTCATTTAAAAGGCAAAAGGGGAATCTTTCTTTTACTAGAAATTCTTTGGATATATCCAAAATATCCCCAGATAACTGTCTTGCTGCAAAAAGGGAAGACTAGCCAGGAGCTTCTTGCATGACACTTAGCGAAGGCGCAATCTGTCATAGCAACTATTGCAAACATAAAGCTGCCTCCTGGACCGGCTGTGCAAGATAACCTTAAACACCTGTTAAAACTGGTTTCCAAAGATTGGAAAAGTAATTAGTTACTCAGAAAAGTAACTGTGATTTTTTTTTTTAATATTCTTAGGGACGGGTCTAGTATTACTGTAAGCAAGGGGCGCGTCCCCCCCTGGACGTCTATTTCCCCTCTGTACCCCCCTGCACGTCTGTTCCCCCCCAACACATATATCTGTTTCCCCTCTGTACCCCACTACACATCTGCCCCCCCCCCCCACACACGTATATCTGTTCCCCCTCTGTACCCCACTACACGTCTGTCCCCCCCACACACATATATCTGTTCCCCCTCTGTACATCTGTCCCCCCCAAACTCACGGATCGGATCGTTGCTTGGATCAGAGTCACGGATCGGATAATTTTTCGGATCAGCAAATAATAATTGAATTTGCAAAAACCTGTGAAAATTCCACCACCATAAAGCCCCCACTGTAATATCCACAATCTCCCCCACTGTAATATCCACGTCATCTCCCCAACTGTAATATTGGCTGAGTATGGCTGAGCATGGCTGGGTACGGCTGGGTATCGCTGAGTATGGCTGGGTATTACCGTGTATTGCAGAGTATGGCTGGGTATTACAGAGTATTGCAGAGTATGGCTGGGTATTACTGAGTATTGCAGAGTATGGCTGGGTATGGCAGAGTATTGGCAGGGTGTTGCAGAGTATTGGCAGGGTGTTGCAGAGTATTGGCATGGTGTTGCAGGGTAGTGCAGAGTATTGGCAGGGTGTTGAAGAGTATTGGCAGTGTATTGGCAGGGTGTTGCAGAGTATTGGCAGGGTGTTGCAGAGTATTGGCAGGGTATTGGCAGGGTATTACCGAGTATTGGCAGGGTGTTGCAGAGTATTGGCAGGGTGTTGCAGAGTATTGGCTGGGTATTACTGAGTATTGCAGAGTATGGCTGGGCATTACCGAGTATTGGCGGGGTATTGCAGAGTATTGGCTGGGTATTACCGAGTATTGCAGAGTATGGCTGGGTATTACCGAGTATTGCAGAGTATGACTGGGTATTACCGAGTATTGCAGAGTATGGCTGGGTATTACCGAGTATTGCAGAGTATGGCTGGGTATTACAGAGTATTGCAGAGTATGGCTGGGTATTACTGAGTATTGCAGAGTATGGCTGGGTATGGCAGAGTATTGGCAGGGTGTTGCAGAGTATTGGCAGGGTGTTGCAGAGTATTGGCATGGTGTTGCAGGGTAGTGCAGAGTATTGGCAGGGTGTTGAAGAGTATTGGCAGTGTATTGGCAGGGTGTTGCAGAGTATTGGCAGGGTGTTGCAGAGTATTGGCAGGGTATTGGCAGGGTATTACCGAGTATTGGCAGGGTGTTGCAGAGTATTGGCAGGGTGTTGCAGAGTATTGGCTGGGTATTACTGAGTATTGCAGAGTATGGCTGGGCATTACCGAGTATTGGCGGGGTATTGCAGAGTATTGGCTGGGTATTACCGAGTATTGCAGAGTATGGCTGGGTATTACCGAGTATTGCAGAGTATGACTGGGTATTACCGAGTATTGCAGAGTATGGCTGGGTATTACCGAGTATTGCAGAGTATGGCTGGGTATGGCAGAGTATTGCAGAGTATGGCTGGGTATTACGGGGTATTGCAGAGTATTGGCAGGGTGTTGCAGAGTATTGGTAGGGTATTGCAGAGTATTGGCAGGGTATTGGCTGGGTATTGCAGGGTGTTGTCAGGGTATTGGCTGGTATTTCAGAGTATTGGCTGGTATTGCAGAGTATTGGCAGGGTATGTGCTGGCATCCGATCTCTCCCCTCCACTGTACAGATCTGTACACAGAGGGGAGAGAGGAACAGGCGTTATCTTGACGCCGGTTTGTTTACAAGTGATCGCTCCGTCATTTGACGGAGCAATCACATTGTAAACGGCTGACGGGTGCACCAAGATGGCCGCCGCTCCGGAGCTAGGGCCGAGGCCGTGGAAGGCTCCGCGGATCGCAGGGAGTAATTGCGGTAACGCCGCCCCAGTAATGGGAACGGCGTTACCGCGAGGGGAAGAGTAATCAGTTACATTACTCGTTACCCTCTAAAGTCACGGCATTATGTAACGCCGTTTACTTTAATCGCGTTTGATACATCACTGCATTTGAGTAATGTCTGCCGGACAAGTCAAACTTACAAAGGATATAGTAGTGTTAATTGCTGGTATACCCTGCTTAGTGAATTTTCTCTACCATAGGATATAGTGTGAAAACTTTTTAAAATGGAAAATAATGCTTATCTGGGTGATCCTCCACATACAAAAAATGTTTTCCCAACAAAGAATGGACAGGAAAAAGCATGCACAGCTTGAGGAGGCTTTAGCGAACCCAAACACTCAGTTAAGGGTACATAAATGTGGAGCGGATCATTCAGCAAGAAATTGTACCGTCAATCTTACAAATTGTGAAAGCTGACTCTCCCGCAATTGTCACCTCAGAAGAGTAGTCATCAGCCTCACCACGGTCCCCTGAGGGAATCGTCTTCTCCTGCCCCTAGTTCCTCAGACTGAGGGTCTTAGGAAAATGGAAGAGAACCTGTCGCATCTTGACCACACTGGGATGTGATTAAAGTTGCTTAACTTCTTTTAAAAACCTACCATGACCTACCAGGAAAAAAAAAAAGAGTAAAATTAACAGGGGGCTGCATTGTTGAAAACAGTTGCAAACACTTCATGGCCCCGATGCTCACTCTGACCAGCCACCCCCTCTCAGGGGAGGATGCCATTTGAAGAGTAGGCTTTCCAGAGCTTGAGGGAGACCCTTTTAGCTCCTTTTTTGTGGGTGTTTCAACCCCCCCCCCCTTCTGAATATAGCCCGATGCACACAGCAGAGGTACTACCAGAAGAAATCGCATCCATTGCTTGAGCAATAGAAAGCCACTGCCGCTGCTATTAACGCTCAGCCTGATGCAATAGTAAATGTGTTAAAAAAGAATGCTTGCGTCGCCAACCATTTTCATGCCTCTACGCTCTTGTGTCCCTCCGCAGCTTGCAGCAATAATCCTGCGTGTTAAAGGACGCCAACACCGTGCTAAGCCCCGCCCCCTCCATCACCTACAGCCCCCTCCTCTCTTGCAAAAAAAAGTTTTCCCACGTGAGCCTCTGATCCTATGGGCTCTTACAGCGAGGGGAGAAAATGGCGAGGAGAGCCTGGAAGCCGCCGAGTAGTGCGGCGTGCCATTCGTTTTTTAAGTGCTTCTTCCACTCGAAGAGGGGTAGCAAATAGCACAGGTGGGGGGCGTCTGATGGGGTGGACCCCCCCCCCCCCCCCCCAAGACTTAACGGTGGTCTGCTGCTGGCTGGAGGAAATGGAAGCTGCTGCTCCAGACACATCGTGAGCTCTCTGAGGAAGCGTGAGAAGGTATGTTCTCTATACAGCCCCCAGTGGTGACACATAAGCATGACATTTAATCATATGGCATGGATCATCCTTGCACATATACATCTCATGTGCAAGGATGATCCATGCCATATGATTAATTTTCTTTAACAAAGGACTTTATCATTGTTTCACTATATTATATTGCACTGGACTTTCTTTCACTTTATGAGTCTATTGGCTCTATTTTTTGTTAGCGCTACACATTGTGGTTATTTACTAACTTAAAGGAGACATTCATAAGAAAATTCTAAAATTTCGTAGCAAAACTCCACTTACCTACCCGCCACAGAGTTTTCTGTGGTAAAACCAACAGACCCAATCTTCACCCTTCACGGTAGGTTCCGTTAAACCTTCAGGAGCTGGGGATCCTCTAGGAAACCCACAATCCTGGACCTGTAATAGCCTCACCGCCAGTAAAACGTTATGGCCTTACTACCAAAAGTACTGGATCCCGGGGTCCAGCTCTCTAAAAAGAGAAGCGTTACAGGCAAGACCTCGTTAATTCGGACACGAGGCCCGGGTACCATTCAATTCGGGCTAAAATACACTTTGAATGGACCCGGCTGCCTGGCTAGCCCCAGCAAGGATTGCTCCAGTGGAGCTCAGCACAGCACATCTTCACTCGTGACCGACACTGGCGAAAAAACTGAGATACTCCCAGTAATGGGAGGGGTCATATAGGGAGTGCACTTTTTATCTTAGGGCGTGCCAGTGTCCATCACCTGAAGGTGGCATATAACCCACATAGTAACTACTATGGCTCTGTGTCCCGTGATGTACGTTAAGAAAACGTATTCCTATTACAAGGAATATAAACATCCCTTGTAATAGAAAGAAGCATGACAGGTCCTCTTTATTAGAGATCTAGGGTCAAAAAGACCCCAGATCTCTCATTTACTTTAAAAGCAAAAAAGATGTATAAAAACAAAAATTTTTTTTTTTACTTTAACCACTTCCCGACAGCCCCATGTACATATACGTCAGCAGAATGGCACGTACAGGCAAAACCACGTACCTGTACGTGCCATTCTTCAGGCGCGTGGGGGGTCCGATCGGACCCCCCGGCTGGCGGGGACGGTCGGGATCGCTTCAGGAGCGATCCGGGACGAGGGGACGGCCAGTGGTTTCTGGCCACCCCCTCGCGATCGCTCCTGGCGAATCAGATGCTTCCCCTTCCTGTGTCAATCAAAACACAGGCAGAGGAAGTGATGTCACACTCGGCGCGCCGGTCAGAAAGACCGGAACGCCGAGGAGTGAAGATGTACAGGTTAGTGCACCAACAGTACACTGACACCAGTACACATAGGCACACAAATAACCCCCCTGTCACCCCCAGATCACCCCCTACCCCCCCAGTCACAGTGTCACTAATTGCAGTGATCATTTATTTACTGATCACTGCATTTAGTGTCAGTGTGACTGCAATAACTGTCAGGGCAGTTAGTTTTAGGTCCAAGGTAGCCCCCTACCCCACCCTAATAAAGGTTTAACCCCTTGATTGCCCCCCAGGTAACCCTTTCACCCCCTTTTGCCAGTGTCACTAAGCGATCGTTTTTCTGATCGCTGCATTAGTGTCACTGGTGTCGCTAGGTAGCCAGTTTTTTTTTAGGTTAACCGCCATGTTTATATAGGTTCATAAATAGGTTTATAGGTCAGGTACCCCCATATTACAACCTAAATAAAGGTTTTAACCCCCTGATTGCCCCTAGAGTTAACCCTTTCACCAGTGATCACCGTATAAGTGTCACTGGTGACGCTGGTTAGCCAGTTAGTTATTTCGTTATTTAGGTTCACCGTCAGGTTTTTATATAGCGTCAGGTACCCCCATATATTACCTAATAAAGGTTTTAACCCCCTGATTGCCCCTAATTAACCCTTTCACCCCCTTTTGCCAGTGTCACTAAGCGATCATTTTTCTGATCGCTGCATTAGTGTCACTGGTGCCGCTAGGTAGCCAGTTTTTTTTTAGGTTAACCACCAGGTTTATATAGGTTCATAAATAGGTTTATAGGTCAGGTACCCCCATATTACAACCTAATAAAGGTTTTAACCCCCTGATTGCCCCTAGTTAACCCTTTCACCAGTGATCACCGTATAACTGTTACGGGTGACGCTGGTTAGATAGTTTGTTTTTTATACTGTCAGGGCACCCGCCATTTATTACCCAATAACGGTTTAACCCCCTGATCGCCCGGCGGGTGATATCAATTAGGTTTTAGGGTCAAATAAGGTCTGCGTCGCCCCAGGTTAGTGCCAGTACCGCAAACACCCACGCGCAAAGCATACACCTCCCTTAGTGGTACAGTATCTGAACAGATCAATATCTGATCTGATCAGATCTATACTAGCGTCCCAGCAGTTTAGGGTTCCAAAAAACGCATTGTTAGCGGCATCAGCCCAGATACCTGCTAGCACCTGTGTTTTCCCCCTCCGCCCAGCCCAGCCCAGCCCACCCAAGTGCAGTATCGATCGATCACTGTCACTTACAAAACACTAAGCACACATAACTGCAGCGTTCGCAGAGTCAGGCCCGATCCCTGCAATCGCTAACATTTTTTTTGTGGTAGCGTTTTGATTCAGTCGCTAACAGTCAGGAGCTTTTTTACCTGTAAATCTCAAAAAAATAGTTGTCGTTTTATTGTTCTCTCTCTATTGTTGCTCTTTTTTTTACTCCATTCTATTCTGCAATGTTTTATTATGTTTTATCATGCTTGCTTTTCAGGTATGTAATTTTGTTTACTGTGTTTTAGTGTTAACCATTTTTTTGTTTTCAGGTGCGCCATTCAGTTGCAGCGTGGATTTATTTATCTTGACAGCAACAGCGTTTGCTCCCACGATACATAAAGCCGCGACTCCAACGCTGTAGGAGGTGATTTCACCACCACAGTTAAAAAAAAAGAGCATATATGCCGAAGCATGGGGGCAGCAGGGGCGGAGGAGCGATTGGCTCCTAATGCTGCATACATACGGTCGAAATTCCAAAGGAGCCTTGCCCCGTGGAAAAGTGCGACCGTGTGTACATGGCATAACTTTTGTGGGAGGATGCCCCCATGCTTCGGCATATATAAATGGTGCATGTATGCCCATCATTAGAAGTGGGTGGATGAAGGGAGGTATTCTAATGGTGAGCATACCCACCAATCGATCTCTTTTTTTCATTCAGCCAAGAGGCTGCATGAAAAAAAAAGATTACAATATATGTCCAGTATGTTGCTGGACTTTGAATGGTTATACCAGAATGATGCCTGCAGGTTTAGGTATCATCTTGGTATCATTCTTTTCAGCCAGTGATCGGCTTTCATGTAAAAGCAATTCTAGCGGGTAATTAGCCTCTAGACTGCTTTTACAAGCAGTGGGAGGGAATGTCCCCCCTCCCGGATATAAACCGCGCCATTGGGAAATTGGGAAAGCGTTTTATCACACCGATCTTGGTGTGGTCAGATGCTTTGAGGGCAGAGGAAAGATCTAGGGTCTAACAGACCCCAATTTTTTCAAAAAAAGAGTACCTGTCACTGCCTATTGCTATCATAGGGGATATTTACATTCCCTGAGATAACAATAAAAATGATAAAGAAAAAAAATGGAAGGAACAGTTTAAAAATAAAATAAAAAAGCTAAATAAATAAAAAAAAAAAAAAAAAAAAAAGCACCCCTGCCCCCCCCCTTCTCTTGCGCAAAGGCGAACACAAGCGTTGGTCTGGCGTCATATGTAAACAGCAATTGCACCATGCATGTGAGGTATCACCGCGAAGGTCAGATCGAGGGCAGTAATTTTAGCAGTAGACCTCCTCCGTGAATCTAATGTGGTATCATGTAAAGGCTTTTAAAAATTTATGTAGTTTGTCGCCACTGCGTGTGTGTGCGCAATTTCAAAGCATGTCGTGTTTGGTATCCATGTACTCGGCCTAAGATCATATTTTTTATTTCATCAAAAATTTTAGCAATGTAGTGTGTTTTAGTGCATTAAAATAAAAAAAAGTGTATTTTTTCCACAAAAATGCGTTTGAAAAATCGCTGCGCAAATACTGTGTGGAAAAAATAAATGCAACACCCACCATTTTAATCTGTAGGGCCTTTGCTTTAACAATATATATATATATATATATATATATATAGTGTTTGGGGGTTCAACGTAATTTTCTTGCAAAAAAAAAATATATGTTTTCATGTAAACAAAAAGTGTCAGAAAAGGCTTTGTCTACAAGTGGTTAGAAGAGTGGGTGACGTGTGACATAGGCTTCTAAATGTTGTGCATAAAATGCCAGGACAGTTCAAACCCCCCCCCCCCAAATGACCCCATTTTGGAAAGTAGACACCCCAAGCTATTTGCTGAGAGCAATGTTGAGCCCATTAAATTTTTTTTTTTTTGTCCCAAGAGATTGAATAATGAAAAAAAAAAAAAAATATATATATTTTTTTTACAAAAAGTTGTCACTAAATGATATATTGCTCAAACATGTCATGGGCATATGTGGAAATACACCCCAAAATACATTCTGTTGCTTCTCCTGAGTACGGGGATACCACATGTGTGGGACTTTTTGGGAGCCTAGCTGCGTACGGGACCCCAAAAACCAATCACCGCCTTCAAGATTTCTAAGGGTGTAATTTTTTTATTTCACTTCTCACTGCCAATCACAGTTTCGGAGGCCATGGAATGCCCAGATGGCATAAAACCCCCCAAAATGACCCCATTTTGGAAAGTAGACACCCCAAGCTATTTGCTGAGAGGTATGGTGAGTATTTTGCAGATCTCGCTTTTTGTCACAAAGTTTTGAAAATTGAAAAAAAAAAATTTTTTTTTCTTTACTTTCTTCATTTTCAAAAACAAATGAGAGCTGTAAAATAACTCACCATGCCTCTCAACAAATAGCTTGGGGTGTCTACTTTCCAAAATGGGGTCATTGGGGGGGGGGGGTTTGTGCTATTTTGGCATTTTATGGCCTTCGAAACTGTGATAGGTAGTGAGGAGTGAAATCAAAAATTAGCACCATTAGAAATCCTGTAGGCGGTGCTTGGGTTTTGGGGCCCCGTACGCGGCTAGGCTCCCAAAAAGTCCCACACATGTGGTATCCCCATACTCAGGAGAAGCAGCAAAATGTATTTTGGGGTGCAATTCCACATATAACTATGGCATGTGTGAGCAATATATCATTTAGTGACAACTTTTTGAAATTTTTTTTTTTTGTCTTTATTCAATCACTTGGGACTAAAAAAAAAAAAATATTCAATGGGCTCAACATGCCTCTCAGCAAATAGCTTGGGGTGTCTACTTTCCAAAATGGGGTCATTTGGGGGGGGTTTGTACTTCCCTGCCATTTTAGCACCTCAAGAAATGAGATAGGCAGTCATAAATTAAAAGCGGTGTAAATTCCAGAAAATGTACTCTAGTTTGTAGACGCTATAACTTTTGCGCAAACCAATAAATATACGCTTATTGGCATTTTTTTTACTAAAGACATGTGGCTAAATACATTTTGGCCCAAATGTTTGACTAAAATTGAGTTTATTGGATTTTTCTTATAACAAAAAAGTAGAAAATATCTTTTTTTTTTCAAAATTTGCGGTCTTTTTCCGTTTATAGCGCAAAAAATAAAAATCACAGAGGCAATCAAATACCATCAAAAGAAAGCTCTATTTGTGGGAAGAAAAGGACGCCAATTTCGTTTGGGTACAACATTGCATGACCGCGCAATTACCAGTTAAAGCAGTGCAGTGCGAAATTGAAAAAAGACCTCTGGTCCTTTGGCTGCCAATTGGTCCGGGGCTGAAGTGGTTAACCACTTGAGCTCCAGAAGGTTTTACCACCTTCCTGACCAGGCCATTTTTTTGCGATACAGCACTGTGTTGATTTAGCTGACAATTGTGCAGTCGTGCGACACTACCTAAATAATTTTTTCCCACGAATAGAGCTTTATTTTTTTTATATGCGGTATTACATTTTTATGCTATGAACAAACAAAAAGACCACCAATTTTAAAAAACAAACAATATTTTTTACTTTCGGCTATAAAACATACCCAATAAAAAAAAAAGAAGAAGAAGATCGAATTTCTTCATCAATTTAGGCCAATATGTATTCTGCTACATATTTTTGGTAAAAACAAATCCCAATAAGCGTATATTGATTGTAGATGCTATAACCTTTGCGCAAACAAATCTATGGGGTATTTGTATTTATTTTTTACTAGTTATGGCAGCGACTTATAGCGGGACTGCGGTATTGTGGCAGACAAAATTGGACACCTGACACTTTTTGGGGGCCAGTGACACTATGAGAGTGCTAAAAAATATGCACTGTCACTGTACTGAAACTGGCCAAGAAGGGGTTAACATCAGGGGCGATCAAAGGGTTGACTGTGTGCCTACTCACTGTGGGGGAGGTGCTTTGACTAGGGGAAGGCAAAGACCTGTGTTCCTGCTTAGCAGACACACAGGATCAACGCCTTCCTTTCTGACAGAATGACAATCTGCATTGTTTACATAGGCAGATTATCATTCTACCTGTGTAATCAGCAGCCGTTGGGCTTCTGCTGTGTGTGATCACAGCGGCAGCGGGTCGCCAGCGGCATGTGCACACCAGACACCGAAGTGTCAGATCATGTACTAGGTATGTTATCTGGTACAGAGCGGCCACCCTGCCACAGTATATCTACGGTGGGCAGTCTGCAAGTGGTTAAGAAAAAAAAATAATCCTTTGCTTATGCCCGAGAACCAGAAGTGACATCAGAGGTTGCTCCGGTCGTCCATGGGCATAGAGCCAAGTAGGGGCAATCATGCCCTCGCTCAGCTTCCTGTTCAGGCATTGGTCGCATCAGATCACTTCCGGACATTACCGACAGCCCAGAAATGACTGAAGTGGTGGGAGGGGATGGGGGCACCTATCTCACCTCTTCCAAAAGTGATCCTGCAGTGAACACGTCACTGGGATCACTTTTATCAGAAAGCCAGCCACCTAAGGGGAAAAAAAAAAAAAAAGATACCTGGCTGCAGCCATAACCCTGGTATTTAATGTCAAAAATCAATGACGTATATTCCCAGTTAGGCAGTCAGCAAGTGGTTACAACCCGTCTACTTTTTATTTACACGTCTATATAAAATACTTTTAATATCTCCTATCTTGTCGTTTTTGGAATGGATACACTTTGCTGATAAAAAAATAACAGTATTTTTATTAATAGATGTAACCATATTTCTTGACAACTTTAAATGACACCACAATTATAGGAACAAAATACTCTCCAGTGTACAGGCAAAAAGTACATTGAAATACAGGGCTATCTGGCATAATGATATTCATTAGTATTTGCTAAAAAAAAAATGTCCATCACCAAGCCAAAAAGATAGCGCTAAATGGCATGTGACTTATTTTCCTTTCTGTTACTAAATGAAACACACTTCATCCAAAGATACACTCAACCCTCTGGGCAATGTGTATGAAATCGGGTCCCGAATACTGTCAAACTGAGCAGAACCAGACATTCCAGAAAAGACACAACCACTGAACATAAAAACCTTTATTTTTTAAGAGAAAGAACAATGTAAAAAGGGAACACAATCAGAAAACATCCTTTTACTGACCTGTCTATGCTGAACTGCTGGAAGATTACGTTTTAGTGCAACTATGGATCACCACACATTACTGACTTAATAAAATAAACCTGTCATGAGAAAAACACAAATACAATGCAATTGCAAAGCTCCTTGGGAGAATGTAGGTGGCCTGGCTGCATGCTGATCCAATGGCTTCAATATTGTTTAAGTCACTGACCCAGAACTATACAAATCAAAAGTTCTGACTTCTTTTAGACATCACACAATTGCTCATAATTGAAGACCCTCAAAATACTAAAGCCAGAGGATGAGTATGGTGGGATAAGTTTCCTTTAAAGAGGAAGTAAACTTTCTCTGCTGAAATGTACCTATAGGGAATCCTATAATATGGCTTACCTATAGATAGTGATGATATTTTAACATTGCATGCATCCAGCGACATCACTGGCGCATGCACTCTGAAGAAATGGCCCACTGGTGCCATTACTTCTGAACCCCGAGGCGTTCAAAGCAGCTCCCGGCAGGAGTGACGTCATCGCGGCTCCGGCCAATCATAGCACCGGAGCCGTGAACCCGGAAGAAACTCTGGGGAAGATGTCGGCCATGTCAGCGGTGTGCGGGGCCTGCTACAACAGCTTCATTCTAAGGTATTTCATAATGAGCTAGTATGCGATGCATACTAGCTCATTATGCCTTTGTCTTGCAGGGGTTTTTTTTCTGGGGCTTACAACCTCTTTAAAGTCGCATCTTGAATGGAAATGCCAGTCAAGCTTTAAAAAGCATATGGGGCGCCCTGCACAGCACTTCATTTTTTTTATTCACATTTAACTGCACTGCAACAAGCCAGGTAATCTTAGAACATCAAATGCAGAGTGATGTGAATGGGCATGCTGGGTATTCCAAGTTCTCTCTCTTTCAGACAGATAAAGAGTGCAGTGGCAAAGCCCAGGATCCAATAATTAAAGTGTTACTAAACCCAAAACAGTAAAATCATTCTGTATATGCAGTAAAGCATGCTTGTTATATTCACTGTGGAACCTAATGGGTTAATCCTCTGCATTGCTGTTTGCTCCTGTATGCACAATCCCTCCTCTTCTTGCATTGCCCCCATAACATTTCCGGATAAGATTCTGGAGTCAGGCTGCACATGCTCAGTTTGGTGTATACTACTAGAGTTTTTTTCTTTGGAGAGTGCATGTAATCAGCACAGGGCCAATCAGCACTGTCCAGACAGGGACTAACGGAGTCCTGCATCCTGATGGGACAGCCAGTGCAGTATGAAAACTTCTCCTACAAGCTTTAACCAGGCACTGATAGAAGTCACAAGACTGCTATATATACTGCTTATGAGAAAAGGGATTTAGCAGTTTATATTTACTAAAATTATTGCATTTCCGTTTTCTGTGAAAGACCAGATATAGTGAATGCAGGGTCCTGGGTTTAGTAACACTTTAATTGTGGGCAGTCCTGATCACAAATGAATGCAAGCAGCTTGCAGAATCTGGTTGCACTGGATTTTGCAAAGCTCTAATTAGGGGATATCAGTCCCAAAAGGAATATATGGGGCGCTATAGCTTACCTCCTTCTGAAAGTGCTAGTTGCCTAGCTGTATCTGGTTTTAACAATGAGTTGGTGACCCAGAGCAAGCAAAAAGCTGGTGAAGTAAAAACTTTGCATCTGCCTGAAATTTACAAAAGGTATTTGTATTTACAAAAAGAGTGGGGTCAGCAACGGTTCTCATGGCAGGTTTAAGTCTGGTATATTTTTGCTGCATAGCATTATCAGTTCACTAGTTCTACTTGTTGCTGAAAAAAAAAAAATAAAGTGTGCTGGTAAATTTATTGCAATATTTGAGTTTGGGTACACATAAATTGTCACTGATGTATAGTATTTGCAGCTGACCAATTGCTATTATTTTCGCCTGTTTTTATAAACACTCCTGCATATTCTATACTTGCAAATGTTTGTGAATGGGAAAGAAAAAAACATAAACCCCACTTTTATTCTTGAAGAAAACAAACAATGTGAATTAAGCCTCTGAAACCCCAAGGAGATAACTGTGATAAATAATGGCCAATCAGATTAAAATGGTGAAAAGTCCTGGATTATCAGTGAGTCCAAAGTAGATTTTTAATGCACATGTCCTTAATAAATAGGGCAACTAGTTAGAGAATCACACGCTATTCCCTCTAGTCCCAGTAAAAATCTACAACATAAATGTAGACGTATCTTCAACTATAAGTTAGTTATGTACACAAGTATAACCCCTATTAACAGGAAGGGTGAAATGAGCTTTAAACTAGTGTGTATATTTTAACTTAAAATCCAAAAAAGCCTATAAGTACAACTAAACATAATGCCATTTTGTGCTTTCCTGCATTAAAGTATTGCCAACATTTCTCTATAAATAGGTACCAAGTTACACAGAGTGGTTAAGCACAAGCTGTACAATTAGAAGGAACCGTCCGTGCACAGTGCAGTACTTTTTAATGTAAACATGCACTCCGGCCTCCACAGTGGTATAAGGTTAATGCTCTCTGCAGGGAAATCACAATGACAGGTAAGTGATGTGGATGTTAACAAGTTGTCTCATTAAAGTTTATAATGCATGGTGGTCAACTAGTAGCGTTGAGTTTGCTCCACAGTCAATATACTGGTATGTCTCCAAAGAGCTCTGGGATGTGTGTCCAATGTAGGAAAATTTCACCGACGTTCTAGAAGGGAAAATAGAAGGAGTTATTTTCCAAGTAACAAACCATGGCATGCAAGATTACCCAGTCTTATTAGCACCACAATAATATCTAATAATGTCAAATGACAGCGGGGCAGTTCACCTCTTGTTCTGGCCCGCCGTCATCTAACAGCGGCACGGAACGGACGCTACCGCACGCCAGCGCAGCGATCGTGGTCGCACCGTGTTGCTAGGACAAGGCGCGACCCCGATCTGTGTAAAGAGCCACGTTAGCGGCTCTTTAACCATGTGATCGGCTGTGTCCAAACACAGCTGGTCACATGCAAATACGGCGATGCTGGTAATCGGCGCTCCTCGCCTCACACTGAGAGTGTGAGGAGAGGAGAGCGGCATCTCCTCACAGGGGACAGCTAGGGATCATCAGTGCCCTGATTACAATATATAAATAAAAGTGAAACAAAATGGAGTGCCCACCAATGCCAGCATACAGTGCCCACCAATGCCAGCATACAGTGCCCACACGTGCCACAAATCAGTGCCCATTAGCCATCCCAGTCAGTGCTGGCAATTAGTGCTGAACTTCAATGTCCATCAGTGTCGCCCATCAGTACCACCCATCAATGCCCATCTGTACCGCCTATCCATGCCCACCAGTACCGCCAATCAGAAAATGATAAAAAAATTGTTTGGGTACAGTGTAGCATGACCGCGCAATTGTCATTCAAAGTGCGACAGCACTGAAAGCTGAAAAATGGCTTGGGCAGGAAGAGGGTGTTCGTGCCTGGTAGGCAAGTGGTTAAATTACTTTGCCACTGCTGGGAAAATCCATTTTTTTTTTTATGATTTTCTTAATCTGAACCCATTACTTGTATGGAAAAACAGTGTCCTGCCTTTTATAGCAGAAACAAGGTACAAGAGGCAGTACATATAGATAAAGCCAGTATTTAACCACTTGAGGACCAAGCCTCTTTTTGCGATTTGTTGTTTACAAGTTAAAAACATTTTTTTTTTGCTAGAAAATTACTTAGAACGCCTAAACATACCCCCCCCCCCCCCCAACACCCTTGAGAATAAAATGGCGGTCGTTGCAATACTTTCTGTCACACTATATTTGCGCAGTGGTCTTACAAGTGCACCTTTTTTTGGAAAAAATACACTTCTTGAATTAAAAAATAAGACAACAGTAAAGGTAGCCGAATTTTTTTTATATTGTGAAAGATAATGTTACGCCGAGTAAATTGATACCCAACACGTCGTGCTTCAAAATTGCGCCCGCTCGTGGAATGGTGACAAACTTTTACCCTTAAAAATCTCCATAGGCAAAATTTAAAAAAAAATCTACATGTTGCATGTTTTGAGCTACAGAGGAGGTCTAGGGCTAGAATTATTGCTCTACCGATCGCGGCAATACCTCACATGCGTGGTCTGAACACCGTTTTCATATGTGGGCGCTACTCACGTATGCATTTGCTTCTGCACGTGAGCTCGTCGGGACGGGGCGCATTTAAAATTTTTATTTATTTTACCTTTTATTTTTACACTGTTTTTTTTTTAAAGAAAATGTAAACATCCATTGTAATAAAAAAAAAAAAAAGCATGACCGGACCTCTTAAATATGAGATCTGGAGTCAAAAAGACCTCATATTTACACTAAAATGCAATAATAATAATAAAAAAAAAAAAAAAAAGTCATTTAATAATAATAAAAAAAAAGTCCCTTTAAGAGCTGTGGGTGGAAGTGACGTTTTGACGTCGCTTCCGCCCTGCACTGTTATGGAGACGGGTGGGGGCCATCGTCCCCTCACTCGCTTCCATGCCCACCCAGCAAGGGTGGTGAAGATCCAATTGCCTTTGCCACTGCCAACAGCTCCGGTAAGCGGCAGAGGGGGGCGGGGGCCCTCTCCCGCCGCCGATAAAAGTGATCTCATGGGGAATCCGCCTCAGAGACCACTTTTGTCTTAAACCGGAACGCTCACTGAAGAAGAGGCTAGCAGCTAGCTGCTGCCATAACGAAACTCCTCTCCAAACAGCCGACGTATAATGATAGTGGGCGGTCCGGAAGTGGTTAATTATTCACAGCTGTAAATAACCATCTGATCATAGGGATATATGGAGCACATATAGAATATGCAATATATTAACGTAACAGTTTCTATGACGAAAGCAATCAAAAAAGGTTACAACTGCACAATAAAGTGGGACTGAACTCAAACTTTTCACCCCTCCACCCCAAACTCACTCATCCATGTCTTTATGGATCTTGCTTTGGTCCAAATCAATTTGTGGAGGGGGGATTATGGTGTGGGGTTGTATTTCAGTGGTTGGGCTTGGCCTCTTAGTTCCAGTGAAGGGAACTCTTAAGGCATCCGCATACCAAGACAATTTGGACAATTTCATGCTCCCAACTTTGTGGAAACAGTTTCACAACATATTCCTGTTCCAACATGACTGCGCACCAGTGCACAAAGCAAGGTCCATAAAGACATGGATGATCGAGTTTGGGGTGGATGAACTTGACTGGCCTGCACAGAGTCCTGACCTCACCCAGATAGGACACCTTTGGAATGAATTAGACCGGAGACTGCGAGCCAGGCCTTCTCGCCCACATCAGTGCCTGACCTCACAAATGCGCTTCCGGAAGAATGGTCAAACATTCCCATAGGGAAACTCCTAAGGCCGGGTTCGCACTGGAGAATGAATCTTTGGCTGAATTCAAACCTGAAAACAGACCAAAAGAAGTACAGGACGCCTGTGCAATTCGCACCAGAGCCGATGCAGAGATGCGTGAACCGGCATCATAGAGAGCCAGTCACAATCTCCTGCTATGCGAATTGGAAGCGGTAAAAGCCACATCCAATTCGCAATAGTGTGAACCCAGCCTAAACCTTGTGGACGGCCTTCCCAGAAGAGTTGAAGCTGTTATAGCTGCAAAGGGTGGACCAACTTAATATTGAACACTACGGACTAAGACTGGGATGCCATTAAAGTTCATGTGACCCAATACCTTTGTTAATATAGTGTACAGTGGTGTGAAAAAGTGTTTGCCCCCTTCCTCATTTCCTGTTCCTTTGCATGTTTGTCACACTTAAGTGTTTCGGAACATCAAACCAATTTAAACAATAGTCAAGGACAACACAAGTAAACACAAAATGCAATTTGTAAATGAAGGTGTTTATTATTAAAGGTGAAAAAAAATCCAAACCATCATGGCCCTGTGTGAAAAAGTGATTGCCCCCCTTGTTAAAACATACTATAACTGTGGTTGTCCACACCTGAGTTCAATTTCTCTAGCCACACCCAGGCCTGATTATTGCCACACCTGTTCACAATCAAGGCATCACTTAAATAGGAGCTGCTTGACACAGTAAGGTCCACCAGAAGATCCTTAAAAGCTACACATCATGCCGAGACCCAAAGAAATTCAGGAACAATTGAGAAAGAAAGTAATTGAGATCTATCAGTCTGGAAAGGGTTATAAAGCCATTTCCAAAGCTTTGGGAATCCAGCGAACCACAGTGAGAGCCATTATCCACAAATGGCGAAGACATGGAACAGTGGTGAACCTTCCCAGGAGTGGCCGGCCGCCCAAAATTACCCCAAGAGCGCAGCGACGACTCATCCAAAAGGTCACAAAAGACCCCACAACAACGTCCAAGGAACTGCAGGCCTCACTTGCCTCAGTTAAGGTCAGCGTTCATGCCTCCACCATCAGGAAAAGACTGGGCAAAAATGGCCTGCATGGCAGAGTTCCAAGGAGAAAACCACTGCTGAGCAAAAAGAACATCAAAGCTCGTCTCAATTTCTCCACAACACATCTTGATGATCCCCAAGACTTTTGGGACAACATTCTGTGGACCGATGAGACAAAAGTGGAATTCTTTGGAAGGTGTGTGTCCAAGTATATCTGGCGTAGAAGGAACACTGCATTTCAGAAAAAGAACATTATACCAACAGTAAAATATGGTGGTGGTAGTGTGATGGTCTGGGGCTGTTTTGCTGCTTCAGGACCTGGAAGACTTGCCGTGATAAAAGGAACTATGAATTCTGCTGTCTACCAAGAGATCCTGAAGGAGAATGTCCGACCATCTGTTCGTGTACTCAAGCTGAAACGAACTTGGGTTCTGCAGCAGGACAATGATCCTAAACACACCAGCAAGTCCACCACCGAATGGCTGAAGAAAAACAAAATGAAGACTTTGGAGTGGCCTAGCCAAAGTCCAGACCTGAATCCTATTGAGATGTTGTGGTATGACCTTAAAAAGGCAGTTCATGCTCGAAAACCCTCTAATGTAACTGAATTAGGACAATTCTGCAAAGATGAGTGGGCCAAAATTCCTCCAGGACGCTGTAAAAGCCTCATTGCACGTTATCGCAAACGCTTGGTTGCAGTTGTTGCTGCTAAGGGTGGCCCAACCAGTTATTAGGTTTAGGGGGCAATCACTTTTCACACAGGGCCATGATGGTTTGGATTTTTTTTCACCTTTAATAATAAACACCTTCATTTACAAATTGCATTTTGTGTTTACTTGTGTTGTCCTTGACTATTGTTTAAATTGGTTTGATGTTCCGAAACACTTAAGTGTGACAAACATGCAAAGGAACAGGAAATGAGGAAGGGGGCAAACACTTTTTCACACCACTGTATATCTGCAGTGATAGTGTATAACTGCACTGCTGCCTCTGACTGCTAATCTCAAGAGATTTGGAGTGATATTTAGTGATGTCACTGCTGTGCTGTTCACTTTTCTCTTTGATGGAGGCTCTGACATTAGGAAGCAAAAGTCCTGCCTCTATCAAGATGGTCACTTCCATTAAGAGACAGAGAAGAATAAGGCACAGAAAGGGAGCAAACCAGCTGCAGGGAGAGCACAGACAAAACTGGTGGCTAGTACTGCCTTTTTTTGGGGCACAGCTTGTTGTTCCCCTTTAACCGCTTCCCGACCGGCGCACGACGATATACGTCGACAGAATGGTACGGACAGGCATAAGGGCGTATAAATACGTCCCCTTTAAGATGCCTCTGTGGCATCGGGCGCGCGTCGCTCGCGCCGGTCGGGACCCCCGTGAGGCCGGTCGCAGGTACCGCGGACTTGATCGCCGCGGGGACACCCGCGATCGTCTCGCAGGAAGGCTGAACGGGGAGATGCGGAAATAAACAGCATCTCCCCGTTCCGCCTAGCAACTAGTGACGCTGATCTCTGCTCCCTGTGATTGGAGCAGAGATCAGCATTCACTAGCTGACAGCCACGCCCCCCCCACAGTAAGAAACACACCTCTAGGCATACTTAACCCCTACACTGCCACCTAGTGGTTAACCCCTTCACTGCCAGTGTCATTTACACAGGAATGAATGCATTTAAATAGCATTGATTGCTGTATAAATGACAATGGTCCCAAAAATGTGTCAAAAATGTCTGATGTGTCCGCCATAATGTCGCAGTCACAATAAAAATCGCTGATCGCCGCCATTACTAATAAAAAAAAAATTAATAAAAATGCTATACAACTATCCCCTATCTTGTAAACGCTATAACTTCTGCGCAAACCAATCAATAATCGATTATTGCGATTTTTTTTTTTTACCAAAAATATGTAGAAGAATACGTATCGACCTAAACTGAGGGAAAAAAAAAAATTATTTATTTTTGGGGGATATTTATTATAGCAAAAAATAAAAAAGAATGCTTTTTTTTTTCAAAATTGTCGCCCTTTTTTGTTTATAGCGCAAAAAATAAAAACCGCAGGGGCGATCAAATACCACCAAAAGAAAGCTCTATTTGTGGGAAAACAAGGACGTCAATTTTGTTTGGGAGCCACGGCGCACGACCGCGCAATTGTCAGTTAAAGCGACACAGTGCCGAATCGCAAAAAGGGGCCTGGTCCTTTGGCTGCAAATTGGTCCGGTCTGAAAGTGGTAAAAACACATACACACACCTTGAAACGTGGCTAGTTTGTGATGTTCAGCACCAATGCTATTAACTGTATAGCTAGTTGAATCAAGTTCAAACACATTCACTATTTAGCTGTACAGTAAATGCACAACTTTATTATGTGTTATGGTAATGAATATACAGAATTCAGTAGGCACCTCCCAAAACATGGACATGATTGGTGGAAACACAGTTCTCTTAATTTCTGTAAGCCAATAGAAGTTGTGTGCAAAAATAGACTCAGATAAAAACAAGAAGCTGCTGTACCATCTCAAGAGTCTATTTTTGCACACAACTTTTAGGTGGAGGAGAAATACGGGAAGCTGAAAATAGAGACTGTTCTCTTTCATGTATGTACTAAGTGTCAGCTGCTAAGCTACATACATCTTCAGATCTAAACAGACATCTCTGTACAGGGGGTCCCCGACTTACGAACGCCCGACCTACGAACATCCCCTACTTACAAGCGGGGCGCTGCGGGGACCCTCCGCCATTTTCCGCTGTCCGGCCGTTCTGCGCATGCGCGGCCATTCGGAGCCTCGGAAAACTTCGGAAATGTCCGTAATTTGCCGCGCATGTGCAGAACGGCATTGGACGGAACATCGGAAATGTCCGGAAATGGTCGTATTTGTCGGTCTGCGCATGCGCGGCCGACTTACGAACATTTCCGACTTAAGTACAGGCGGGCAGTCCCTAACGAGTTCGTAACTCGGGGACCCCCTGTACAAGTATCTGTAGTGAATGATTTGTATAGCACTGCAAATGCGAACTGAATCGACTCAAGGAGAGAATAAAAAAGGTCAAAGTCTCAAAATAATTGGGCATGAAATATTTTGAATGGCTTTCTTTGACCAGCATTCCAGCAGTAAGGATACACTGCACAAGCTTGCACAAATGCTCACTACACAATAAAAATGTATTTAAATGCACCCGTGTTCTTGGCAACTTGAAAAAAGAGAGAAGTAAACCACCCGATTCTTAAAATTGTCCCTGATCCTGGAGCTGGAGGCAATGCTCTGATAATGCATCATACAATGCATTCATTCTGTGGCATAAGGAACATCCTTGTCCCTCGTGTATTCTACGCTTCGATTCAACACATAGAAAATCTCATTGGTATAAATAGGCCCTGTATGTTTCATTTCACTAGTGCCCAAATAAACTATTTCCCAGTGTAGATAACAAGATAATATTCCAAAAATAACGTATTTTTAATCTACTTTTGCTTTTTTTTTTTTTTAACAGAACAGTGTGACTGCACAAGTGAAACACTTGTTTATACAAAATTTTTAAATTTTTAATGAATGTGTCTTGTTAATTATCCTAGTAATAAAAAAAACAAAAAAAAAAAAAACATAAAGCAATACATACCGCACAAAAACAACAATGTTGTGCACTTTCACTGTAGATAATGTGCAGAAGTTGCTGGTAGGAAAAAGAAAAAAACAATTAAAACTAACAGTCAGGAATAGTTTTTTTGCTCAAAATGTAGACTGTTAGACATTTAGTATAATTCATTAAAAAAATACTTGTTTCTGCAATTCTATAATAATTTATAACATACCGTATATACTCGAGTATAAGCCGAGTTTTTCAGCAGATTTTGTGTGCTGAAAATGCCCCCCTCGGTTTATACTCGAGTCAAGCATTTTTCTGCAACAGAGAATGACATTTTTCCGAACCGACTTTGGGCCCCGTATCTCGGGGGCACTTGGTGCTAAGAACCCCAAATGTGGTGTGCAACCCACTAGCACTACAACATATCCAAAGATGGGGTTCCTAGCACCAAGTGGCCCCGAGATACGGGGCCCCAAAGTCGGTTCGGAAAATGTCATTCTCTGCTGCAGAAAAGTGCTTTACATTTTCCTAACCGACTTTGGGGCCCCGTATCTCGGGGCCACTTGGTGCTAGGAACCCCATCTTTAGATATGTTGTAGTTCCACTGGGTCTGCAAATCAAATTTGGGGTTCCTAGCACTAAGATACGGGGCCACAAAGATGGTCAACTGTGTCCATCTGCAAGAATGTAATTTCGGGACCCTTTGGGTTCAGGCTTTGGCTGCAGTTAGGGGGCCTCTAGGAACCCTTAACTACCGAGTTTGAAGTTCGGGGGACCTATGGCTGCAAATGGGCATTGTTGACCCTCTTTTCCACTTACAGTAGCTGCGCATTTCTCACCCTAGGCTTATACTCGAGTCAATACGTTTTCCCAGTTTGTTGTGGTAAAATTAGGTGCCTCGGCTTATATTCGGGTCAGCTTATACTCGAGTATAAGCCGACCCGAATATAAGCCGAGGCACCTAATTTTACCACAAAAAACTGGGATTGTATCTCGGGACCACTTGGTGCTAGGAACCCCATTGGATATGTTGTAGTGGTAGTTCCACTGGGTTTGCACACCAAATTTGGGGTTCCTAGCACCAAGTGGCCCCGAGATACAAGGCCCCAAAGTCGGTTCGGAAAATGTCATTCTCTGCTGCAGAAAAAATGCTTGACTCAAGTATAAGCCGAGGGGGGGGGGGGGGGGGGGGGGCATTTTCAGCACAAAAAAAAAATGTGCTGAAAAACTCGGCTTATGCTCGAGTATATACGGTACTATGATCATTTATATAGCACAAATGCCGTATTTTGGTTTACAGAACACACAGACACTGACCTTACTTCCAGTCCTAGAGGCGCTTAAAATCTAAATGTCCTACTACAGTCATACAAATAAACCAAAACGGTAAAAGAAACCATGTGCAACCCAAAATACATCATCATAAAACACATAAGAGTAAGAAAAAAGCATCCATCAAAAATTCTGTAGAGATTGCCAATATATCAACTGTATATCAATATACACTGTATATTCAAAGTAACTATCAAAATCTGCGCTAATGGGTAGTGAGGTAACCCACAAGGAATCAATATACCGTATATACTCGAGTATAAGCCGAGTTTTTCAGCACATTTTTTTTTGTGCTGAATGTGCCCCCTCGGCTTATACTCGAGTCAAGCACTTTTCTGCAGCAAAAAAAAAAAAATTCCGACCCGACTTTGGGGCCCCGTATCTCGGGGCCACTTGGGTCTAGGAGTCCCAAATTTGGTGTGCCAACCCAGTGGACCTAGCACTACAACATATCCAACATATCCACTACAACATATCCAATATGGGGTTCCTAGCACTAAGTGGCCCCGAGATACAAGGCCCCAAATTCGGTTCAGAAAATGTCATTCTCTGCTGCAGAAAAGTGCTTGAGATTTTCTGACCCGAATTTGGGGCCCCATATCTCGGGGACACTTGGAGCTAGGAACCCCAAATTTGGCATTCAAACCCAGTTGAACTAGCACTACAACATATCCAAAGATGGGGTTCCTAGCACTAAGTGGCCCGAGATACAGGGCCCCAAATCGGTCAACTGTGTCCATCTGCATGGGCACAGTGAGGCTGCAAATGGGCATCGTTAACCCTCTTTTCCACTTACAGTAGCTGCGCGTTTTTCTCACCCTAGGCTTATACTCGAGTCAATAAGTTTTCCCAGTTGTTTGTGGTAAAATTAGGTGTCTCGGCTTATATTCGGGTCGGCCTATACTCGAGTATATACGGTATATGCAAAATTCTAACAGATATAGAGTAAATACAGCGCCTAAATGATAATAAAGTGATGAATAGTGCAAATAACACAACTATATCAAAGAAACAATATGTGCAATCCACAATACATCATCATAAAAATAAATCATTAAACACATAAAAGAGTGGCAAAGACAAGTATCACAGAAGTAAGACAAAGCAGCCTTTAAGGATCTCTGTAGGAGGTAGGAGTACAGCACTCACCACCTGGAGGTAGATATTGTGCTTACCGAAAATTCATAGCCCCAATCAGAGACAAATAGCATGTTATGAGCTGTCCCAAGCTGGATGGATTTCTCATTTCGTACACCGCTAACTCCCCGCTAGTTGAGATTTGGGGAGGGGGTTGGAATTTGGAAATTAAACCTTTATATTGTGCAGTGGTCTGTCAACATACTCAGCCCCTGAAGATGTCCCATCGGATAAAACACGTAGGGCCGATTTGGTGCAGGTTGACGTCAGATGCTGCTGCAGAGATGGGCAGTGGCATGTCGCAGTGCTACATGCAGTACTTTTTTTGAGTGCATAGTGCCCACACACCACTGCAACACAGTGGTGTGAACTGGGCACAAAGTAGACAAGGCATTTTGCCTTGTCCATGTGGTGGGACTGTGCTTGAATAGCCACCCAACCCAGTCCCACGCAGCTGGCGTGAACCAGCCCTAAGAGCTTCTTTCCTTGTCCTGTTTGCTGCGGCACAGCACTGCTTTATATTGGCAGTGCTGGGTCTCCTTTGGAAACAGATTGGCAGGTAGGGAGCTGTGCAGGGATCCACCCAGCCTGGGACGATCTACACATGCTGTTTGCCTCTGATTGGAGCAATAAATCTCGACTGGCGGGGAGTAAGCGGTGCACACAACGAGAGATCCATCCAGCTTGGGATAGCTCATGCTTGCTGTTTGCCTCTGATTGGGGCTATGAATTTCAGTAAGCACAATATTTACCTCCGGCTGGTGGGTGCTGTATTCCTATCTCATACATATTCAACTTATAAAAGTTACAGTGCATCTTTCAATTAAATTGTTTCATCAGTAGATAAATCTGTATCACTGTGATGAACAATCTTTGCTGAACCTTTGACGCTTTTTTCTTACAATGACACTGGCTGGGAAGGGGGTTAGCATTTCAAGGGGTTATATAGGGGTGTGTAATCAAGGGGTTATATGTGTGCCTAACAATGTGTAATGTTTGCAGATTTTTACTAAAGAACTTTGTTTCTTATCCCCGATTGTCAACACAGGGCTCTGGGCTGTGATTGGACACAGCCAATCAGCAGGTCCCGGCCATAAATCATTGGCCAGGATCTGCTGACAGACTGCCGCGGCGGCGGGCGGGGGTTAGCTCAGTGTAGATTCCCAGGACACCTTAGCACTGGAATGAATGAACTCCCGTATGCAGGAGTTATGTCATTTCCCTGTTGGCCAATCAAGATGTCACAATGACCCAGACCCTGAAGAAATGGGAAGAAGATGTGGCACTGGCGAGGGACCTTGCAGACATCACATTGCTAGAGCACAGCTATGTATTGGTAGAGTTTAGCTTCATTTTAAAGAGGATCTGAATTTAAAAAGTCACAATTTATTGTGATGTTAAAAGAGAAAATTTAGAAATGTTAATTTTGCTTAAAATGTACCCTGAAAAACAAAAATCTAGCTCTGTCTTGAATTTCCCCTGAAAAATAGCAGTGTACTTCATTGATCGTCTGTGCCTACAGCTTCAACTACTAGTCTCGAAATCTGAAGTGAGATTTGATGACTTCACTACTGTGCTGCTCACCGTTTTCCTTGCTGGAGTTGCTTACATGAGAAAGCCAACCCTGCCTCTACCAAGATAGCCTCTTCCACACAAACAGCGCAGAAAAAGGCATAGTTCTTCAGTAATGGGGAAAAATGGGCTGCAGGGACACTACAGGTAATACAGGCGACTAGTACTTTGCCCGTCTTTTTTTGGGCACAGGATACAAAGTTCAGTTTAGGCCACTAAGGTCTGAACTGCAAAACTTTACTTAGTTGTAAACGTTCCAATTTTTAGTAAATTACAGAAGTTATCAGGATTTATAAATGTCCCCTAGAACATTTATAATGTTTCTTGTTGGACACAATTAATAACAAGAACATGGATATTAAACTCATGCTGATTAAGGTCTAAAAATAACAGACTATAAGAAACCATCTGCATGACCAAGCGCCTTTGTCTGAGACACGAGATATAAAATGAAGCCAGAACTATCCAGCAATTCTTCTAAACATTGACCTGGAAACTAACAGACAAGCCAAGAACATCAAAAATTCCTAACCTGCATATTTGTTGTAGGTCAGGACTTGAAGCCAAAGCCACTGAATTATAATGACAGCCAGGGAACTAGTATTTTAGGAAGATAGGTAACCTCAGTATGTTTGGCAGGTGATTCTGGGAAAATACTCCTAGGTAACTAGACAACTTCCAACAGGAAATTTTATTTCTGAATATGTACTCTTTGGGAACCACAAATGTATTTATGCTGATCTTCATTTCTAATAGAAAACCAACTGGATCAAGCAGATGAAGCGGACTGCACAATTCAAAAGACCAGAGAACAGAGTGTGCTGTATATATAGAAATGCAGCAAATGTTTTAGTGCATGAACCCAAACTGTCTGCATCTACTGCTCTTTTGTGATGTATACAGAACACTGTGTTCTTCATTCAGATAAATATCTGATAGAGTAAGCCATCAGCCCTATCTATTTACAACAGTTCTCTCCTGCCAAAGAGGGTAGATAATATAAAAAAAATCTGGTATGAAGTCTAATATATAATACTTACTATAAATAAGAAAGGATTCCACCCAACTCAAGTTTCACTGTGAAATTTACCTGAGGAATACAGAAAATGATTCATATCACTGCTTTGCATACTGTGGCTTTCTTTGTATAATTATTTGCATATCATTATCTCTGATTAAAAATGTTCTGCTGCATCATCATTCATGTTAAGAAAATGAAGAAGTGAGGAGACTGCAGACAGTTCCTGCAAGTAATAAAATTAGGGCATACAATAGCAAATGGACAAGGGTTCCTAACCAAGCTAGATTCTTTGTCCTTTGCAGCTATTTGGAACTGCCCCATCACATTACTTAGTAACCCAATTTGGGCCTGTTGGGATGCTGTCATCTAATTTTTTTAGACACTTTTACATTGATCCACTCTTTTAGGGTGCACCCATGTGGGTGATTAGCACACACTGCAAATTCCAGCAGCAAGAATATGCAGATTTCTGCGGCTGAAATTACATGTGAATGCAAAGAGCTGTGTCAGCTCATCCCTTACAAAGCAACGACAGGCTGACGATAGCTGCAGCTACTGCAACCTACCTGCAGTGAGGGACAGATGATCATAACAGGAAGTAGCCTGCATCCTAACTGCAGGCAATTCGTGGCCATGTGAACAGTCTTTGCTTTGTATGGGCTGAGAGGCCACTGCTCTTTGCACACACTGGTCATTCCAATTGCAGGAATTTGCAGTGTGTGCCAATAGCCCATATGAATGCAGACTATATGCAGAGATAGAACTGCATGGCAAATGTAACAAAAAGTAATGAAATCCAATCAGATAATTTACCGATTTATCGCTGCGTGGCTTAATGACAGACACATTGGTCTGCTGTTGAGTTCCAATGACTGTGTTCATGTACTGTACTTGGCTAATCAAGCTATCCACAGAGACTGAATAAAAGTTGGAATTGGTGAATCCCAGGGTGCTCTGTAATACATAAAATAAAAGCATATATAAATAAAAGAAAGCCACTGCACAGTAGTGCACATAAAAACTTACAAGAGACCATATACATTTAACATTAGTACTGTATATTATGTTAACATTATGTTTAATGCGAATTGTAATTTAGTCTTAAAGGAGAAGTCCAGCCTAAGCTCCTTTGGCTGGGCTTCTCCTATGGGTCACAGGAGAGCAATTCGTTCTGCACTCCTGTGACCCATTTTCAGCAGAGAGCGGTCTGAAGTCAGCAATCAGTCCAGGCATCACGTCATTGCGACAATGGAAGTCTGGATCCGCCAGGTGCATGGACTGATTCCAGTCTTAGCCTCTCAGCGAGCCGCTTCCATATCCTCCACAGCTCAGTGCTCCAGTGAGTGTGGAGGAGCAGAGCGGAGACATACTGATTGACAGTCAGCAGCTCTCTGCTCAGGGAGCTGAGAGAACAGCCATCGGCGGTGTTCGATTGCTCGGTTCTCAGTGCAGAGGCACCGGTGGACCGATGCTGCATCCACCTAGGTAAGTATAATAGCAAACCCCCAAACCCATACTTCTTTTTTAATATGCAAAAAAATTTAAAATAAATGCTAACGTCTGTTACACATGTGCCCCTTTTCTAACAGTGTGGAAAATTACACTACATAAAAAGTAACTCAGCAGACCAAAGTAGTGCATGCGTGGTCTACCACTTCCTTCCTTCTACGAGTGAAGGATCAGCCCTGCTGGGTAAAGATTTTCTGGAAAACCCTATTCGGAGGCTTCATCAAGAGGTTTCTGACCAACTTTATAATACAAAGTGTATCTACTGTATAGCTGAAACTTTTTTTTTTTTTTTTTTTTGACAAAATATAGTAAGGAGGGGTTAAAACCACTGTTCCAGAGACAAAAAGGAAGTGAGAGAAAACGATATTCGGGTAAAGGAGCATGTTATCTTAATTGAGGAAAAACCTCCTCTTAGACAGTTGTCACCAGAAACAGGGTTCTCAGTGGCAGATTTGCTCCAGCGGATTTATCATCATATTCTGTCCGCCAGGACAAACATAGGCTTGAGACTCCCTAGGAAGGAAGCTAGAGGACCATTTAACATTTATAGCAAAATAAAAAGGCAATTGGGCAGCCTGAAGAGCAAAGGTTATTATGAACAAAAATAAATAAAGGTAATTACCGTCATAGCAATGTTGACAATAGCATTTTCCTTATCAAACCACACTTGTACCATTCGAATGCCGCCATCCTGCACCCCCATAGTACGTGGAAACACAAAGAACATCACCAGACCACATGTTAGGAGGCAGAAAAATATCGACAGGAAAACATACTGTTTTCTGTTGAGAAAGCATACAAAAAAAAAACAAAAAAAACAAACACACATTAAAGTAACATTAAAGGTTCCTATTTTTTTCTTTTAAAATAAACATTACACTTGCCTGCTCTGTGCAATGGTTTTGTAGAGAGCAGCCCGAATCCTCCTCTTCTTGGGTCACCTGCTGGCGTTCTTGGCTCCTCCTCTTCAGCGAGTGCCCTCATAGGAAGCTTCTTCCTATGGGGCACTTGTGCGGGCTTGCTCCTGTGTCGCCTTGTCTGAGTCCATTGACAGACACGGCGGCTCGCCCCCACGTCACAGAATTTGATTGACAGCAGCTATCAATCTGTGCAGCGAGGGACAGAGCCTGGAGAGCCACTGCTCTCATGCACATCGCTGGATTGGGATCGGGCTCAGGTAAGTATACGGGGGGGGGGGGGGTGAGGGGAAACAAGTGCAGCACAGGTTTTTTTTTACTTAAAAAGTGTTACTAAACCCACAACAGTAAAATCAGTTGGTATATGCAATAAAGCATGTTTGTTATACTCCCTGTAGAACCTAAGGGGTTAAACCTGCATACTGTGTAAAAAGGCTGGGTCAGGGGTTATGTAGCCTCATAGGACAGTCAGAGGAGAATGAAAACTCCTCCTACAAGCTTTAACCAGTGCCCAGCCAGACACCGATAGAACTCACAAGACTGCTGATGAGAAAAGGTATTTAGCAGTTTATATTTACTAAATTAATTGCATTTCCATGTACTGTGGGAGACCAGATATAGTGAACACAGGGTCCTGGGTTTAGTAACACTTTAAAGTGGAGTTCCAGCCTAAATTTTTTATTTTTTTTAAAGTCAGCAGCTACAAACACTGTAGCTGCTGACTTTTAATAAGGACACTTACCTGTCCAGGGAGCCCGCGATGTTGGCCCACCGAGGCCGATCCGTCCATCGGATCGGGTGCCGGCGCCGCCATTCAAACTAAAGGGAAACAGGCAGTGTAGCCTTGCAGCTTCACTGCCCGTTTCCTGCGGCGCTTAGTGAATGTCCGGCAGACACACATAGGTCCTAGAAGACAGTGCGCCTCCATTTCACAGAAGACAATGCGAGGAGACCGAGAATGAAGAGCGCCGCGGTATAGGAAGTGACAGATTAGGACAACTACCTAGCAACAGGTGTTTTTAATGTATCTTTAGAAGCCTGTTTATGTAATTTTTTTTTTTTTTTTTTAATTTTTTTTTTAGGGTGGACCTCCACTTTAATGCATAAAATGCATTAAGGAGGAGAACCAGGCTGCTTCAGAAAAAATTTAAAGTCAGCAGCTACAAATACTGTATCTGCTGACTTTTAATATTAGGGCACTTATCTGTCCAGGCATCCAGCGGTGTCTTCACCCGTGCCGATTCTTCAATCCACTATTAGGTGCTGGGGCTGCCATCTTGACTAAGGGAAACCGTCAGTGAAGCCTTGCAGCTTTACAGCTGTTTTTGCCTTGCAGCTGCGCATTGTGAATGGGCCGCAGTCTTCTGGGACCTACAAAGTGTCCCAGAAGGTTGCGGGGGAAGGAGGGGGCAAACTGAGCAGGAAGTGGGAGCATTTACCTGTCAAAACCAGGTACCCGCTGCTCCCCCTCAAAAGGTGTCAAAATGTGGCAGAGGAAGGAGAGAGGAGGCAGACAAGCAGGGCTTCCCCTTTTGGGTGGAGCTCCACTTTAAGGTAAAAAAAACTTAAGGATTTACAACAACTTTAAGCTGTTGGTACAAGTATTTAGAGATTGGAATTGCATATAAGCTGCACTCATACAATAGCAAGGCTATAAATTAAACAGGGTGAAAATAAAATCCCAAAAAATATAATTGTGCATATGGTATTTACATCTATTCATGCTTGTGAACAATCAACATATTATGGTTTCTTTTTACCTGTTGACTGTTAATATAAGACAGAGATAAATCACATAACCTGTCCATGACAGCTACCCTGCCATCAAACATCCAGGATTGTTATTAAGGTATAGAGCAAAGTGCTATAACCTTTGGCGCCCAGTATTCATGTTTCACTGATATGAATATAGTAAAATGAAAAACACTGTGTTGCTTAGAACAGCATTTTTTAAAATTACAGTTAATAACTACCTGACTGTATAGGCTGATTACCTGCAAATGACTACAGGTAGTCATTACATGTCAAAGTCATAAATCTCAGTTGGTGACATGCATACTGCACAGTAGGCGGTGTGTATTGCAGTGAAGACCTCACTTACTGGGGAATAAGGAGGTGCCTGGGGTCCCTCATATCAGCAGGATCTCTGTCATAGCGTCTACAATGCAAGTGAATGTAGCAGTGCTGTGAAAGAGTGACAGTCAGGTTTGGTATAAGATTCTATACATTACAGCTCTGAAAATAATGTCCAAGGCCTCTACTTTGACTAACTTGCCTCACTGTTCCATCTACACTGTTGAACCGGGTATAAATTACCAAGGTTCCTAAACATTGTCTGCAAGTAGAAAAAAATAAATAAAAAATTAAGGATAATTAATCCAATTGAGGTAGAAAAAACAAACCGAAAATAAGGCAGTTATATAGCAAATGTCCTATCGAACTCACACCATAATTCGGCTAAACATCCAGCCTTAAGGCATACATGGGGAAAAAAAAAATACTTCCTCCCCAAAGGGGGATAGAAGAAAAAAGTATATATACAGTGATAGTGAACCTTGGCACCAAAGATGTTTTGGAACTACATTTCCCATGATGCTCACCTACACTGCAGAGTGCATGAGCATCATGGGAAATGTAGTTCCAAAACATTTGGGGTGTCAAAGTTCGCCCAGTGGGAAATACTTAAAATCTAACAGGCAAAGCCCATTGGCTTTTTCCTGTTAGATTTTAAGTATTTCCCACTGGGTGGCTGCATGCAGCATCACGATTTTAGATGGTTCTTTTGTGATTTAATAAAATTACCTTCATTTTTGACTCAGCAGTCCACACTTGTTAATCATCCTATAGCCTCTCTTCTTCTATTCCCCCTGTGGGGAGGAAGTATTATTTCCCCCTAATTAATCCAACTGGTCTCAGTAGATTCTATCCAATATCCCTTTTATATGTATGTTAATATTATCCACTTTGAACCTCCCTTTCTTTAATGAAGCAAATTAAAATTTCTGCTAGACAGGGCAATTTAGTATTGCAAAGATGATCTCAGCAAGTATTCTTCATGTATAATTTTCCAAAGTGGACAGGCTGCCATACACAGGCTGAATGTCGGACGTTTTTTATTGAACCGCCCAACGTCACTCGGCATTCGGCCCGTGTGTACAGAGCTTTAGTGACAGACATCTAGAGAGAATTTTATTTTCCTTTTAAGGACGTTTTTGAATTTTAAGATTTCCACAGCAAGAGTACACTTACGTTCTTTGGGGTCGCAGTCTCTGGTCACTGTATGGTATTAATGCAACCAACTCGTTCACTTGCTCTGTAGCAAAGCAAAGACACACAATACATTTTAAACATTATTCTTGTTATTGTACAGGATTTATATAGCAACAACTTTTTGCACAACGTTTTACACACAGCAGCACCAATCCTACTCTTCTCAGACACCCTGCCGGCGCTCCTGGTCCTTCCCACCTGCCAAGTGCCCCCAGGGCAAACAGCTGTCTGTGGGGGCACCTGAGCAGGCTTGTTCCTGAACTGCTGCTCTTCGTGTCCATTCAGACACAAAGCCGTGGCTCGGGCCTGCCCCCTATCTCTTCTCATTCGCTGTGATTAACAGCCATTGGCTCCCACTGCATTCTCCTTTGAAGAGGAGGGAAGAGTCCCTGGAGAGCAGAGGCTCTCGTGAACATGGCTGAATCGCGACGGGGCTCACGTAAGTATTGGGGGGCTGGGGGGGATGCTGCACACAGAAGGTTTTTTTACCTTAATGCATAGAATGCACGAAGGTAAAAAACCTTGAGCCTTAAGAACCACTATAAGTAGACTCAAACCAAATTACAAAAAATCTCAAATAAAGTTTAAACATGTCTTTGTAATTTTAAAGGTTGCTTGCAATTTTACTACATCTTCGGCTTTAATTAAAAGAATACTTTGTGATCCTTCCAAGAAGGTCCTTGTTTAGGCATTTCCTGTTATGAGGTGACAACTGTGTACTCTCCTGCACTGTTCCTTAACCCCCACCACCCCTGTTAGAGAGCAGTCATGCCAACATATACTGCACAGCCACTGTCCCTGTTGCCACTAGTAAGAAGTCGGTCCAAAGCAATTGTGCAGCTGACTCTGGGGTTTCTACATGTGGTCAGGAAATGGCTAAAAAGTTTGGAGTAAACCAGTGGCATTGAGATCCAAAAAAAAAAGTTAAACCGTATGGGGAAAAGTATGGCGACGGACGCACCCGACAGCCGATGGAAAAATTGGCTGGGGTGCTGACATCGCAGGATCCCTGGACAAGTAAGTGGCTGGACCTCCTCTTTAAGAGCAATTAACAAAAAGTTGCCTGCTATTACTGTTGTTCACCAGAAAATTCTCCTCTCTGTGAAACTAGTCTTAATTTGTTACTAGGAACCTGATTTCATTTACTTCAGGTTAAGCCAACTACAAATTTACAGTCCAGTTAAACTAACCTTACTGGACACTGGAAAGGCAACTGGTAATTAGAGGAGCCTACTCCTTAGGAGCTGAAATGATTCATTTAGCAAGGGTTTCCCCATTACCAGACTTCTTGATGGTAAACCTAGATTGAAAGTAGGAATTGCAATTAACTTCACCTGTTGGAATGCATCCAGTTCCCTGGCAGGAAGGACAGGTAATGCTGTCCCGACCAGTAAACTCAACATAAGGAAATTGTGCAATATCTTCATCTAGGTCTCTTCCAACCAACAAATCATCCTCTTCCACATTTGTGTTGCTAGCCTGCTTCGTAGTTTTCACACGACTGGTATAGGCAGATGCTACGGATCCCATTGTCTTTGTTCAGCATCTGTTTTGAAGATAAATATACATGGAATTAAAATTTTAAGTACTGGCAGAGGTGGCTAAAAAATGTAAACACTGTTTTTGAAACCTACTAAATAGTGTTATAGTGTAATAGTAAAATAAGGATTTTATGGCGAGTACAAAAATTCTTTCTTGGTGTCCATTGACAGGAATTTCTTAACCTTCGGGCTATTCTTCCAACAGGAGGATTGGACACTGGCAAACAAAAACAAAAAAAAAAAAACACTGTAGGCCAGCCCAGAATAACTCCTCCTACTAGCACTATGCTTCAGTTTTGTAGCAAAGCAGTACTGAGACCATAATTATAAAACACTGAGAGGTGGGCCTGCCCATTAAGGGACACAGGAAAAGTAGTGGGCAACACAGCAATCAAACGCTAACAGGCACAATAAAGCAACAGAGAATTGGGGACTGCATGCAGCTTAATGAGCCACCTGGAGGACCTTACATTTGAATCTTTTGAAGATGTGAACAAAAGACCACATGGCAGCCTTGCAACTCTGAGAAACAGTAGCCTGGTGCTGAAAAGACCAAGTAGCACTCATAGATCTATTGATAGAGAAGGGTGAAACCCAATGAAGACCATAAGCTTGGATTATTGGTCTGTCTAAAGCCAGGTACACACTTTAGTTTTTTTTTCATGCAATCCAACAGGTTGCACAAAAACAAACTGACAGCTCCGGTCGGAGCTGCTGTAGTAACCATGCAAGGTTAGTCCAGCTATCTCCCCCTCTGAGCTGTTGTGTTCTGACAGGGGGGCGGCCCCCCCCACCAAAAACACTCCGATCAGCAATCTCTGCCATTGGCTGAGAGCTCTGATCGGGAGTCGGCCAGCTGCTGGTTTTCCAGTATGCACGACCAACAGAAGCCAGCCAAACGGTTGGCTTCTGTCGGACAGACCAACATACACACGGGTAGAATGTTGGCCATTTTTTTTTTTTTTTAACTGGCAAATGTCTCCCGACATTCTGCCCGCGTGTATGGGGCTTTAGCTACCAGGAAATTATGGAATGAGAAACTGGTTTCAGGGTCTGTCTGGAATTACAAAGGAGGAATCAGTCGTCCTGAAAGAAGCAGTGGCTAAGAAATAGAACTCTTACAGCCCAAATCACATTCATATAATAAAGTGAAATTACCTTTCAGTGAACTAGAGCTAGACAGAATGATGGAAGAACGCAGTCCTGGTTGAGGTGGAAGGCAGAAAGTACCTTAAAAAGAGAATTATGGGCTTATGAAAAAAATAAACCTACATACTCACCTGTTACAGCATCACCTAGCAGCATTGCTAGTATCATAACTGAAGACAAGACAAACCTATCCAGTTTGTTGCTGAACCTTAATGCCAACAGGTCAACATCCAATGTCCCCTACCTGTGACAGAGGTTCTGGAACACCTTCAGTTGTAGGGACCACTTCCCCAAGTCAGAGCAATGCTGGTTTAAGAAGTCTGCCTGACATTTTTTCATGCCTGGAATGTAAAAGGCAGACTAATCACACCTGCCGGGGGGGACATGTGCTCCATCAGTGGGTGCACTGTAATCAGCATTGGAACCACTAGTATAGCATGAACTGGGAGTGATTGTTACAGTGTGGCTGGAACACTGCCATGACTCCTACATTTTCATAAGGCTCAGGGTATAAGGACAAGGCACTCAAGAAACCCAAACAGCTCATAGCAGATGAGGGTCACATCGCCAGTGGGGACCAACAAGGAAAAACCAAAGATCAGAGTGCCATGTGGCTTTCTGTAAGCAAGAGTAGCAGCAGGAACATGCATTCTTGATGTTGTAGGATGGGAACGAGAGCAAAGAGCTTGTGTGCACACTACACTCAGCTGATGTCAGCACTCGGTCCCACAGGGTTAACCCCTTTTCATGGTGGAAACTTGAAATTTTAAAAGGTGCAAATGAGTTAGCTTCCAGATCTCTGCTCAACTGGCCAATGGCTCTGGAACCTCTATTGTTATCTTGTTACCAAAACAGAATCTGGTAGGTGCCTTAAAGTGGATGTAAACCCAATTCATGAAATTTGAGCTGGGCACACATAGCGGTAGTGTTTTCTTATCTCTCTCCAAAGCACTGTGTCCTGTGTGTTTCTTCTGTCCTATAGCTCTGTTATCAGCCTGATAACTTCTGACAAGTTCTCTGACACAGGAAATAAAAGCAGCCTGAAATTTGTGTTGTGGGAGGTTGTTATAAATAAATTAGGAGAACACTGCAAGATTCAGAGCAGAGCTCTGCACATTACTTCCTTCCTTTTCCAATGTGGCTTGGGGGTGTGTGTGCGCGCCTTTCCTCCAATCAGCTGCCTTGGCTCTATGCCAATAACCCGCTCCCAGTGCTAAACAGGAAGAGAAAAATCTGTAACACCATGTGCACTTTCTAAATAATATATAAATGTGAAGACAGAAGATATAGATGTAAAACTTATGTAGGGAGATTTGTTTCCTCTGTGTATCATCTGAGTCTGTTCACTTCACTGGGTATATGTGAGGGTTTACATCCACTTTAAGCGAAACCCAGTAACCGAAAGTAACTTTCAGGCTATCCATGCAACCTGCAGTCCAGTAGGGTGCAGAAGCAGCATCCCAGGCTGAGGACAGACCTGCCGGATAGCTGCAAATAAAGAGACCAGCTCTAGCTGTGATTGTAGAGATGAGTGTTAATTGAAGAAAAAGAAAAATCCAAATAAAAAATGGTGCTAGAAACATAGGTTATTTATTTATTTATTTTTTACACAGAAAACATATCCATCCTACTTGGCTACTAGCAAAAAAATTTAAGACAAGAGGGATTATCCTTGGTTATTTTTTTTTGCCTGTGTCCAATCCTCCTGTAGGTTGGCAGTATAACCCAAAAAAAGAACCTCCTGTGTCACCAAGTGCTCATTTACATTTGCTTGAAAACATGGCATTTGACACGCTTTTTATGGCACCCTCAATGCCAATTAAAGCACCTGTCATTAAAATAAAATAGAGAGAGAGATATTACCGCTCCAGGTAGGTCAAGCAACAGTGGAAAACCTTTGCATCCACCTTGGAAGCCCAGGTTCCGGCAATGCATATAGCAATCAAAAACAGGAAGATCTGGACAGCCGCACTTAAAAAATGTTTTTTTGCCTTTTATTCAAAAATTCTTGTTTCACACTTCAATGTAATGCTTAGTCATAGCTCATGACTAAGTACTACATTGAAGTGTGAAACGCGTTAGCGCCTGTCTGTTCCTGCTGTGGCTTGTATTTTTGTTCACAAGAATTTAAGAAAAAGCAAAAAAAAGTTTTTTGAGTGCAGCTGTCCAGATCTTCTTCCTGTTTTTGATTATAAAAATAAAATAGTTACATTACAGTCCTATTCACAGTGTTGCACTTGCTTAAAAAAATGATACCCTCTGTCGCTTTCATCTTGCTTCAGCACTTCAAGAAAGATACAAGTCTAGCAGAACACTCCTTAAATCGCATCTGCAGCAGTACAAGAGCTTAAAGTAGATGTCCACCCTAAAACTAAAATCCCTGCATCTATAGCAGGGCTCGACAAATCCCGGTAGCCCGGGCGCAATTGCGACTAGAATTGGGGTCCTGGCGCCTGGGGCGACACAGCTGCGGTACCCCGTCAACCTGTGGACACCGTCCCCGCCGTGCGATCGCATCGGGCCGCGCCGGCCAGAAATTTAGGCCACGGCTTTGCGGCCTTCTGAAATCCTTCTGTAATATGGCGCCATCTTGTGGTGGCCGTTGGTATTGCAACACCTCTAACAATGCTAATGCAATGTTAACCACTGGGCACTTTTCAGCTTTCGGTGCTCTCACACTTTGAATGACAATTTCTCAGTCATGCAACACTGTACCCAAATACATTTTTTGTCCTTTTTTTTCCACACAAATAGAGCTTTCTTTTGGTGGTATTTAATCACCGCTGGGTTTTTTATTTTTTGCGCTATAAATCAAAAAATACTGAAAATTCGGTAAAAAAAAAAAAAAAATTCTTTGTTTCTATTAAAATTTATTGGCAGAGTATTGCACAGTGCTGGCAGAGTATTGCACAGTAGCTGTCACTGACCAGCGCTGTGGGCACTACACATCCAGCCTACAGCGCTGGTCCCATCTCTCCCCCTCTCAGCTTCTCCCCTCTCACTGTACCGATCGATACAGAGAGGGGGGGAGGGAGGAACCGGCGTCACGTCATGATTTGTGTACATGTGATCGCACCGTCATTTGACAGATCGATCACGTGGTAAACGGTCGCTATCGGCGCCCATTTACCGCGATGCGCCGGGTCCTCGGGACCCCAGGGGGCGCGCAGGAGCAAGGTTCTGGGAGGACGTCCTACGGTGCCCAGTGCCACCTGTCAGTCGTTGTCGTTAAAAAAAAACCTGGCTCCTAACTTTTTTAGCTGGCTCCTAGATTCCAAGCAAATTTGTCAAGCCCTGATCTATAGATATCCACGATCTAACACTAACCTATCTAGCCCTGTAAAGAAAAAAAATCAGTATACATACCTTTTCTGAAGCCGCTCCGACCCAATCCCACACGGATCTATCAGCGACGGCTTCGCTGTGTAGGCAGGTTCAGAGGACATGTCCGACAATGGAAGCCCCATAGTAACTCTACGGGTGACATCACTCCCCATTAGGTTCACAGCCGCTGCCGGCCGAGTCCTCTGCAGAGCTTCCACCGCTGGAGATCGGGTCGGATTGCCTGCGGAAAAGGTATGTATACTGATTTTTTTTTTTCAGGGCTAGATAGGTTAGTGTTAGATCGTGGGTGTCTATAGATGCAGGGATTTTAGTTTTAGGGTGGACATCCTCTTTAAACTTAACATTACATTTGCTTTTAAATACAATTTCCCCTTTTGAAAATATAGAAAACCAAAACACACACAGGAAATTTACCAAGCTTCACTAAAGTTTCAAAAAAGCATCACAGAAAAAAAAAATGCATATTAAAGAAGTAGGCGCTTTAATGTGTGTTAAAGCCGAAGCAAGTGTAAGGCTCCTTTCACACGAGCCGACTTCAAAGTTGTGCGATTTTCAGTGCAAGTTTGAGTCCGACTTTGAAGTGACTTTGATAAGACTTTTACACTCTCTGTCTCTGAAGCTGTGTCAAAGGCGGATCACAGTAGTTTCACAACAATGGAGGTACAAGGGGGGCACGCTTGGTCATTTTTACCTATCACCCTGCACGGTTTAGGAGATATTTACCCTTCTTGCAGCCACTGTCAGCGGCGCATGCACGCTGAAGGTCCAGCGGCTCGTGCTTGAACTTACCAGAAACGAAGGACGGCGCCCACTCACAGCGCCGGAGCCTGTGAATCCAAAAGAAATGCAGAGGGAACATGTCAGCACCCTCTGCGGTGACCAAGCGACTTGCGGGAGCTTCGTTCTAAGGTAACTAGTTCAGAATGTGCTAGTAGGGCGATGCCTACTAGCACATTATGCTATTGTCTTGCAGGTTTTTTTATTTTTTTGGCAGTTTACTACCGCTTTAAGAATACCAGCAGGTTCCAACTCCTTAACAACCACCCCACAGGTGGCTTTAACAACCGATGAACAGCTGAAGCCAACACCCAACTACGTCCTTAACCTGTTATTCACTGCCTATGCATACAAACGCATTATGCATTTTTTTTAAACGCATAGTACGTTTTAGAAGCACTGCAGTGTGAAAATAGACGAGCTGCAGTGTGAAAGGGCAGAAACCTGGAATTCCAGGAACTTTCTGAACGTGTATAATTTACATCATCACCAGGGAGGGTGCCAAGTTTGTAATGCTTCCAAAGACATGCAGTTACAGCAGAAATAACTAATTTTATCTTGTGAGGCCAACTGACATTTTATTAAACCACCATTTTATTTTTACCAGGAAAGTACACCTTGAAGTGTATGTAAAGGCAAACTTTTTTTAATCTGGAATTTAGCTTAAGAGATCCAACCCCATTTGTCCTTGTGACTATCATCAGCAAGACAAAAAAGTAAGGAGAAATCTTCCATTTTAGAGCGGTCATGACAGCAAGATGAAAAGGGAAATATTTCAATGGGGAAAAAATGTTCCATGCAAAAACTGTCTAAAATGGGAATTCCTCTCATTTCAAAGTGAGTAGAGAACATTTTATATATTGTTCTATGAACTATTTCTCAGCACGCTGTATTTTGTTTGTGTCACCATCCTTATATCCTGCATAGTCACTAATCAGGTGATAATACTAACACATGCTTGCCAGGTGAGTCAATATGGGTGGAACCTGCATTCTCTATAGGTGTTTATACAGAGAGAAGGGGCAGGTACTGCTGGTACAACCGCAATAATGTAAAGAAAAGCATTCATAAACTTACTGGAACAAATGGGACTTATTATCGCCTTTTTGTTTTAATGTTTTACACTTATTGGAGGGATCTTTTTTAAAAAGAACACAGGTCAGACAAAAACCTTCAAAAAGTATCTAAGGTATAAAAACATATATTTTCACATCCCATTAAATTTCAATTATTTCCAGCCTTCTCCTATTAATCTGAACATCTTGAAAACGTACTTTTGTGAAGCTCCCACACATTAGGCCCAGGTTCACACTAGCGCAATCTCAAAGTCGCATTCGATTCGCACGTGCACTGCAGGTGCTGATCACATGCGATTTCTGAGTAATGCAAGTTCAGCCATACAGTTGTATGGCTGAACTCACATTAGATTCGCACAGAAAATAGTGCAGGGACTTGTTTTTCCCCGCACTAGAATCGGATCGTATGGGTGTTCTCAACTATGCGATCCGATTCCTGTGCGAGTTCGCACTGCGATCTGAGAACTAACCTGGGGGTGTCATTAACTTTGTTAATGACACCCGCAGCAGTTCGTACAAGGCCTGCGGGAGAGGAGCAATGCAGGAACCAGTGCTGTAATCGCATCGCATCAGTGTGAACTCAGGGTAAGGCTGAGTTCACACCATCACCGCATTCGTCTCACAGCAGGGCTCCGGTAAGTCCCCGTTCACCGTTTCAGGTCCAAATTTTGGGCCGAATTAGGACCTGAAACGAAGCAAAAGACGCACTGCATCTTTGTGCAAAACGCACTAAACCCGCAGCAGAGATATGTGAACTGGCTTAATAGAGAGCCGGTCAAAATCTCCTGCTATTGCGAATTGGATACGGGGAATCGGCCACATCCAATTCGCAATGGTGTGAACCCGGCATTACTGCCATAAATTCTGTTACACAATGAAAACAGAAAGTTTAAGGCCCCTTTCACACGGACGGACCGTTTAGGTCCACCTGTCAGTTTTTTAGGCAGATATGAATGGACACTCCATACAGGTCTATGAAGGGACGGATGTCAGCGGTGACATGACCGCTGACATCCGACCCGCTCCGATCTGAAAAAGTGCGACGGAGGAAAAACCTATTTTCCATCCGTCTGCGGATCGGAAGATGATGGACTCTACAGTCCGTCTTCATCCGATCCCCCATAGGGGAGAGCAGCGCTCTGACAGGTCAGTCCCTACACAGTGCAGCGACCGACCTGTCATCTTCCTGCTCAGCGGTGATCGACGGAGCGATCCCCTGCTGCAGAGCGGACTCCGTACACGGACACGTCCGTGTGAAGGAGCCCTAAGTCATAAGTTACATAGTAGGTGAGGTCGAAAAAAGATACAAGTCCATCAAGTCCAACCTGTGTAAAGTGTCATTACTTTAATGAGAGGGGGGAAGGAGAAACCATGGAAGGCAAAATATAAGCTAAATAAACTTCAGCTTAAGGCTGGCTTCACACCTGGGCGGTGCGGGGCGGCGACGGTAAAGCAGCGCTATATTTAGCGCTGCTTACCATCGCTTTACCCGCGGTATGCGGCCGCTAGCGGGGTGGTTTTAACCCCCGCTAGCGGCCGCAAAAGGGTTAAAAACCTCCGCAAACCGCCGCTGCAGCGGCGGTTTGCGGGCGGTATCCCCGCGGTTTCCCATTGATTTCAATGGGAACGAGCGGTATAGGAGCGGTAAATACACCGCTCCTACACCGCTCCAAAGATGCTGCTAGCAGGACTTTTTTTACCGTCCTGCTAGCGCACCGCTCCAGTGTGAAAGCCCGCCGGCTTTCACACTGGAGTGAATGGGGCCGGTTTTTTTCAGGCGGTGTACAGGCGCTATTTTTAGCGCTGTACCGCCTGAAAACCGCCCCAGTGTGTGAAAGGGGCCTTAGGCTGGAATCTGATTAAAAAAAAAAAAGCCTGGCTATTTCACATGTAGTCAGCACATAAAAACACACAATGGAAGCATTAATCCTTTGTCAGCAAATGAGAAGCAAATAGCATTTGCACTGCAGCTGATCTTACTCACTTCTCAAACACTACAAATGTATATGTAACAAGAACAAATCTGCCAACAAGAGCATGTCATTTGGATAGTTTGATTATTTCACCACTTTCTAATATTATTAAGTATTGCTGAAGATAGGGAAGTATGCGTTTTTTTCATTTCATTTGACATTATAAAGATAATGTTTAGTATGTATTTTATGTATTTATTATTCTGAAGACTAAAAAAAAATAAAAAAAATGTAATTAAATCTCTTCATTTAAGCAAATCTGAAGTATGCCATCCAGTTCAGGAAGGACGTGCTGGAACTGGAGAGAGTCCAGAGAAGGGCAACAAAGCTAATAAAGGGATGCAGTGATGGCGAACTTTGGCACCCCAGATGTTTTTGGAACTACATTTCCCATGATGCTCCACTACACTGCAGAGTACATGAGCATCATGGGAAATGTAGTTCGAAAACATCTGGGGTGCCAAGGTTCGCCATCACTCGCCTAGGGTATAAGAAGATTGCCAAGACTCTGAAACTGAGCTGCAGCACGGTGGCCAAGACCATACAGCGGTTTAACAGGTTCCACTCAGAACAGGCCTCGCCATGGTCGACCAAAGAAGTTGAGTGCACGTGCTCAACGTCATATCAAGAGGTTGTCTTTGGGAATTAGACATATGAGTGCTGCCAGCATTGCTGCAGAGGTTGAAGGGGTGGGGGGTCATTCTGTCAGTGCTCAGACCATACGCTGCACACTAGGGCTGAAGTGATTAAGTGATTAAGCAATAAAATCGATAATGAAAATCGTTAACGATTTTCATCATCGATTCGTTGGTCTGCATGCACCTTCCTCCCTGCCCTTCAGTCCTGCCTCCGTCCGAGTGTTACACAATACCCCGTGTACAAGACGCTTTCTCATAGCGGCGCTGATGTGACCAGGCACGTCCGCGCCCCTCTCCTCGCTGACATCAGTGGGGTATTCTCAGCCCCGCCCGCTTTGCTGCCTCAAGGGAAGAGAGAGAGGAGAGAAGCAGCCGTGAGTGCCGAGCTGCGATAGGGTAGCGGCTTACTTTTAACATACAATGGCAAAACATTGATTTTGTTATTTCTGGGAGAACAAGTGCCCCATCATTGGTGTTCCTGGAGGGGGGGATAGTGCCCCATCATTGGTGTTCCCGAGGGGGGGGATAGTGCCCCATCATTGGTGTTCCCGAGGGGGGGGGGGGGGGAATAGTGCCCCATCATTGGTGTTCCCGAGGGGGGGGGATAGTGCCCCATCATTGGTGTTCCCGAGGGGGGGGGATAGTGCCCCATCATTGGTGTTTCCGAGGGGGGGGGATAGTGCCCCATCATTGGTGTTCCCGAGGGGGGGGGATAGTGCCCCATCATTGGTGTTCCCGAGGGGGGGGGATAGTGCCCCATCATTGGTGTTCCCGAGGGGGGGGGATAGTGCCCCATCATTGGTGTTCCCGAGGGGGGGATAGTGCCCCATCATTGGTGTTCCCGAGGGGGGGGGATAGTGCCCCATCATTGGTGTTCCCGAGGGGGGGGGGATAGTGCCCCATCATTGGTGTTCCCGAGGGGGGGGGATAGTGCCCCATCATTGGTGTTCCCGAGGGGGGGGGGATAGTGCCCCATCATTGGTGTTCCTGGGGGGGGGGAATAGTGCCCCATCATCTGTGTTCCTGGGGGGGGGGGAATAGTGCCCCATCATCTGTGTTCCTGGGGGGGGGGGGGATATTGCCCCACCATCTGTGTTGCTGGGGGGGGGGGGGGGAATAGTGCCCCATCATCTGTGTTCCTGGGGGGGGGGGGAATGGTGCCCCATCATCTGTGTTCCTGGGGGGGGGGGGGGAATGGTGCCCCATCATCTGTGTTCCTGGGGGGGGGGGGGAATGGTGCCCCATCATCTGTGTTCCTGGGGGGGGGGGGAATGGTGCCCCATCATCTGTGTTCCTGGGGGGGGGGGGTATAGTGCGCCATCATTGTGTTCCTTTAAGGCCGTTGGGCGTAAGCGACATTTGACGTCTCTGCCATCATCCAATGGTATGGTGTCTAGTGGGGGACCATCGTTCCCTCGCTCGACTTCCTGCCTATCAGGGGATATCTGCCACCACCGATGGATCCGGTAAGGACGACCAGGACGCAGTGGGAGGGTACCTCACCCACCACCGATAAAAGTGATCTCCCCGCGGAGACATTTATCTGAAAGTGGACTGCCCGCCGTGGAAAAAAATACCAGGGTTATGGCAGCTGTTTTCTGCCATAACAATGGTATTTAACATCAAATGACTGACGTATATCGACAGTGGGCGATCCAGAAGTGGTTAAACCCAAACACATATGAATTACAGCTAATTTAATGCAGATAAGGCACAAAGTGAATTTAATTACCACCTTAAACAGCCTCAGAACCTGCGTAGTTAATGTGTGTTCAGTTTTAAAAGGTATGCGGTGGAAACCCTACTTGACAGTTCAAAGTCACATGACAAGTCGCACCCCATGTGCGGCAATGGAACCGTTTAAAGTGCTGTGACTCAAGATTCAGCAACTTTGAAAAAAGTTCCTGCACTATTTCTGTGCAATTTCAGTGCGACTTGCATTGACATCTATCATTTTTTTTTTTTTTATTGAGTATGTTTTATAGCAGAAAGTAAAAAATATTGTTATTTTTTCCCAAATTGTCAGTATTTTTTTGTTTCTAGCACAAAAAATAAAAACCACAGAGGTGATCAAATACCACCAAAAGAAAGCTCTATTTGTGGGTAAAAAGAGCATCAATTTTATTTAGGTACAGCACCGCACAACCGCCAAATTGTCAGTTAAAGTAACGCAGTGCCGCATCGCAAAAAAGGCTGCCGTTCCTCCCTCTCTGTAACCACACACAGCGAGATGTCGCTCCCAATGGTGGCGGTAGAGATACAGCAGAGTTCAGGCCGGTGACAGAGCGACATCTCGCAGTGTGTGGTGACAGAGGGAGACATTCTATAGGGACAAACAGCCTTTTTAGCGAGCCTGCTGTTGGCGATGCGTCCCTAGAGGCAGAGTCACCCATGTGTCATCAGACTTTGGGTCACCATTACAATCAATGGTCCTGACGCTGGTGACTTTGATGAATTGTCAGCGGCTGCATAGTTAGTGGCAGAGTCACCCATCTGACCTCATCCTGGGAAGGAATGAGTTGCATGGTGTGCGATCAGCTGCGTGTATGACTTCCAGAAGACACAGCGATTTAGCAGAACAAACACGACATAAAAAGAGGACACTTGTCATGGTGGACGGACGGTGACGTCACTCACCTGCCGGTCAGGGAGGGAGGCGGGGGCCGGGTGTCCCGCACAATGTTGATCTCGGAGGCTGGAGAGAAGATCGCGCACGCTGCAAAAAAAACCAAAACACACCGAGCCGGACAAACTCCTCCCCCCGCCTCTGTACACACCTCGTGACCGGAAGCGGAAGGGCCGTGTTTGTTTACGTGTGGCGTGTGAGTGGTGCTAGGTGCAGGGTGGGTAGACTCTGCTAGCAATTGTTGACACGTCACGTCACGTCCTGTTCTATACATTCATGTCTAGGGAGCCTGAACTGCTGTTGTGTTATTAATGTATCTGGCAGGGCCATAGCCGGACTATTGTGAGATGGGGCACTTCAGTGTCTCTTTAGCTTTTTATATATTTTTTGGGTGATTAACCACTTCAGCCCCAGAAGGATTCACACCTCCAAACTTTTTGAGATGGGACACCTATCAGCAAAAGCATGTAGGCAGAGGACATACCACTTGCCACGCCCCTTAAAGGGGAATTGTACAAAAAAAATTGGTTAAACCCACAAGTGCTTTTTTTTTACCACTGCTATTCCTTTGGCCCCTTTCACACCGGGGCGTTGAGCCGCGGTGACGGTAAAGCAGCGCTATATTTAGCGCTGCTTTACCGTCGTTTTCACCGCGGTTTTCGGCCGCTCGCGGTGCGGTTTTACCCCCCGCGAGCGGCCTAAAAAGGGTTAAAACACCCCCCGCAGAGCGCCGCCGTAGCCGCGGTATTACCGCGGTAACCGCGGTATTGCCGCGGTTTTACGGCGGTCTCCCATTGTAATCAATGGGAAGGAGCGGTATAGGAGCGGTGAACACACCGCTCCTATCCCGCTCCAAAGATGCTGCTAGCAGGACTTTTTTTTTACCGTCCTGCTAGCGCACCGCTCCAGTGTGAAAGCCCGCCGGCTTTCACACTGGAGTGAATGGGGCCGGATTTTTTCATGCGGTGAACAGGCGCTATTTTTAGCGCCGCACCGCATGAAAAACGCCCCAGTGTGAAAGGGGCCTTTATATTGGCTTTTGGAATTTACAAATGCAGCAATTTAGAAATCGGATGAAAGGTTTAGTGCTGGAAAACACTTTTTGATCGATAAAAAGTGCATTTTATATACCGTATATACTCGAGTATAGGCCGTCCCGAATATAAGCCGAGGCCCCCTAATTCACCACAAAAAAATGGGAAAAACGCATTGACCCGTGTATAAGCCGAGGGTAAAAAATGCAGCAGCTACTGTAAGTGGAAAAGAGGGTCAGCAATGCCCATCTGCAGCTGCATGTCCCCTGTACAGACCCCTCCTGTGTCCCCATTGCAGCCTACCTGTGCCGATCTGCGGGTCCTGTGTCATCTGTCATCGGTCTTCTGTCTTCCGCCGATGCAGTCTCGCTCTGTCCCCCCACAGCTTGTACGGCGCCATTCTAAAATTACAAAAGCCGCGCCTCCTCCTCCTCCTCGTCCGTGATAGGAGGAACGCTGTTTTCCCAGCAGTCAGTGTGCAGTGTTCCGCCTATCACGGACGTCCTCTCATCCTCATCCATGAGATGAGAATGACAGGACGTCCGTGATAGGCGGAACACTGCACACTGACTTACTGCTGGGAAAATGAGTGTTCGCCTATCACGGATGGGCGGGAGGAGGAGGCACGGCTTTTGAAAACTGCCGTCTATCTGCATGACACGCTGTTCATGTAGGCAGACGGCGGTGACTCGAATATAAGCCGAGGGGGGGGGACTTTCAGCCCTAAAAAAAGGGCTGAAAATCTCGGCTTATATTCGAGTATATACGGTACATCTATATAGATCAGACCAAAATGAGGAGGACAGAGGGACATTGCTCGAAATCAGGGACAGTTGGGAGCTATGGGGATTTACCCCCTTCCTGACCAGGCCATTTTTTGCAATACGGCACTGAGATGCTTTAACTGACAATTGCGCGGTCGTGCGACGCTGTTCCCAAACAAAATGTGTGTCATTTCCCCCCCCCCACAAATTATTATACAGGATTTATATAGCGCCAACAGTTTGCCAAAATGAAGGCAGACATTACAGTTACATTACAATTTGGTAAAAGGAATCAGAGGGCCCTGCACGGTAGAGCTTACAATCTAGGAGGGAGGGTCAATAGAGCTTTCTTTCAATGGTATTTGATCACCTCTGCGGTTTTTATTTTTTTTGCGCTATAAACAAAAAAAGCAACAATTTTGAAAAAAAACTAATTATTTTACTTTCTGCTATAAAAATTTCCCCCCCAAAAATTAAAAAAAAAAAAAAAATTTTATTTATCAATTTAGGCTGATGTGTATTCTTCTACATAGTTTTGGTAATAAAAAAATTTCAACAAGCGTATATTGATTGGTTTGCGCAAAAGTTATCGCATCTACAAAATAGGGGATAGATTTATGCCATTTTTATGATTTATTTATTTTACAGTGTATACTCCATCCATCCGATCATTTTTATCATTTATTTATCTATCCCCTAAAATAGGGGATAGATTTATGCCATTTTTATCATTTATTTATTATAAAAAAATGTATCATTTTTGACACTTTTTTGGGGAACCAGTGACATTATTACAGTGATCAGTGCTAAAAATATGCACTGTTATTGCACTAATGACACTGGCAGGGAAGGGGTTAATATCAGGGGCGATCAAGGGGTTAAATGTGTTCCCTGTTTGTGTTTTCTATCTGTATGGGGGACTGTGTGACTGGGGAAATACACAGATCCTGTCTTCCTACATAGCAGAAAGACAGGATCTGTGTGATCTCCCCTGTCAGAACGGAGATCTGCCTTGTGTACACAGGCAGATCCCTGTTCTGTCACTGCGTGGAACGGTCACGGGGGGCCAGGGTACGTCAAGTCCGCCGGACCCAGATTGGCTCCCTCGCTGGCCTCCGGTGGTGCGTGAGTGCCCACAATAGCTACTTCCCGAGCCGACGTACAGCTACGGCGATATGTGGGATCGTGCCACCTTGCCGCAGTATAGTCTGGCCAGGCAATTTTTTTGCGATACAGCCCTGTGTTATTTTAACTGACAATTGTGCTGCCTTGTGGTCGTACCCAAATACAATTTATGTCCTTTTTTTCCCACAAATAGAGCTTTCTTTTGGTGGTATTTGATCACCTCTGCGTTTTTTATTTTTTGTGCTGTAAACAAAAAAAGGCTGACAGTTTAAAAAAGAAAAACAATATTTTTTACTTTTTGCTATAAGACATATCCAATAAAAAAAAAAGTAAAAATAAGTTTTCTTCATCAAACTTATGCAAATATGTATTCTGTTTAGAGATGCACCAAAGAACCAGAGAAAATATACGCGGTTTTGTCTGGATTTTACTGCGGTTTTGCTGCGATTTTACTGTGCTTATGGTGTGTTTTTCATAGGTCATGTGACTCAACGTAATATGTGTTTTTGGTGCAGTGATTCCAAAGGAGAGAGGGAGCCAACCAAATCCTTTTGAGGTTGGGCACGCTCCGACCAAAACTACTCCCCCCCCCCCCCTCCCCCCCCCCTCCCCCCCCCCCCCCCCCACCCTCCCACCCCCCCCCCCCCCCGGGCAAGCAAGATTGTTAATACCACAATGGAAGGGTAACGGCCAGTGTGAAGACGTACATAGAATTTAAAGGGATGCCATTTTGCTGCCATTGAGTCTTTTCTTGCGCTAAAGGTGCCGCTAATGGCATTTTTTTTTTTTTAACAATACAAATAAATTAAATTTATTTAATATTCATTTAAATTCATGATGTTAATTAAACAGTTTAATATAATACAACTATATATAGAAATATATATATATATTTAAAAAAAAACAGTAATTTTCGGTTGCGGCACCACAATTTACATTCTGCGCACCTCTAATGCTGCTACATGTTTTTGGTAAAAAAAAAATGCCAATAAGAGTATATTGATTGGTTTACGCAAATGTTTTAGTGTCTACAAACTACGGGATATATTTATGGAATTTTTTTTTTTTTTTATACTTTATTTATTGGATTCTGACCAAATCATTTTGGGCAGGAGCACCCCACCCCCTCATCATTGCCTCTCATTAGTGTCCACCTGTGTCATAGGTGGAGTCCTTTAGTTCTCCCATATAGAGGAGTGCATTTCTCCCATGGTTCAGAGAAGCAGGATCTCCCATTCTATGGATAGCGTAGGACCCACTAACTATGGGGTACTTGGGGGCGTGGCCAAGATGGCGACCGGGACAGACGTGTAGGAGCGGAGCTCTGCGCCAACGGAGAGGGGTATTATCCTGCTAGATTATCCTGACCTGTCTGAGAACCCCCTGGTATACCCAAGAGTGTCGGGTAGATGGTCCAGACCCGAAAAAGCAGAGGGGGCACTCGTAAATCACAGAACGGGAGACCCCCGGCTCATTCCTCTGGCGCGGCCGTGCACGTGGAGCAGACATCCAACATGGCGACTCAAACCAAGGAGGCAGACCCGGCCCTCGTTGAGAGCGCGAACTTCTCCGCACTCATGCAGGCTATCAACGGATGCCAGTCGGCCCTCACCACAAAAATAGACTCCTTGCAGCTGGAGATGGGGCTCATGCGGAAGGACTATGAGAAAATCCGCCGGAGGATGGATGAGGTGGAAAACCGTGTGGGAGATACCTTGAGGGAGCATACAGCCACCCTCCATACAGTGCATGTGCGGCTAAAACACCTAGAAACGAGATCCGAAGACGCCGAGAACCGGAATCGACGCAATAACCTCCGGATCATTGGATTGCCAGAAGGGAAGGAGGGCCCTGACACCCCGGCCTTCACGGAACATCTCCTTCGCACGCTGTTCCCGCAGGCCCCATTCTCCCCTCATTTTGTGGTGGAGAGAGCCCACAGGATGCCTCCCAATCGCGGCCCTCCTGTACCAACAAAAAAAGACAAAAAAGGTGACAAACAAAGGAAATAAATTAAATAAAGTGGGGGAAGGGATAGTGGAGAGGAGAGTGAAAGAAGTGGCCATTGTGTAAAACAATGACCAGGCCCTCCGGCCAGGAATAAAAAATTCCTCTGGTCCCAGCCAAAAGGCCCGGCCCAAGAGGCAGGTGCTAAAAAAGCGTGATATGGTGCAGTGACCGTGGTGCCATAAATCAATGTGTCCCTCACATACAGTGATTGTTTGGCACCCCAGGACTGCCACTCCAGGGGCACATACTCCATAGGCTTTCAAGACCGCCCTGGCCAACGGTCCGGACCACAGCAGCCCCCACCCCAGGCAGGAAGGCATGGAGATCAGGAAGCCCGGTGAGAACCTGCACCCATCAACAGGCTCACCGTCACTCCCATCACTCCTACCTAATTACATTCAGGATTTTACTAACCGATCCTCCCCCTGGCGGCAGGGATTCACAGCGTTCAATTCACCAATTCTGGCAATGACTAGATTCCTTTCTCCGCCAGGGATGGCACCAGGCTGTGTGGCTTTCCCTCTGGTGGTACATGAAGTACAGCAGCACGTGCGAGGAGAGGGGAAATAAGAGCCCGCGGCTGCAGTGGCGTCACTAGGGTTGGTGACACCCGGTGTGGTAAAACATGGTATCACCCCCTCCGCCAACTATAGGCGCCCCTCAGTACAGACCCCCCTCCACTAAGTATAGACCCCCCCTCCGTCAGTGCAGACCCCCCACTAAGTATAAACCCCTCCCTCAGTACAGACCCCCCAGGACAAAACGCCACCCTCCATTAGTATTCACCCCCCAGGACAAACCCCCCTCCATTAGTATTCACCCCCCCAGGACAAACCCTCCCTCCATTAGTATAGACCCCCCAGGACAAACCCCCCCCTTCATTAGTATAGACCCCCCAGGACAAACCCCCCTCCATTAGTATAGACCCCCCCAGGACAAACCACCCCCCTACATTAGTACAGACCCCCCCAGGACAAACCCTCCCCTCTATTAGTATAGACCCCCCCAGGACAAACCACCCCCCTACATTAGTACAGACCCCCCAGGACAAACCCTCCCCCTCCATTAGTATAGACCCCCCAAGGACAAACCACCCCCCCTACATTAGTACAGACCCCCCAGGACAAACCCCCCTCCATTAGTATAGACCCCCCCAGGACAAACCCCCCCTCCATTAGTATAGACCCCCAGGACAAACCCCCCTCCAATAGTATAGACCCCCCGGACAACCCCCCCTCAATTAGTATAGACCCCCCAGGACAAACCCCCCTCCATTAGTATAGACCCCCAGGACAAACCCCCCCTTCATTAGTATAGACTCCCCAGGACAAACCCCCATTAGTATAGACCCCCGACAAACCACCCCCCCCCTCCATTAGTATAGACCCCCAGGACAAACCCCCCTTCATTAGTATAGACCCCCCAGGACAAACCCCCATTAGTATAGACCCCCGACAAACCACCACCCCCCCCCTTAGTATAGACCCCCCAGGACAAACCCCCCCATTAGTATAGACCCCCGACAAACCACCCCCCCCCTCCATTAGTATAGACCCCCCAAGACAAACCCTCCCGCCATTAGTATAGACCCCCCCAGGACAAACCACCCCCTCCATTAGTATAGACCCCCCCTCCATTAGTATAGACCTCCCCAGGACAACCCCCCCTCCATTAGTATAGACCTCCGACATACCACCCCCCTCCATTAGTATTCACCCCCCAGGACGAACCCCCCCTCCATTAGTATAGACCCCCCCTCCATTAGTATAGACCTCCCCAGGACAACCCCCCCTCCATTAGTATAGACCTCTGACATACCACCCCCCTCCATTAGTATTCACCCCCCCAGTACGAACCCCCCTCCATTAGTATAGACCCCCCAGGACAACCCCCCCTCCATTAGTATAGACCCCCCAGGACAAACCCCCCCTCCATTAGTATAGACCCCCCCAGGACAACCCCCCCCTCCATTAGTATAGACCCCCAGGACAACCCCCCCCCCTCCATTTGTATAGACCACCCAGGACAAACCACCCCCATCCCTCCATTAAGCTAATTAAAAGACACCCGGGCGGCAACTGGAGATGAGAGAACAGTGTGCAGCCGCGCCGCCCGGGTGGAGAAGACAGCATGTGAGGCTTGGGCAGCAGGCGGGAGGAGGAGGACCGGAACACGCCGGGCACGGACCGCCCCCCCCCCCCCCAGTAACGTCACTGCACGGCTGGTCTCTCTGCACACAGAGACACAGCCGCTGCGATCTCCGGCAGATTTCCGATCTCCAACTCTGACAGGAGGAGGGAGGGGGGATGGGCTCCGCTTCGGCAATAAACATAGCGGCGGCAGCGGCCGCGGTGACAGGCGGAGAGAGCAGCCTACGCATAAGGAGAAGAGGAGGAGGAGGAGGGAGGGGAGCACTCTTCAGCGCCCCCACCTCTGTGGCCCCCGGGTGCACTGCACCCCGTGCACCCCGCTTAGGATCGGCCCTGCTCTCAAATTTTTGCTGGCGGGAATTCGGCCAGAAAAATTCTGATGGAGCCTACACATGGTCACATTTTCCGATGAAAAGCTCTCATCGGTCTTTTGCTGGCCGAAAATTCCGATCGTGTGTACGCGGCATTACAGGTTTTCTTCTTAGATTGCCCTGTATTTGGCTCAATCCATCTTCCCATCAACTCTGACCAGCTTGCCTGTCCCTCCTGAAGAAAAGCATCCCACAACATGATGCTGCCATCACCATTTCTCGGTGGGGATGATGTGTTCAGGGTGATGTGCAATGTCAGTTTTCCGCCACACATATCATTTTGCTTTTATCCCAAAAAGTTAAATTTTGGCCTCATCTGACCAGAGCACCTTCTTCTACATGTTTTGCTGTGTCCCCCACATGGCTTACTGCAAATATGACTTTATATGGCTTTCTCTCAACAATGGCTTTCTTCTTGCTACTCTTCCATAAAGGCCAGATTTGTGGAGTGCACGACTAATAGTTGTCCTGTGGACAGATTCTACCACCTGAGCTGTGGATCTTTGCAGCTCGTCCAGAGTTAGCATGGGCCTCTTGGCTGCTTCTCTGATGAATGCTCTCCTTGCCCGGCCTGTCAGTTTAGGTGGATGACCTTGTCTTGGTAGGTTTGCAGTTGTGCCATACGCTTTCCATTTTCGGATGACGGATTGAACAGTACAAAGTGAGATGTTCAAAGCTTGGGATATTTTTTTATAACCTAACCATGCTTTAAACTTCTCCACAACTTTATCCCTGACCTGTCTGGTGTGTTCCTTGGCCTTCATGATGCTGTTTGTTCACTAAGGTTCTCTGTCAAACCTCTGAGGGCTTCACAGAACAGCTGTATTTATACTGAGATTAAATTACACACTCTATTTACTAATTAGATGACTTCTGAAGGCAATTGGTTCCACTAGATTAGGGGTATCAAAGTAAGGGGGGCTAATTATAAATGCACGCCACACTTTTCACATATTTATTTGTAAATAATTTTGAAAACAATTTATCGTTTTCCCTTTACAATTATGTGTCACTTTGTGTTGGTCTATCACATAAAATCCCAATAAAATACATTTAAATTTTTGGTTGTAACATGACAAAATGTGGAAAATTGCAAGGGTTATGAATACTTTTTCAAGGCACTGTATAAAAAAAAAAAGAGAAATTTGAAAAAAAAAAACTGGTGGCCATAGTTTAACGTAATAAAAAGGCAACAACAGAGGGAGAGTCGCAAGCAGCTGGTGGATTAATGCCAGAAGACTTGTTAAGTCACTGTCTGTGTAAGTCAAGTTTATTTTGGCGATGCTCAGTTGTACTTTTAAAGAATTCCTGCTTACATACATTCATGCCCAGAATTTCTACTTCAATGGTCTTTAAACGACCCTCTCACAATGTTCTGTTTTAACTTAGTGAAATCTCTCACTCTGCTGAAAAAAAATAAGTTGTTCTCGGTCAAGATTTTTCGTGCGACATAAAGTGCATGCACGTCGTTTGTTGATTAGTGGAGTGGGCAAACCCAAATTGACAGACTTTAACAGCAGCCAAAGCTGGAAGATAGCGTCCTTCTCCTGTGTGGATACTGCCATAGCTGTAGATGCAGACAATGTGCACGGGCACAACCTCAGCTATGTGTGCTGGCTGTAGCAGAGTACGGTAACAGAGTTCAGTGCACGGGGTCGTGTGACATTCAGGCAACTTGGTAGAGAGTTTCAACTGCATGTAATGAGCAGCTTGCAGTCTGACGCCCCCCCTTCCACCTCACAAGGTTGCGCCCAGGGCGGTTGCGCCCAGGGCAATTGCCCCTTTCTGCCCACCTCTAGTCCTGGCTTTGACTGCTGTAGAAAGGAACCACCCTGGAACAGGAAACCCGGGGCTGCAGTTATGACACCAGCTTAAACTGGAACATAGACAATAGTTAACAAAATAAAGAAGCTGCATGCTCAGTAAGTGATTAAATCAGCAGCTGAAGGTACTTAAAAAACTGAGGGTTTAACAATTACTTTGGGGCACTAAAAATGAGCACACCATTGTCAAATTTTGGTACAGTGCCCTTCATGTGTGTTAAATTCTACTGTAAGCCCACATTGAAGGACAATTGAAAGTTAATGCCATTACAACACACTGCAATATGCACATTACCATGCATTGCGGTAACACATTGTAAATACTGTTGGGTGAACGGTTTGGCCCGAGCGTGAGTTTGCTGAATGACTAAAATGCACTGCGCTGCCGAACAGTGCATTGGAAGCCCTGATTGGCTGAAGCAATGAATGTTTTGCCCAGTCATAATCAGACAGTAGAGGAGTCCAGAAGAGCAAGCCGAGGGTCAAAGCCGGGAAAGGAGACAAGACAGGTCAAAGGCAAGTCGGGTCGGTAACAGGAAATCCAATAGTATCAAGAACAGGAACACACGGGGGAGCTGAAGATCATGCAGCAACTAGTGGCTGATGCTGTTGGCTTTAAGTATACCGTTGGGAGCCAGAATTTGTCATGCATTGCATTGCCTTGGTGTATGAATCTCCCTGGCCGCTCGTGCCCGTGTGCGTATTAGCATTGGCAAATTTTTATGTGCCAATGGCTAATTTCTATGTGCCAATCTACAGTTCTGCTGGGCATTAACAGATGTGCCAGTTCTTCTTCGGGCTGTTCTCTAACAAGGATGCAGGACAGGGCTCAGTGCTGCAGCTTGTTGTGCCGCCACATCTCCATACAGCTAGTGATTATGATGCAAGATCTGTTAGCTCCACCCTCTCCTCCTCCTCCTCCTCCTCCATGCCCTTCTCTGCTTTATTGTTCTATGAACCACCAGTACCCCCCTAAGCGTTCAGGAAGCTATTCAATGAGTTAGGCTAAAAGGTGCCATGCAGTGCTTCAGCTGGTCTGTGTAGGGGACAGGTGCCACACCAGAGCAGAGATTCTTGCAGCTCTGCAGGGGCAGGCCCAGAGGTGGTTTACACCATGCCAGCTGGAGCCAGGAACGGTGGTGTGCGATAATGGCACAAACCTCCTGTTCACCCTTAGACAGCGAAAATTGACACATTTGCCATTCCTCAATTTGGTGGTGCAACATTTCTTACCCAGGGCTGAAGGATCTGCTAAAGCATGCCAGAAGAGTCTGTAGCCCATTTAGGCAGTCATACACAGCCAGTGCTCAGTTGGCTGAAATTCAGTGGGAATTCCACCTGCCGAAAACCACCTGATTTGTGACATGCCCATCAGGTGGAACTCGACTTTGGCAATTCTGCAGAGGGCCTGTGTCAGTATGGCACAATGACAGGCTCAGGCTGGCTAAGCTTTTTCCCCCCAGAATAATGGCTGCTAATAAAGAATGCATGCACTGTACTGTCACCATTTGAGTAGGTGACAAGGATGGTGAGCCGTAACAATGCATGCATCAGTGACACAATCCCTGTTGTGTTCCTGCTGGAGCAGACTGTGTGGCATTATGGACAGGGTACTCGTTTTGGAGGCATTGAAGCAGAAGAAGACATACGTCAACCCTTAACACATGGTTTTCCATCCCCAGAACCCTTGGGGGTAGTACGTGGCTGTGAGGAGGCAGTTCCAGATATTGTAAAGCCCCGTACACAAGATCAGACTTTCCAATGGGAAATGTTGGATGTGAGGTTGTTGTCGGTAAAAGACCCCCCAAACCATACATTTTCTGAAAGAACATGGCCAGTAGATAAAAAATAAGCTGCTACAGATTTTTAAGGCAGTGTGATATTTGCGCAAATGTTTATCATAAAAATATTTTCGCAAAAAAATACACTAAAATCATTAATCGTGCCCATAAACACAACATAACTTACAAAATTCCTGATAAATTACTACTAAAGCCTCGTTCACATGTGGCATAATAAAGTGTACGCCCATGGAGGGCCATGTTTACCCGCACAGGGATGCACAGGTGTTCCATGCATCCCCGTACAGGCAGTCCCATTTATATCAATTGGGATGCAACGGCTGCCTAACTACTGTTCCCAATCTGACATCTGTGTGGATGTGGGTACATGACCCCGAACGCAGACAGTGTAAGCAACGGCTCTGTTTGTGCAGGTGCTACATCCCAAATGACAGCAATTGGACTGCCTGCACAGAGATGCATGGAACACCTGTGCATCCCTGTGTAAACAAGGCCTTAGGCCCCCTTTCACACAAGCACACTGATCAGATCTGCCTGTCTGTTTTTTAGGTGGGCCCAATCGAACAATGTTGCATGACTGCACAATTGTCAGTTAAAATAACATAGTGCCGTATCGCAAAAAATGGCCTGGTCATTAACCACCCTGGCGGTATGATTATGTCAGATTTTTGCATCCCAAAGCGGTACATTGTTTTGCATAGAAATTTGGCGTATTATATTGTAGACCTGTAATTCTTAGTAATAACACACTTAAATCTGTCCAAACAAGAGTCTAGTAGACATCCCGGGTATGATAAATTTTAAACAACGAAGTCATAAATTATAATATAATAAGTAACTTTAAATAATTATAAAAAATAATAATATAATAATAATAATAATAAAATTGATTTTTGCACGATTCACTATCGCTCAATACTGCAGGTGTTCTAATTTACTATCGCTATTTTCTAGCTGGTCTAAAACCACTTTTGACGTAAAGGGACACTTTTTGGTTGCCATGGACAATCTCAAGTTTCCAGGCAGAAAGAAAAGTATATATAATATAAAACTGCATGCAGGGCACTGGACAAAGCACTAGGGACAAAAGGGATGTGAAATTATTTGATACAGTAATGTAATCTGTAAGATTACAGTGTACTGTATGTGTTATGAATTTTGTACTTTTTGAATTTGCTGCCAAGCTCCGCCCCATGCGTCGCGACCCTTGCAGGTAATGGAGCCTGGCACACAGAGGCATCGGGCGGAGGACACAGCCCGCAGACACAGCAGGGGGACATCACAGAATCCTGGGAAAAAGGTAAGTAACCTGGACCAGGATCCTGAGATGCAATCCCGAGCGTGGCTCGGGGTTACCACTAATGGTATTAAAATTTAACCCCGAGCCACACTCGGGAATACCACCAGGGAGGTTAAGGGGGTAAATCCTTCCAGGGCTGAACTGGTTAAAAGGAATAAATTAAAACATAAAACCAATATGTCGTCCAGCAATATTACTATTTAGTCAAGCAGCCAGTGTTAGACCGGAACTGTACAAATCCACCGTATTTACAAGTCTAGAGGTAGATGCCCAAGGAACTTAGGTGTCCCATTCCACTTTAATATACACCGCTAAACATCTCATCATCTTAATGATGAGAAGATTAGGCTCAAAGAACTAGGCTAAACATTGTCTAGAATTGCAATAGTGGAGATGTACTAAAACTGGAGCACATACAATCTGGCCCTGCTAGGCCCAGTAACCAATCAGCTACTAGATGTTTTTATCCAAGCTTCATAAAACAAGTTGAATTTAGAAGCTGGCTAGTTAGTATGACCAGCTGCACCTGAGTCTGTGTACTCCAGTTTTAGTACATAGCACCTGATGCCTGTTCTCCATATTCAAAAAGCACATGAGTCAAGATATGGAATCACTTTGCCAAATAGAACATCCAAAATGACCTGAAAGTGTAACTAAGGGAAAAAACAGTATTGTTTTAATTTTAGATATGTTAATTGAGTGTTAGAACCCGTCAGTCTGTTTGTGCAATCTGTGTCCCATTGGTGAGATACACCCTTTATTATTATTTGGTTGACAAGACAAAATGTGGGTTTTTCTAGTCCTTTCACTCTCACTGATAAGGACAAACATTAGAACTAGAGAGAGTGAATCTCCCTAACAAGGCAGATGTTCTAATCACTAGAAATAGTGGCAGATGTTCTAATCCCTCTCTGCTGTATCAAAAAAAAAACATGCCACCTTCAGTTACACTAACTTGCAGTGTAATACAAGAGTCAAATACAGTGCCTTGAAAAAGTATTCATACCCCTTGATATTTTCCACATTTTGTCATGTTACAACCAAAAACGTAAATGTATTTTATTGGGATTTTATGTGATAGACCAACACACAGTGACAATTGTGAAATGGAAGGAAAATGATAAATGGTTTTCAATTTTTTTTAACAAATAAATATGTGAAAAGTGTGGCATGCATTTGTATTCAGCCCCCTGAGTCAATACTTTGTAGGACCACCTTTAGCTGTAATTACAGCTGCAAGTCTTTTTTGGGGATGTCTCTACCAGCTTTGCACATCTAGAGAGTGAAATGTTTGCCCATTCTTCTTTGCAAAATAGCTCAAGCTCTGTCAGATTGGATCGAGGGCGTCTGTGAACAGCAATTTTCAAGTCTTACCACAGATTCTCTAATGGATTTAGGTCTGGAATTTGACTGGGCCATTCTACCACATAAATATATATTGATCAAAACCATTCCATTGTAGCTCTGGTTGTATGTTTAGGGTTGTTGTCCTGCTGGGAGGTGATCTTCTGCCCCAGTCTCAAGTCTTTTGCAGACCCTAATGCCACGTACACACGATCGTAATTCTCGTCAGAAAAAGCTCTGATGGTTTTCCCAACGGAATTCCGCTCAAACTGTGACGTACAACACTACGACCAGACGAGAAAAAATTAAGTTCAATGCTTCCGAGCATGTGTCAAATTGTTTCCGAGTATGCGTAAGAATTTTGCGCGTCAGAATTGCTACAGACGATCGGAATTTCCTTTTCCGTCGGAAAAATTGAGAACATGCTCTCAAATTTTTGCTGGCGGGAATTGGGCCAGCAAAATTCTGATGGAGCCTACACATGGTCACATTTTCCGATGAAAAGCTCTCATCGGTCTTTTGCTGGCCAAAAATTCCGATCGTGTGTACGCGGCATTACAGGTTTTCTTCTTAGATTACCCTGTATTTGGCTCAATCCATCTTCCCATCAACTCTGACCAGCTTGCCTGTCCCTCCTGAAGAAAAGCATCCCACAACATGATGCTGCCATCACCATTTCTCGGTGGGGATGATGTGTTCAGGGTGATGTGCAATGTTAGTTTTCCGCCACACATATCATTTTTTGCTTTTATCCCAAAAAGTTAAATTTTGGCCTCATCTGACCAGAGCACCTTCTTCTACATGTTTGCTGTGTCCCCCACATGGCTTATTGCAAACTGCAAATGGGACTTTATATGGCTTTCTTTCAACAGTGGCTTTCTTCTTGCTACTCTTCCATAAAGGCCAGATTTGTGGAGTACACGACTAATAGTTGTCCTGTGGACAGATTCTACCACCTGAGCTGTGGATCTTTGCAGCTCGTCCAGAGTTAGCATGGGCCTCTTGGCTGCTTCTCTGATGAATGCTCTCCTTGCCCGGCCTGTCAGTTTAGGTGGATGGCCTTGTCTTGGTAGGTTTGCAGTTGTGCCATACGCTTTCGATTTTCGGATGACGGATTGAACAGTACTCAGTGAGATGTTCAAAGCTTGGGATATTTTTTTATAACCTAACCATGCTTTAAACTTCTCCACAACTTTATCCCTGACCTGTCTGGTGTGTTCCTTGGCCTTCATGATGCTGTTTGTTCACTAAGGTTCTCTGACAAACCTCTGAGGGCTTCACAGAACAGCTGTATTTATACTGAGATTAAATTACACACAGGTGGACTCTATTTACTAATTAGATGACTTCTGAAGGCAATTGGTTCCACTAGATTAGAGGTATCAGAGTAAGGGGGGCTAATTATAAATGCACGCCACACTTTTCACATATTTATTTGTAAATAATTTTTAAAACAATTTATCGTTTTCCCTTTACAATTATGTGCCACTTTGTGTTGGTCTATCACATAAAATCCCAATAAAATACATTTACATTTTTGGTTGTAACATGACAAAATGTGGAAAATTGCAAGGGTTATGAATACTTTTTCAAGGCACTGTATAAAAAAAAAAAAAGAGAAATTTGAAAAAAAAAAAACTGGTGGCCATAGTTTAACGTAATAAAAAGGCAACAACAGAGGGAGAGTCGCAAGCAGCTGGTGGATTAATGCCAGAAGACTTGTTAAGTCACTGTCTGTGTAAGTCAAGTTTATTTTGGCGATGCTCAGTTGTACTTCTAAAGAATTCCTGCTTACATACATTCATGCCCAAAATTTCTACTTCAATGGTCTTTAAACGACCCTCTACCATTCCACAATGTTCTGTTTTAACTTAAACTTAGAATCTCTCACTCTGCTGAAAAAAAATAAGTTGTTCTCGGTCAAGATTTTTCGTGCGACATAAAGTGCATGCACGTCGTTTGTTGATTAGTGGAGTGGGCAAACCCAAATTGACAGACTTTAACAGCCAAAGCTGGAAGATAGCGTCCTTCTCCTGTGTGGATACTGCCATAGCTGTAGATGCAGACAATGTGCACGGGCACAACCTCAGCTATGTGTGCTGGCTGTAGCAGAGTATGGTAACAGAGTTCAGGGCACGGGGTCGTGTGACATTCAGGCAACTTGGTAAAGAGTTTCAACTGCATGTAATGAGCAGCTTGCAGTCTGACGCCCCCCCTTCCACCTCACAAGGTTGTGCCCAGGGCGGTTGCGCCCAGGGCAATTGCCCCTTTCTGCCCACCTCTAGTCCTGGCTTTGACTGCTTAAACTGGAACATAGACAATAGTTAACAAAATAAAGAAGCTGCATGCTCAGTAAGTGATTAAATCAGCAGCTGAAGGTACTTAAAAAACTGAGGGTTTAACAATTACTTTGGGGCACTAAAAATGAGCACACCATTGTCACATTTTGGTACAGTGCCCTTCATGTGTGTTAACTTCTACTGTAAGCCCACATTGAAGGACAATTGAAAGTTAATGCCATTACAACACACTGCAATATGCACATTACCATGCATTGCGGTAACACATTGTAAATACTGTTGGGTGAACGGTTTGGCCCGAGCGTGAGTTTGCTGAATGACCACAATGCACTGCGCTGCCGAACAGTGCATTGGAAGCCCTGATTGGCTGAAGCAATGAATGTTTTGCCCAGTCATAATCAGACAGTAGAGGAGTCCAGAAGAGCAAGCCGGAGGTCATACATGGGTACAGCAGACAGGAGCAGAGTTAATGGAACAAGCCGAGGGTCAAAGCCGGGAAAGGAGACAAGACAGGTCAAAGGCAAGTCGGGTCGGTAACAGGAAATCCAATAGTATCAAGAACAGGAACACACGGGGAAGCTGAAGATCATGCAGCAACTAGTGGCTGATGCTGTTGGCTTTAAGTATACCGTCGGGAGCCAGAATTTGTCATGCATTGCATTGCCTTGGCGTATGAATCTCCCTGGCCGTTCGTGCCCGTGTGCGTATTAGCATTGGCAAATTTTTATGTGCCAATGGCTAATTTCTATGTGCCAATCTACAGTTCTGCTGGGCATTAACAGATGTGCCAGTTCTTCTTCGGGCTGTTCTCCAACAAGGATGCAGGACAGGGCTCAGTGCTGCAGCTTGTTGTGCCGCCACATCTCCATACAGCTAGTGGTTATGATTCAAGATCTGTTAGCTCCACCCTCTCCTCCTCCTCCTCCTCCATGCCCTTCTCTGCTGAATTGTTCTATGAACCACCAGTACCCCCCTAAGCGTTCAGGGAGCTATTCAATGAGTTAGGCTAAAAGGTGCCATGCAGTGCTTCAGCTGGTCTGTGTAGGGGACAGGTGCCACACCAGAGCAGAGATTCTTGCAGTTCTGCAGGGGCAGGCCCAGAGGTGGTTTACACCATGCCAGCTGGAGCCAGGAACGGTGGTGTGCAATAATGGCACAAACCTCCTGTTCACCCTTAGACAGCGAAAATTGACACATTTGCCATTCCTCAATTTGGTGGTGCAACATTTCTTACCCAGGGCTGAAGGATCTGCTAAAGCATGCCAGAAGAGTCTGTAGCCCATTTAGGCAGTCATACACAGCCAGTGCTCAGTTGGCTGAAATTCAGTGGGAATTCCACCTGCCGAAAACCACCTGATTTGTGACATGCCCATCAGGTGGAACTCGACTTTGGCAATTCTGCAGAGGGCCGTCAACGAGTACCTGTGTCAGTATGGCACAATGACAGGCTCAGGCTGGCTAAGCTTTTTCCCCCCAGAATAATGGCTGCTGATAAAGAATGCATGCACTGTACTGTCACCATTTGAGTAGGTGACAAGGATGGTGAGCCGTAACAATGCATGCATCAGTGACACAATCCCTGTTGTGTTCCTGCTGGAGCAGACTGTGTGGCATTATGGACAGGGTACTCGTTTTGGAGGCATTGAAGCAGAAGAAGACGTACGTCAACCCTTAACACATGGTTTTCCATCCCCAGAACCCTTGGGGGTAGTACGTGGCTGTGAGGAGGCAGTTCCAGATATTGTAAAGCCCCGTACACACGATCAGACTTTCCAATGTAATGTTGGATGTGAGGTTGTTGGCGGTAAGTCCGACCGTGTGTACGCTCCATCGGACAGTTGTTGTCAGACTTTCCACCAACAAATGTTGGCTAGCATATTCTCAAATTTTCCGCCAACATATGTGAGTTGTCAGACTTTCCGATCGTGTGTACACAAGTCCGTCGGACAAAAGTCCAAAGTAAAAACACGCATGCTCGGAAGCAGAAGCGGTCCGTCTTGTAAACTAGCGTTTGTTATGGAGAATTAACATTTGAAATTATGAAATCTCAAAATGCAGCGCACAATTCTCTTCTTCTTTAACCACCTCAATACAGTGCATTTTCACCCCCTTCCTGCCCAAGCCATTTTTCAGCTTTCAGAGCTGTCACATTTTAAATGACAATTGCATGGTCATACAACACTGTACCCAGATGAAATTGTTATCACAAATAAAGCTTTCTTTTGGTGGTATTTGATTACCTCCTGCAATTTTTATTTTTTGTGCTATAAACAAAAGAAGAGTGACAAGTTTAAAAAAAAAACAATATTTTTTACTTTTTGCTATACTAACTATCCCCAAAAAATATATAAAAAAAAATTTTATTATTTTTTTTAACTAGTAATGGCGGCAATCTGCGATTTTTATCGTGACTGCGATATTGCGGCGGACATATCGGACGCTTTTGACACATTTTTGGGACCATTCACATTTATACAGCGATCCGTGCTATAAAAATGCATGGATTATTGTATAAATGTGACTGGCAGGGAGTGGGTTAACACTAGGGGGCGCTGAAGGGGTTAATATGTTCCCTGGGAGTGATTTTAACTGTAGGGGGAGGGGATTCACAAGGGGAGGAGACCGATCGGTATTTCTCTGTACTGAGAACACACTATCGGTCTCCTGTCCTCTGACAGGACCGTGGATCTGTGTGTTTACATACACAGACCCACAGTCCTGCTGTGTTACCGTGCAATCGCTGGTGCCCGGCAGACATCGCAGTGGCCGGGCATGCGCATCAGGTGCCCCGTGACACGGCGCATGCTGGTGGCGGCGCGCATGCGCTCCCTGGAGGGCATATGACGCCCTCCCGCCACGAGAGCTGCGCCGCCTGGCTGTCAATTGACAGCCGGCGGTCGCAAGGCAGTTAATGGGATAATAATGAAGCTACTTTGCTGGTGATACTGATGGAGTTATTGCAAACAACTTTTCAAAGGCTTTTTTTCTAGTGATAACAAGAATAATATTATTATGTTTTTTTTTTTTTTTTTGGGCAAGTTACCACAGCACCATTATCCTGTAGTTTTTTAAGATCAAAAAAGGACCCAAGACTATGTGGCATCAAGGAGAAGGATCACTATTGGTTGTCAACCCTCCTTGACCACCGTTACAAGGGTATAGTCTCGAAACTCATCCTGTCCCCACAGAGGGAGCAGAAGATGAAATCTCTTGAGGACACCCTAAAGAGGAGTTTATGTAACACCTTTCCAGACTCTGGTATATTACAGTCTTGTGGAAAACGTCTCATGAAAAACGACATGGAGAGCTTTCCAGTTGATGATACACTGGGTTACTGGGTCATAAAAATAGACCACTGGCCAGAACTTGCCCAGTATGCAATAGAGCTGCTGGGCTGCCCTGCATCCAGCGTGCTTTCCGAACGGGCATTCAGTGCTGCCGGAGGTTTTGTGACAGATAAGAGAGCGCGTCTGTCCACAGACTCCGTGGACCGGCTGACATTTATCAATATAAATCAGTTCTGGATTAGCAACAGCTATCAAGCCTCTGATGCAGATGTCGCTAATTAAGTGCTTTCTGGATCTTGATTTCTGAAAGACTGTCTAGGCTGCCTAGATTTTTGGGTATTGATTTCATCTGGAAGAATTTTTTGGTGTAGGTTTCATGTGCACAATTAACACCCATTGTGACAGGTACATATCATTTCAATTTTTGACAGCAAGGCCAATTCTTGCTTTCATCAAGAGTACCTCTATAGGGTTACGGTTTAGAAGGCACCACTGACACCCAAAGACCAATTTTTCTGCTACTATTTGGCTGGGGCATATCATTTACATTTTTGACAGCAAGGCCAATTCTTGCTTTCATCAAGAGTACCTCTATAAGGTTACGGTGTGAAGGGACCACCAACAACCAAAGACCAATTTTTTTCGCACCTGTTACTTCTATCCAAAGTCTGCGAAAGAGACACCAGCATTTATCCAAAAAAATCTCTAATCTTGTTCCGAGTGCACTAAATTGTGGCCTCATCATATAGACTCGTGTATAAAAGACAATTAGCACCACCTACCTAAAGCGTTATGTGCTATAAATAAACTATAAAGTTTACTAATTAGTACTCCACAGCTGCTGTACACTTCCAGTGAATTCACCTCACCATACACCATATAAAATAAAATGAAAAATATAAGTGCAGCGCTATTAAACTATCATGTGAAATATCCAGTGATATCAAATTATATTCAAATAAATAAATAAATCTATATAATAATGTGTACAATTAAAGTTCATATGCCGAAACATTTCTGCGTTGAATTATTGTGACTTCTCAAATTATATATTATCCACCACTGTGCAAATCGTGTCTTTAGCGGATTATGTGCACACCTTCACCAGCTGTTATACCCGCTCACCTCATACATGAGTCAAAAAGACTCAAAACTATTCTTCTTTCTTTCAGCTATGGTCTCATCTGTTCCACATCCGACCAGCTACTCTGTATCCACTTTCCAATCAGTAGCCTCCCAGGGGGATCGCAAGAAAGATCTCTCAGGCCACGTACACACGCGCAGACTTTACCGCGGGATTGTCCGCCGGACAATCCGCCCGTGTGTGGGCGACGGCGGACTTTTTCCTCCCAAAAGTCTGGCATACTAAGTTTTAAGTTCAGACTTAAAATTGTCCGCTGGACTCGCGAGTCCGGCGGACAATCCCGCCGTCTGTGTGCTAGTCCGCTGGACTTTTGAAATGAACGGACTTGCTGACACACGATTGGAAAGTCCGTTCATTTAGAACGTGACTGCAGGTAGACGGGACTAGCGAAGGCAGTGAATGCCGCTGCGCTAGCCCCGTCACCTGGTATGGATTTAAAGGGGAATCCCTGCGCCGGAAAAAACGGCGTGGGGGTCCCCCCCAAATCCATCTCAGACCCTTATCCGAGCACGCAGCCTGGCCGGTCAGGAAAGGGGGTGGGATGGGGGGAGAGAGGTGAAAGAAGTGTAAGGGGGGAGTATGGATGGGTGCAACAAGGGTGTGGTTTAAGAACCCTATGGACGTTCTCTATGATGTGGTGGAGGTGTTTAGCCTTCCCACACTTCCAATATAATGTCAGGTAAAAATAATAGCTATTCGATACTCTCATGGAATGTCCGAGGATTGAACTCGAGGTTTAAGCGAGCATTAATGTTTCAATATATAAGGAAATATAGTCCTCAGTTGATCATACTTCAGGAGACACATTTAATGGGTAAAAGATTAACAACTTTAAAAAAAGCCTGGATAAAAAAAGCATACCATGCCACATATTCCTCTTATGCTAGAGGAGTATCAGTTTTTGTAAATAAAACTTTTCCGGGAGAAATAGAGAAGGCCTATATAGACATACAAGGGAAACATGTTATTCTATTCTATACGATTGGGCAGCAAAGATAAATTACAGTAGCAATATATATACCACCCCCATTTGCGGTGGGAATTTTGAATGAGATAATGGAGAAAATAATCAAATATCCCCCAGCAAAGTTACTATTTATTAGAGATTTTAATTCAATTCTATTGCCAGAGTTGGATAGACCAAAACCTCCTAAGCAGTATTCAGCGGATTTGTATAATTGGGCACAGGCGGCGGGAGTAACAGAAATTTGGAGATGGAGAAATCCAGAAAAAAGAGTTTATTCCTGTTTTTCTGCCTCCTATAAAACAGCATCCAGAATAGATTTAGCATTTGCAGATGTAACAATGTTAACGGACATTTCAGAAGCAACATACTTACCAAGTGGCCTATCAGACCATTCTCCCTTATTTTTGTCAATACAATTCCCCACTCCGAGAAGTGCATCATTGTGGAGGTTAATACTAGCGGTGCATACTAGCTCATTATGCCTTTGCCTTACAGGTTTTTTTTTTTTTGTTGGGCATACAACCGCTTTTAAAAGGGTTTGTTATTCAGTTCTGAACTTTTGCATTGTTCAGCCCATGTCTAATAGCAATACATAGGGGCTGATTTACGAATCATTTGCGCCTTGAGTTGCGGCGCACGCCGCTGCGCAACGGCCGTTTTCGCCTGCAACTCAGCGCAATTCCCCATTTACTATAGTGTTACCGGCGCACAGTCGGGCGCGATCTGTGCGCCGCTATAGACCTGGCGCACGGCATCTTCAACTCAGAAAATAAAAGAATCTGGAAGTGGCAATATTATGGGGTTGATGTGGGTGATGTGAGGAAGTGTAGATATGACTGTCCAACTAACAAACATGCCCAGAATAGAACGGAAAACTAACTTTATCTGAGCAGGCTTGCTGCGCCTGCAAATACACTTCTAACTACGTGAGGTCAATTTATGTACTGCGCATGCGCGAGCGGCATTTGCGCCCGTTCATGTGCTCTGGTTCACTGCGCCGGCAAAATCTTAGTAAATGTCAAGTAGGTTCATTTGCATAAGTTGAACGCTGGTTCACTTCTATGGGTTTTTAAAAGGCTATTTGAACACAGGTCATGTTGGCATTAGGAAATTAAAAAAATGAAGAAAAAAAATGCGTGGGGGTCCCCCGAAATTCCATACCAGGCCCTTCAGGTCTGGTATAGATATTAAGGGGAACCCGGCGCCAACAAAAAAAAAATGGCGTGGGGTCCCCCTCAAAATCCATACCAGACCCTTCAGGGCTGGCATGGATTTTAAGGGGAACCCTGCGCCCAAAAAAATGGCGTGGGGCCCCCCTCAAAATCCATACCAGACCCTTATCCGAGCACGCAACCTGGCAGGCCGCAGGAAAAGAGGGGGGGACGAGAGAGCGCCCCCCCTCCTGAACCGTACCAGGCCACATGCCCTCAACATTGGGAGGATGCTTTGGGGTCCCCCCAAAGCACCTTGTCCCCATGTTGATAAGGACAAGGGCCTCGTCCCCACAACCCTGGCCATTGGTTGTGGGGGTCTGCGGGCGGGGGGCTTATCAGAATCTGGAAGCCCCCTTTAACAAGGGGACCCCCAGATCCCGGCCTCCCCCCCTGTGTGAAATGGTAAGGGGGTACTGTACCCCTACCATTTCACCAAAAAAGGTGACAAAAGTCTTCTTTCTACTGGTCTTCTTCCTTTCTTCATCCTTCGGTTTCTTCATCTTCTTCCTCCGATCCGCTTCTTCTTGCTCCGGTGTTCTCGTTCGGCATCTTCCTCCACGGCGTCTCTTCTTCTTTGTCGGGCCGCTCCGCGCAATGGGAGGCTCCCGCTGTGTGATGCTGCTCCTCTTCTTCATCTTTTTTTCTTTCTCCGATCCTTTTTTTGATCCGGTGTTCTTGTCTGGCATCTTCCTCCACGGCGTCTCTTCTTCTGGGCCGCTCCGCACAATGGGAGGCTCCCGCTGTGTGACGCTTCTCTTCTTCTGACAGGTGCCGGTTGCCCCCGCCCTCCGTTATAAAAGACCTGTCAGAAGAAGAGAAGCCTCACACAGCGGGAGCCTCCCATTGCGAGGAGCGGCTCAGAAGAAGAGACGCCATGGAGGAAGATGCCGGACGAGAACACCGGATCAAGAAGCGGATCGGAGGAAGAAGAAGATGGAGGAAGAAGAAGAAGAAGATGGAGGAAGATGAAGAAGAAGATGCAGAAACTGAAGGATGAAGAAAAGAAGAAGACCAGAAGAAAGAAGATGAAAGAAGATTTTAATAAAGGAATTGTCAGACTGTCTCCTGTCATTTTTAACTCTTTTGTCACCTTTTTTGGTGAAATGGTAGGGGTACTTTTGTACCCCCTTACCATTTCACACGGGGGGGAGGCCGGGATCTGGGGGTCCCCTTGTTAAAGGGGGCTTACAGATTCCGATAAGCCCCCCGCCCGCAGACCCCCAAACCAACGGCCAGGGTTGTGGGGACGAGGCCCTTGTCCTCATCAACATGGGGACAAGGTGCTTTGGGGGGGACCCCAAAGCATCCTCTTAATATTGAGGGCATGTGGCCTGGTACGGTTCAGGAGGGGGGGTGCTCTCTCGTCCCCCCTCTTTTCCTGCGGCCTGCCAGGTTGCATGCTCGGATAAGGGTCTGGTATGGATTTTGAGGGGGACCCCCACGCCATTTTTTTTTTGGCGTGGGGTTCCCCTTAATATCCATACCAGACCTGAAGGGCCTGGTATAGATTTTTAGGGGTGACCCCCACGCCATTTAAAAAAAAAATAAAAGTCACCTGGCCTGGGGGCGACTTTAAGTCGTGTTGGAAGTCGCCCCAAGTCACGCTGTGATTCACACTCAAGTCCAAGTTGTCTCCCAAAGTCGCGCTGGAAGTCGTGTTGCCCCTGTGTGGATGGACTGTATGATACGGAGTGCGCTATTATCAATGGGAGATCATTTTTAGTGGGTAGCTGTTTTTTTAAGGTGAATTCCACACTGCAGTGCTCTTGTGCCCTTATAATGCATAGTTTTTAGCCTAGACAAATTTTAGCTTTTAAAGGGGAACTCTACACTCCAATGCTCTTGTCTTCCCCCTTAGAATGCCTATAATTCTTTTGAGCTAGCTTTTGCTTTTAAAGGTAAACTCCACACCCCATTCTCCAAAGGCTGTGAACTGCCTTCACCAATCTAAAAAAAATTATTTTTCCCAGCATACAACAGGGCCAGCTAGGAAAGGGGCGAGAAGAGCGATCACCCAACTCTCTCCCGAACCATTCAAGGCCACATGCACTCAACATAGCTGGCTAAATGTAAATTTGTATGCATATAAATTCTGTCCAAAATTCTAAATTTCCTCTTCGAATTTTGTATCCTAAATCATAAGTAAAATTTGTAATTGTTACGAAAAGTTAACTCACCAAAAAGTTATCAACCCAGGAAGTCAGCAAAACACAGGGATGGTGGGAACCCCTCATAATGGGCACAGCGGGTGTACAGACCCGGGAACTCAGCACATGGATGGTGGGAACCCCGCATAATGGGCACAGCGGGTGTACAGACCCAGGAACTCAGCACAGGGATGGTGGGAACCCCTCATAATGGGCACAGCGGGTGTACAGACCCAGGAACTCAGCACAGGGATGGTGGGAACCCCTCATAATGGACACAGCGGGTGTACAGACCCAGGAACTCAGCACAGGGATGGTGGAAACCCCTTATAATGGCCACAGCGGGTGTACAGACCCAGGAACTCAGCACAGGGATGGTGGGAACCCCTCATAATGGGCAAAGCGGGTGTACAGACTCAGGAACTCAGCACAGGGATGGTGGGAACCCCGTATAATGGCCACAGCCGGTGTACAGACCTGGGAACTAAGAACAGGGATGGTGGGAACCCCTCATAATGATAAATTCATCATAACAAACTTTTGTTATTTTAATGAAAAGTTAAATGCTAAGATCTTAGAAATAAACATTCAATTTCAAACACAAATGACAAAATTTTTATTTTTTATTCATACGAAACACAACAAAATTTTGTTACACGCCCATGTCTACCAATAACTAGAAGATAAGCCAGCCAAGTGAGGACTAGCAAAATGACCAAGTCAGTCCCCTTAGACTGCAATGGTATTTGTTGTTGTGCTTAATTGTGGACAGGGGGTGCCTTTTTTTGTGCTAGCTGCATTTGGTTTGTTCTGGGCATGCTCAGGGACTTTTTGTTTTTTGCTGCTTTTTGTGTGTAAACAGCACTTGGATGTTTCTGGGCATGCTCAGAGAATGTGTTTTTTTTTCTTTTTGGGTTAGTAATTTAATTTAATTTAAACAGGTGTACCCACTTGTACATTTTGTGTGTTTCATGAACTGTTCATGTGTTTTCAATTGCCTCATTAGCACACAAACCTATGTTATATAAAGCTTGTAGATAGCATGCTTTACTTTGCCCTGAAAAGAGCCAAGATTGTGTGTGTGCAGCAGCAGCAGCAGCAGCAGCAGCAGCAGCAGCAGCAGCAGCAGCAGCAGCAGCAGCAGCAGCAGCAGCAGCAGCAGCAGCAGCAGCAGCAGCAGCAGCAGCAGCAGCAGCAGCAGCAGCAGCAGCAGCAGCAGCAGCAGAGCACATTTCAGTGTCCTGACCACTTTCTAACACATGTATATTTTGTTTGTTATGTCTTTGCAAAACAGATGTGTTTTCTGCAATTTATTTGTTACTTTGGTTTGTTGTTTTTTTTTGGTGGTGGTTATTTTAACATGAAATATTTTTGATGTTGGCAATGTTTGTTGTTTTTACGTTGTCCACTTTGATTTAATTGTCTGTGCTGCATTATTTTAAAAACTTTCTCAAGATGTGCCTAATGTAGTTTTAATCCTTTTTTATATAGATGTCCATTTGTGTGTGTGCGCTCCTTTCAACTCCTGTTAATTAACAATGCAAAAGGGTCAAACCTCTAACATATTCTGTTAGTGTCTCAAATTAACATGTATGTGTGTATTTTGATTTCCTTGCTGCTTTTCCAAGTCCTGTTGTGTTTTTTTTTTTTTTTGGACCAATAAAATTGTTTGCAATGTTTTATGTGTGTACTTTTCATGCAATGGATTTCCCAGCTGTAGCTTAACGAGGCTGATTGCCATGTGTTAGACAAATCCAGACATTTCAGAGCGGTAAGTCTTCAATTAGATTTTTGAGCAGTGGTCTTCAGCCTCAGTGATCAAGTACCCCCACCCCCCAGGACATGTTTAGGACATGTTTCTTATCAAAAAATGTGTGTCCAATACCAAGCCATTGACTTTGATTTAAAACACCTGTGCAAGATGATGGAAAACCTGCAAACATGGCCTGTTGGGGGTACTTGAAGACAGGTTGAGGAGCTAAAATCAAGCTCAAAACAATGCTATTCTAATTGTGGACATTTCAGAGAAAGCCCAGACTAACTTTTTTTGGGGGTTTGTATATTTTATTTTTTGTTTGTTTTTTTATTTTTTGTTTTATTTATTTTTTTGGGCTTTGTGTCCCGTTTCTTAAAATTGGCTTTGCTTCCTGTCACATAGCCAAACAGGAAGTGAGAGTAAAACCATAACACTATTTTTAGTTCTTGGGGACACAGGTTAATCTAACTAGTCTAGCACTTTGTTGTGTGCACCCCAAATTATTAGGTATTTTGGGGTTTAGTAAAGGCAAATCCTTTATGCAATACAAGTGTAGTTGCTGAAAATCAGACGGTAAGCACTGGTGATTTTATCATCCAATCATGTAGAGGCAAAGATGCTGGTTTCTTTCCCTTGCATGTTGCCCTCGGATCTCCAGCAAGTGCACTTGTAGTGCAAAGTCGATTTCCCTTTAGTAAAGAAACCTCTAGATACCTAATAATAATTTGGGATGTACATAGCAAAATGCTAGAGTGCAATTTCCCGAATGGGGAAACTATTGAAATTGGCTTGTGTGTCCCCAAAGAAAGACACTGGTAGTGTTTTATCCTCGCTTCCTTTTTGGCTTTGTGACAGGAAGTGAATAATTTTGAAGGACAAATTGTCAAAATTTGGGAGTTGTCTTCACCCTATCAGGGGTGTAGAGATCCCCCAACACTTCAAATCCCTCTGCACTCTATCCCCAAGCAAAAATCGGAAAGGATTTCCTTTAGTTTAACTTTGCAAAGACACATTCCTAAAATCAATTGGGATGCATGTTAATGGCCCATTTAGACCTTTAATATAAAGTCATAAGTTGCCTTTGACTCTAATCATTATTTTTGGCCAGTCCTAGAAATCTACAGCTGTTTTTCTATTAACCACTTGGTGTCTGTGCTATATCCTAATTACGGCCACAGTGTGGACCTTAATTTCTGGGAGGCGGTCATAGGACCTGCTCCCTGCAGGGCGCACTGAGACTCTGGTGATCGCAGTAAGGGCCTATCCTGGCCCCTTACCACGCGATTAGCTGTCAGCCTTTGACAGATGATCACATGATGTAAAATAAAGCTTGGTAATTGGTTATTTGTGTGAGCATTACAAATAGAGTCCTAGCCAAATAGATCCTTGAGAAATACATTAAATACTAAATCGTATTTCTCCAAATGTAGTCCAGAGTGAGCCCTAGCATTGATAAGATCATAAAGCTCACATTGGTTGTGGGCCAAAGACAATCCATAAGCCCTGGTTCACATTGGTAGTTGGGTACAATTTGACATGTCCAATTGGCAGCAATGGCATCGTCCTAATCAGTGCAATGCTGCATTTTCAGTGCGGAAACAATTGTTAAATATTTTATGGACTACTTTTTGCAATTTGGGGCTGCGATTTCCATTGATCTGGACTGACACGCTAGTGTTAAATTGTGCGAGTCAAGCTCATCGATTACCTGGGCTAAATGTGCTTTGAACAAAACTAGCTCAGGTAAGCACAGTCAAATAGAAACCGAAAATCCGATTTTTTTTTTTAAACAATAAAGTCCTGTAAAAATCTCCATTACAAATGTTTAAATTAAGATGGTCAGACACTACACAATCTGATTGTACAATCGCTGTCCAATTCAACATTAAGGCTCGGTTTCCACTATTGCAAACCCAAAGTCGCGCGTTGTTGCCGCGAGTTTGGCTGCAACTTTTAGCCGCAACTTGAAGCAATGGCTGGGTATTTTTGTGGTGTAGGGACCTCAAGTCGCATCAAAGTGGGAACAAAGTAGTGCAGGGACTACTTTGAGGTTGGTGCGACTTGAAGTCGCAGATGTATGAACGGTACTCATTGTAAATCATGGGGTACAACTTGTCATGCAACTTTTCAGTCCCAAGTCGCATGCCAAGTCGCAATAGTGGAAACCAAGCCAAAAATGAACATTGTAAATCACGCAACTTTGGGTTTGAAATAGTGGAAACAGAGCATTAGGCTAAAGCGGTAATAGGAAGATGCACTGGAATGCCTCGTGCACACGAGCGGACTTTCCCGCGGGAATGTCCGCCGGACAATCCGCCCGTGTGTGGGCGCCGGGGGACTTTTTGGCGCCAAAAGTCCGGCGGACTAAGTTTTAAGTTTTGCTTTAAAATTGTCCGCTGGACTCGGCAGTCCGGCAGACAATCCCGCGGTTAGTATGCTAGTCCGCCAGACTTTTGTAAATGAATTTTTCATTTAGAACGTGACTTCAGGTAGACGGGGCTAGCGAAGGCAGTGAATGCCACCGCGCTAGCCCCGTCACCTGGCATGGATTTAAAGGGAATCCCCACGCCGAAAAAACGGCGTGGGGGTCCCCCCCAATTCCATCTCAGACCCTTATCCGAGCACGCAGCCCGGCTGGCCAGGAAAGGGGTGGGGAAAAGCGAGCGCCCCCCTCCTGAGCCGTACCAGGCCGCGTGCCCTCAACATGAGGGGTGCCCTGGGGAAAGGGGGGCCGTGCGGCCCCCCACCCCAAAGCACCGTGTCCCCATGTTGATGAGGACAAGAGCCTCTTCCCGACAACCCTGGCCGTTGGTTGTCGGAGTCTGCGGGCGGGGGGCTTATCGGAATCCGGGAGCCCCCAGATACTAGCCCCCCACCCTATGTGAATGAGTATGGGGTACGATGTACCCCTACCCATTCACCTAAGGAAAAAAATGTAAATAAAAAACGACACCATTTTTTAAAATATTTTATTGCACAGCTCCGGGGGTCATCTTCCGTCTTGGGGGGTCTTCTCGCCGGACTCCTCCGCTCTCTTCTGCTCTTTTACCTAGCTCTTTCACGAGCGGAGGAGCCCGGCTTTCTCCTTCGTGCCCGCCGTCGTCTGGGGGTCTCGTTCCGTCTTCGGGGGTCTCTTCTGTTCTTCTTGCCGCCGCCGCCTTCTTCTTCCTCCGATGTTGACTCGTTGCTCTCTATGGCCGGAATGGCAGAGACACGCGGTGTTGTGATTTATATAGGGACAAGGGGCGGGGCCACCGTCTCATGTCACATGGTGACTCCGCCCCCATATGATGTCACAGTCCCCTGTCCCTATATAAGTCACAACACCGCGTGTCTCTGCCATTCCGGCCAGAGAGAGCAACGAGTCAACATCGGAAGAAGAAGACGACGCAGAAGGCAGTGGCGGTGATAGTGGCAAGAACAGAAGAGACCCCCGAAGGCGGAACGAGACCCCCAGACGACGGCGGCAGCGATGAAGGAGAAAGCCGGGCTCCTCTGCTCGTGAAAGAGCTAGGTAAAAGAGCAGAAGAGAGTGGAGGAGTCCGGCGAGAAGACCCCCCAAGACGAAAGATGACCCCCGGAGCTGTGCAATAAAATATTTTAAAAAATTGTGGTGTTTTTTTAATTACATTTTTTTCCTTAGGTGAATGGGTAGGGGTACATTGTACCCCATACTCATTCACATAGGGTGGGGGGCCGGTATCTGGGGGCTCCCTTATTAAAGGGGGCTCCCGGATTCCGATAAGCCCCCCGATAACCAACGGCCAGGGTTGTCGGGAAGAGGCCCTTGTCCTCATCAACATGGGGACAAGGTGCTTTGGGGTGGGGGGGCCGCAGGGCCCTCCTTTCCCCAGGGCACCCCTCATGTTGAGGGCATGCGGCCTGGTACGGCTCAGGGGGGGGGGCGCTTGCTCATCCCCACCCCCTTTCCTGACCGGCCGGGCTGCATGCTCGGATAAGGGTCTGAGATGGATTTGGGGGGGACCCCCACGCCATTTTTTGGGCGTACGGATTCCCCTTTAAATCCATGCCAGGTGACGGGACTAGCGCGGCGGGATTCATTGCCTTCGCTAGTCCCGTCTACCTGGAGTCACGTTCTAAATGAACGGACTTTCCAAGTCCGTTCATTTCAAAAGTCCCACGGAAATCCCGCCGGAAAAGTCCGGGCGCGTGGGGGCAAGTCCACACGTTCGGATGCGCATGCGCGGGCATGCGTGCGCCAGTTCAATGCGCCGGTTCGCACCTCTATGCTCTGGTTCACACGCTCAATTAATGCTTTATCAGGCGCACTAATTAAGGTGTGAACCGGCGCAGCACAGTCATCTGGGACCTGTCATGTGTCCCAGATGAGTGAGCGTCGAATCCTGGCGCACGGCGCCGCTCGCGCATGTGCAGTGGGTGCCCGGCTGTGAAGCCACAGCCGGGGTGCCCACATTAAGAATGCCGGCGCCGCGAGGGGGGGGTTCTCGTTCCCCCGCATCGCTGGACCCTGGGACAGGTAAGTGTCCGATTATTAAAAGTCAGCAGCTGCAGTATTTGTATTTTTTTTTTTTAAGGGGCCCTCCTCTTTAAAAAAGGTAACCAGCAATTTTTACTTATTCTTTAAGCTTTGATATGTCAGCTGGAACATGAAACAAATACTGTATAAAGTAGGTGGGAATCCAATTTGGCTATAAAAGTGGAAATACACTTTGAGCCCTCCTTATTTGCTAAGTTGACCACCACTACTCTACTATAATAGATAATTTTTGTATAACATTTGAAATTATTGATACATGCTAAGCAATCTGTTTCAAGCTGATGCGGACTCTCTGCTTATTAGAGAATATACAGTAGAATATAGAAATGTGTGTGGTTTAAAATACTTCTGTTTTTAGTGTTTAGTGTTGATGCAATGTCTTTAGCATTAATGTTTTGTTCCACTAGATGGCGACAAATGGAAACTTTACATTTGAAATTTGTACAAGATGTTGAAATGTGCGTGTATGAGTACATATATTTTGCTCTTTTTTTTTTTACATAGACTTTATAATATTCACTGAATTTATATTAAAATAAAAACAGTGCTTTATGCTTGTATTGCCCCGGCTATATTATCTGTCAAATTATAGTTCTTAAAGGAAAAGTACAGCCAAGCTCATTTGGCTGTACTTCTCCTGTGGATCACAGGAGTGCAGCTCCTTCTGCACTCCGGTGACCCGTTTTCAGCAGACAGCGGGCTGAAGTCCGTTGTCTGCTGATGTCACAAAGCCGGTCCAGGCTCGGGCAAGATCGTGACACTGGAGTTGGGATCTGCCCACATGCTTGGACCAGCGTCCAGCCTTTCAGCGAGTCGATAAGAGCCTGAGCCAGCTGCTCCTGCCCATCCACAGCCCAGCGCTCCAGTGAGCGAGGAGGGGGTAGAGCGGTGACTGACAGTCATCAGCTCTCTGTTCGGCGAGCTATGAGAACCGAGCCATCAGCGGTGTTTGATCGCCCGGTTATCAGTGTTAGAGCCGGCGGGGGAAAGATGCAGCATCGGACTGATGCTGTATCCACCTAGGTAAGTATAAATCTGCAAAAAAAACATAATTCTCTTTTAAAGTACAACTAAAGGCTCCTGTATGACAAGTCTATACACGTACCAAATCCAATTAGTATTTGATGTACAAGCCTTATAAAGTAAACAAATAATTTACTTACCTTCCCTGACTGAGCTAAATCTTCCTTCATTTGTGCTTCACATGCTCCCCTTCTAGACACTGCAGGTTGCTGTGTCATGTTTTTTTTAGCAACAGGGACAGTGCTGTCAATCCAGAAGCAGTAGGAAGGACAAGGTGGGGCCAAGTGCTGATTGACATGCTACATGGGAATGGGAAGGAGGAAGATACTGCACATGAGTGACCCCCGGGAAAGGGAAAGAGTCTGTGCCAACAACACTCTGTGGAGTGTCTGTGACAACATTTTAAAGTTAACTGTACTAAAAATACAGTTAGATTCCTAAGTGTCCCTTTACATACTCCTGGCTGCTTAGCGCAACACAATGGAGTTGATTTACTAAGACTGGAGAGTGCAAAATTTGGTGCATCTGTGCATGGTAGCCAATCAGCTTCTAACTTCAGTTTGTTCAACTAAGCTTTGACAAAAAAAAAACTGGAAGCTGATGGGTTTCTAGGCAGAGCTGCACCAGTTTGTGCACTCTCCAGTTTTAGTAAATCAACCCCAATGCCTGGGACTTAAACGACCTGTCAGTTGGCTTAGGAAGGTTGCATATGTATATGTAAGTAGTGATTTTAATAGAAATTTTAGGAGAATGGATGGTGATGATAAAGGGATAAAGCTGCTGTTGCAAACCATTCACTGCAGCTATGACTTGTTACAGGGCTTGTGTAAATGATTATATAACTACATAGTTCAACCTGTGTGTGTGTTTATGTTATCACTAGGGTTGCACCGATACCGATATTAGTATCATTATCGGTGCCGATACCGAGCATTTGCCCAAGCTGACAGCCACTTCTCCTCCTCTCCCTCCCGCGGCTTTCAGCTGCTTTATTGAAATCTATACAGGGGGATCGGTGCTTGTAACTCCCCCCACCGATGCACCGATCACCCCTGACTGTCCCCGTATTTTCCTCCAGTCCCCCTCAGTGGCCTCCTCCGTGCTCCTCCAGTCCCCCTCCGTGCTCCACTCCGGTTCCTCTCCGTGCTCCACTCCGGTTCCTCTCCGTGCTCCACTCCGGTTCCTCTCCGTGCTCCACTCTGGTCCCCCTCCGTGCTCCACTCTGTTCCCCCTCCGTGCTCCACTCTGGTCCCCCTCCGTGCTCCACTCTGGTCCCCCTCTGTGCTCCGCTCTGGTCCTCCTCGGTGCTCTGCTCCTATCCCCCTCCGTGCTCCTCTGCCCCATTTGTCCTCGATCTGTCAGGATGGAGAGTAAAGGAAGGAGCCAGTAAATCTGTAATTTACCGGTTCCTTCCTTTTCCAAATGAACAGAGCCAGTATTCACTGACTCTGTCTCCTCTCCATTCATCTCCAGTGCAGCTGAGGCTGCAGAGAAAGGTACTGGGGAATCTGTGTCCTCAGTCCCTTTCCCTGTCTCAAAAGGGAGACAGACAAACCCCTGATATCTCACAAAAGCCCCCCAACAGGGCTTATAAAAAATAAATATTTGTAATAAATACATTTTTTAAAGGTTGAATTGTAGAAATAATAAAAAATGTAATAAAAAAACACACTGACACCATCTACCCCCCCCCCCCCCCACAAAAAATAAAGCATTGTAAAAAAAATAACAAAAAATAAATAAATTGTAAAAAAATAATAAAAAAATGTAATTGTAAAAAATAAAATTGTAAAGAAAAAACAAAAAAAAAAACTTCTGACACAGGCCACGTGTCATTAGTGCTGCATGTTGTTAGTGCCACTGTCACATGACATTAAAAAAAGTATCAGTAATCGGTATCCGTGAGTACCGGTACTTGTACTCGGTCTTAAAAAAGTGGTATTGATGCAACCCTAGTTATCACCATTTCCCAATTCCCTGTATATTGCTTTTGCTAAGATGCCCATCTAAGAGTTTTTTTTTTTTTTTACGTTTCGCTACTCCCTGCAGACACCACCCACTGTGGAAGGGAGATCCATATCCTTATCACTCTGACAGTAAAGAACCTCTTATGCAGTTTAAGGTTAAACCACTTTTTCTCCAACTTCATTCAGTGGCTGTGTGTCTTGTTAAGTGACCCGAAACTGAATAGTTTCCTCCCTATGCTAGAATCACCATTAAACTCCCTGGCGGTTTTCCTAAGTGTGGCTCGGGGTTAAATTTCAGTATCATTACCGTTAACCCCAAGCCACACTCGGGATTGCATTGCAGGATTGCAGGATCCTGGTGCGGTATACTTACCTTGTCCCCAGGATCCTGCGATGTCCCCCCCCCCCTGCTGTGTCCGTGGGCTCTGTCCTTTTTCCGAAGCCTCTGTGTGCTGGGGCTCCATTCCCTTACGACGCATGGGGACTGGTTTTAGACCAGCTAGAAAACAGCGATAGTAAATTAGAACACTTGCAGAATTGAGCGATAGTGAATCATGGGGAAATTTTATTTTATTATATTATTATTTTTTATAATTATTTATATTTATTTATTATATTATAATTTATGATTTTGTGTTTTAAATGTTATCATACCCGGGATATCTACTTATCTATTAGACCCCATATCTCTCTGCTGGCCTCCAATGCAGCCGATCAAACAAATTTTAGTCTCATCTAACCATAACACCTTTTACCATGGGGCCTCAGAATCTTCAGGGTGCGTTTTAAGGTGGTCAGATGAGACTAAAATTGAATTATTTGGCCTCAACACCAAACAATATGTCTGGCGGAAATCCAATACAGCTCACCATTCAAATAACACCATTACTACAGTAAAGTGTGGTAATATCCTGTCATGGGGGTGTTTCGCTGCAGCAGGGACTGAAGCACATGTCAGGATAGAAGAAAAATGAATGGGGCAAATACCATCAAATTCTTGAGGAAAATGGTCATCATCAAATTTAACAGAACTTGAGCAGTTCTACAAAGAGGTGGGAAATATTGCAAAGTCTAGATGTGCAAAGTTAGTAGACACATATCCCAACAGACTAAAGGCTGTAATTAAAGCACAATGTGGTCCAACAAAATACCGACATTAGGGGGTGATCCTTTTTCCAACTCCAAGTGATTCTGTTTTTTTATTTATTTTTTCTGACATGTTGGTGTTATATCTTTCACTTGGATGTTATAAGTTGCACTGTCTTCATTTCAGGTTGAAAAGCAACAAAATGTGATTATTTTAAAAGGGGGGTGATTCTTTTGTATACCAACTGTATATCTTGGTCTTTTAGGAAACCATCTGATTTCTACATTAAGACCACTTTCACACTGAGGCGCTTTTCAGGCGCTTTCACGCTAAAAACAGCGCCTAAAAAGCTCACGAAAACTTATTTCCATCAAAATCAATGAACACTTTCACACTGGGGCAGTGTGCTGGCAGGGCTGTGAAAAACTCCCCTCCCCATTGAAATTTATGGAAAGCTCTTCAAAAGCGCCTGAAAAGCTCTTCAAAAACGCTCAGTGTTTTAACTGGCAGTTTTATAGCGCTTCAGTGTGAAAGTGGCCTTAGTGAGGTTATATCATTTTTTTCTTGCATTCCTGTACGTATGGTTTAAAAACTGTCAGGTTCAAACTCATCCCAGTCCAAACAAAAAAAGACAACTATTTAAATATACCGTATATGGTAAATGTACATACATATTATATAAAAATCCTTATTACATAAAAGATGCAGCAATTCAAAAATAATGTATGCTCCAACACTTACATAAACAACACTTACATAACAGCACTTACATAAACAAGCACATTAAAGCTAGATTTTCCTAGAGCCAGTGAAAGTATCATCCATACGTTTCTTCCACAGGTCAACATACAGTGGTGTGAAAAAGTGTTTGCCCCCTTCCTCATTTCCTGTTCCTTTGCATGTTTGTCACACTTAAGTGTTTCGGAACATCAAACCAATTTAAACAATAGTCAAGGACAACACAAGTAAACACAAAATGCAATTTGTAAATGAAGGTGTTTATTATTAAGGTGAAAAAAAATCCAAACCATCATGGCCCTGTGTGAAAAAGTGATTGCCCCCTAAACCTAATAACTGGTTGGGCCACCCTTAGCAGCAACAGCTGCAACCAAGCGTTTGCGATAACGTGCAATGAGGCTTTTACAGCGTCCTGGAGGAATTTTGGCCCACTCATCTTTGCAGAATTGTTACATTAGAGGGTTTTCGAGCATGAACGGCCTTTTTAAGGTCATACCACAACATCTCAATAGGATTCAGGTCAGGACTTTGGCTAGGCCACTCCAAAGTCTTCATTTTGTTTTTCTTCAGCCATTCGGTGGTGGACTTGCTGGTGTGTTTAGGATCATTGTCCTGCTGCAGAACCCAAGTTCGTTTCAGCTTGAGTACACGAACAGATGGTCGGACATTCTCCTTCAGGATCTCTTGGTAGACAGCAGAATTCATAGTTCCTTTTATCACGGCAAGTCTTCCAGGTCCTGAAGCAGCAAAACAGCCCCAGACCATCACACTACCACCACCATATTTTACTGTTGGTATAATGTTCTTTTTCTGAAATGCAGTGTTCCTTCTACGCCAGATATACTTGGACACACACCTTCCAAAGAGTTCCACTTTTGTCTCATCGGTCCACAGAATGTTGTCCCAAAAGTCTTGGGGATCATCAAGATGTGTTGTGGAGAAATTGAGACGAGCTTTGATGTTCTTTTTGCTCAGCAGTGGTTTTCTCCTTGGAACTCTGCCATGCAGGCCATTTTTGCCCAGTCTTTTCCTGACCTTAACTGAGGCAAGTGAGGCCTGCAGTTCCTTGGACGTTGTTGTGGGGTCTTTTGTGACCTCTTGGATGAGTCGTCGCTGCGCTCTTGGGGTAATTTTGGGCGTCCGGCCACTCCTGGGAAGGTTCACCACTGTTCCATGTCTTCGCCATTTGTGGATAATGGCTCTCACTGTGGTTCGCTGGATTCCCAAAGCTTTGGAAATGGCTTTATAACCCTTTCCAGACTGATAGATCTCAATTACTTTCTTTCTCAATTGTTCCTGAATTTCTTTGGGTCTCGGCATGATGTGTAGCTTTTAAGGATCTTCTGGTGGACCTTACTGTGTCAAGCAGCTCCTATTTAAGTGATGCCTTGATTGTGAACAGGTGAGGCAATAATCAGGCCTGGGTGTGGCTAGAGAAATTGAACTCAGGTGTGGACAACCACAGTTATAGTATGTTTTAACAAGGGGGGCAATCACTTTTTCACACAGGGCCATGATGGTTTGGATTTTTTTTCACCTTTAATAATAAACACCTTCATTTACAAATTGCATTTTGTGTTTACTTGTGTTGTCCTTGACTATTGTTTAAATTGGTTTGATGTTCCGAAACACTTAAGTGTGACAAACATGCAAAGGAACAGGAAATGAGGAAGGGGGCAAACACTTTTTCACACCACTGTATTAGGATATCACTAACATTAGTAATTTAAAATTGACACCTAAGATCAACAGATACTTAACCACGTGCTTACTGGGCACTTATACCCCCCTCCTGCCCAGACAATTTTCAGCTTTCAGCACTGATGCACAATTGAAACATTGAATGACAATTGTGCAGTCATACAACATTGTACCCAAATTCAATATTTATAATTTTTTTCCCACAAAGAGAGCTTTCTTGGTGGTATTTAATCACTCCTGGTATTTTTATTTTTTGCTAAACAAACAAAAAAATCATGTTTCATAGTTTGTTATAAAATTTTGCAAACAGGTAATTTTTCTCCTTCATTGATATGCACTGAAGAGGTGGCACTGGTGGGCACTGATAGGCTGCACTGGTGGGCACTGATAGGCTGCACTGATAGGCATAGATAAGGCGGTACTGATGGGCACAGATAAGGCGGCACTGATGGGTACTGATAGGTACCACTGATAGGTGGCACTGATGGGCACTGATAGGCACTGGGTACTGGTAGGTGACACTGATGGGCACTGATCAGTGCTGCACATGAGTGCCACCTTTGTTGAGGCACTGATAGGTGGCACTGTGGGCACTGATAGGTGGCACTGTGGGCACTGATGGGTGGCGCTGGTGGGCACTGGTAGGCGGCACTGTTGCCTACTGATAGGTGGCACTGGCAGGTGGCACAGGTGGGCGCTAAGGATCTGCAGCAGCTCGCTGTGATCGGGACTGATGTCCCGATCACGGCCGCCGGTGATCAGCTTTTTTTTTTTTCTGTCAGCGCAAGGAGAAAAAATAGTCGATTTACCGGCTCTGTTTACATCGGATGACAGCTGATCACATGGTAAGGTGTCGGGATCGACCCCTTACTCCGATCTGTGATCCAGCGAGACTCATAGACTCGCTGATCACAGAGCGCACCCTGCAGGGGGCTCGCAGGCCGTTCGGGCACACAACGTCGTCCATAGACGTAGTCCCGGCAAAGCAGGTCCTCGCTGTAGCCGTCATTCGGCTATAGCGTGGATCTGTAGTGGTTAAGTAAATGTACATACAATTCTGAAAGAACATTTACTGTATATACTGATACTGTTTTCTTCATCTGATCACATAAAGACATTAAAGTCTATAAACAGAACTACACAAACTGAAATGCCAGCTGTAAGAACAAATCAATGTTATTAAAGTGGCATCACTAGCGCAGGGCACTCAAGGCATCCCCCTGCATCACCTGACACTGCAGCAGCTGGCATCTCTCCTCATCAGCTGCCTGTCACAAAAGAAAAATAGTAAATGTCAGTTTAGATGCAGGCTGTGCATTACATACTCCTGACCCCTAACTCCTGATGTGTGTTATGTGCTCCTAAACCCAGCACTGACTGCAGCACTCTGTTTGTTTGTTACATACTGCTGACTCTTGAACTCTTTTCAATACACACTCATTACATACTCCTCACCAAAATGTTCATTGTCCAAACTGTTTTTGTTTTAAATCACAGCGCTCCAACCATCAAAAAGCAAAAAAACATAAAACAAACACAGTGTACTTCTAAATTAAGTGTCATTTAAAGTGCAACATTCAGGTGAAAGTCCATTAATTCAGTAGCGTCCATCAATAGTACAACTTTCAATTTTACTTTCTTGTATAATAAACAATGCTACATAAAGTGTAGACATGTGCAATTCGTTTAGTTCCAAATTCGTTTTTTTTTTTTTTTTTATTTATTGCAAGGAACAGGGCCCACAAGGACCAACAGGGTACAAATCAACATGTAGTACAGGAAATATTTCAACACTACAAATCACTTGTTGTGAACAAATATAGGGGAACAGTTTCTGTGTAAAACATGTCAATGTTAGTATTTTGTGTGTGAAACTGAGTGTTAGATCCCATCTTTATTAAAAATACAGAGAACATAACTTATGCATAGTGATCTTGATATATAGTGCGCCCCATTATAAAATATATGGGGTTTTATTGTCTCATGAGACCAGCTCCCAATTATTTTTGTTATTTTTCCCATGTCGCTCCGCCGTCCGCAACCCCACATTTGTGAGGGGTCACAGCGCGGCGGAGCAGCGCGGGTGGAAAATTAGAGATAGCATAAGAAAAGTAAAGAGGTGAGGGAGGGGGGAAAGGGAGTAGGGGGGGGGGAATGAGCGAGAGAAGGAGAGCGAGGTGGAGGTGGGGGGGGGGGGGGTGTGCGTCCCGTGGTCATGGAGCACCCCCAAGTTTATTTTGGGTTTCATCAAGTGTCTACATGGTAACCTTATCCGACTTCTGTATTGTAATAATAGCCTGAAATAGGTCAAGCGGGTGCATCTGAGCTTTTCAGGGCTTGGCCCTCATCTGAATATATAAACATTATCCACAGTTGCCAGGTTTTGGTGAACGTCTCCTGTCTTAACTGCGCTGTAAGAATAAGATCTTCCATTTTCCTGATGTCTTCCACTTTTTGGAGCCACAGGTTAATGGTTGGTGGGAGAACAGACTTCCAGCATAATGGGATTCAGGCCTTAGCTGCATCTAGCAGGTGACGAATCACCGATTTCTTGTATATCCTGTCAGGGATGGTGGAAGCATGCAGTAGAAAAAAGGCAGGGTCAGCTGTGATCGTCCGTTCAGTGAATTTCTGTATAGTCTCCTGTACTACCGTCCAGAAGTGCGTTAGTTTAGGGCACGACCAAAAAATATGTAATAGAGTCCCTTCTTCTACCAGGCAGTGCCAGCAACGGTCTGTTGTTGTCGGATATATTTTATGTAGTAATGCGGGGGTTTTGTACCAACGTGAGAGAATTTTGTAGTTGGTTTCCTGAATCTTGGCACATATGGAGGATTTGTGAGTGTATCTCAGTATGTGTTGTCTCCATTTGAGAAGACCAGGAGGTACAAATTCCTCTTGTGGTGTATTTAGGAGGGCGTAGGTCAATGAAAGCGAGTGTGGCAGGGTTCCCCTTGTGGTGCATATATCCTCGAGTGTTGTGAGATTTGGAGTGTTGTCTATTGGGGGTGGAATGGAGCTCAGGAAATGGCTTAGTTGGAGTGCCCTCAGGAAATCAAGTCGGTACAGGCCTGTGGGGTCTGATAACTCTGTCGCTGTCCTCCAACGTCCTCCTGAGCTAAAGTGTGAAGCCTGGTGGATGCCTAAGTCAGACAAAAGTCTAAAAGGGCTATCTTTCATACCTGTTATGAATAGTGGGTTTCCCAGTATGGGGTATAAAGGTGAATTCTGCGAAGAGAGGGGGGTCTGGGTTACTATTCGAGCGCAAATCCTTGATGTGTTGCCTATCAATGGATGTGATTTGAGTTCCGAAGGCAGCCCTGAATAGCACCATGGCCTGCCAAGAAGGGGAGTCTCGCTTTGTGTTTGCTCTATGGAGGTCCACAATTTGGTCTCCTGGTGGCAGCCCCAATCTATGAGCCTCCCTAAGTGTATAGCTTGGTAGTAGGTACGGATGTTGGGAAGCGCCAGCCCCCCGTGTAGCTTGGGAAGTAAAAGTAGTTTGTTGGCCAGTCTAGGTTTTTTCTTGGTCCATACAAATTCTGTGAACAAAGATTGTACTTGTTTGAAATAGGTGATTGGGCTATGTATGGGCACCGCCTGCATGAGGTAAAGGAACTTCGGGAGTATCATAATTTTCAAAATATTGCAACGGCCTAGCCAGGAATGTAGGCCCGAGGTCCATTGGTTCAACAACAGTTTAATTTTTTTCCATAGTGGGGGGAAGTTGAGTTCATACAGCTTCGAGAGCGTATGAGGAATATACGTCCCTAGATACTTAAGGGCTGTGTTAGTCCATTTTAGTTTAAAACTGGACTGAAGGTGTGTAAGCTGTATGTCAGGGATTTTTACACCCATCGCTTCGGATTTGCCAAAATTGATCTTTAGATTGGAGATTGATCCGTATAGTGTGAATTCCTGGAGGAGGTTCGGGAGGGATATTGTCGGGTTTGAAAGAGAGAACATCAGATCGTCTGCATAGGCAGATACTTTGTATTGGGTTTGGCCGATCTCAATTCCCGAGATGTTTGGGTTCTCTCTGATGTGGCACAAAAAGGGCTCAAGGGACAGTGCAAACAGGAGGGGTGAAAGTGGGCACCCTTGACGGGTCCCGTTAGAAATTGAGAAGGGGTCTGAGAGTACTCTTTTGGCTCTAACCTTTCCTGTCAGTGTCGTGTATACTGCTGCAATCCATTTCATCATGTTGCTTCCTAAGCCCAACTCTAATGTGTTTTAGAGTGGCGAACATGAAAGCCCAGTTCACCCTGTCAAAGGCTTTCTCAGAGTCAGTGCTGAGAAAGACACTTGGTGTGTTGGTAATGGCAGCTTTGTGTAATAGATTCAGGACTTTGGTGTTGTCTCTGGCTTCTCTAGATGGGACGAAGCCCACCTGGTCCAGGTGTATTAGATGTGGTATGTGGATCTGTAGTCTGGTTGCGATTATTTTCGTGAACAATTTGAGGTCTGTATTCAGTAGGGAAATGGGGCAGTAGCTCCCGCACTGGGTCGGGTCCTTATCTTCTTTAGGGATCACCGCTATATGGGCCTGCAACGTATTGTTATGTAGTCTACCGTCTTTGCTAATGTCGTTGAACAGCCTGACTAATTGGTTTCCTAACGAGGGGAGTAAGGTCTTGTAATATTGGACTGTAAGTCCGTCTGGTCCCGGGGCCTTATTGCGTTTCGTATTTCCTATCCCCATCTGTAATTCTGTTAGTGTTATGGGTTCGTCTAGGAGGTCTCGCGTATCAGATGGAAGGGTGGGCATAGTGGAGTTCGTTATGTAGTCCGTTATCTTTCCCGGAGGGGGGGTTTCTATGGACAGATTGTATAGGGACTCATAATATGACTTAAATTCTTTCGTTATTAGTTGAGGAAGAATCTCTTTCTGTCCCGTTGGGGATAGTATGTGTGGGATGTAAGAGGCTATTGCTTGGGAGCGTAAAGATTGTGCAAGTAGCCTACCGCACTTATTTCCCGATTCGTATATCTTCTTGTGGAAGATTTGCAGTGCTGCCTTTGCTTTAAAATGGAGTAAGTCAGTTATTTGAGTGCGTACTGTATCCAGTTCGCTATCAAGCAATCTGGTCGGTGTCTGTTTATGTTTGGTTTCCAATGTTTGGAGTTTGTCAATCAGTGCCACTATTTGGGCTGTATTCTGTTTTTTGATCCTAGCGCCGTGCTTTATGAGCACCTCTCTTATGACCGCCTTGTGTGCCTCCCAAACCAGCCCTATGTTGCAATCAGTTGTGAGGTTTGTGTGGAAATAGTGTGCGATTTCTTTTGTGACATCTGCTATCACCTCCGGGTTTTGTAGGAGGCTCTCTTTGAGTCTCCATGGTTGCCTCTTTGTCCTGGTGTGGTCGGACAGTGCATATTGCATTGTGACTGGGGCATGGTCGGACCGCGTGATGAGTCCTATGGCCGTATTCTTTATTGCTTGTAGTTGGTTGTGTGGGACTAAGCAATGATCTATACGGTAGTATACTTGATGCGTACGAGAGAAAAAGGTATAATCCCGTTCACCCGGGTGGAAGAGTCGCCAGGCATCTATTAGTCGTGTAATTTCTTGTGGATTACCTTACGTGCGTTTCGGAAAGTAGATGAAGTTCCCGACGAGGTGTCTTCTGCTGGAAGTAAAGGGAAATTTAAGTCACCCCCCACTATAAATTGGCTTTATGAGAAGGTTTGGAGTGATTAGAAGGTCTTTTTAATAAAAGAGTCTTGTTGACTGTTTGGGGCGTATAAGTTGGCAATGGTTACTTTCACATCGCCTATTAGGCCCTTTAGGAATAGAAATCTCCCAGCTGGGTCTGTTCTCGAGTCAAACAGTTTCCATGGAATTCTGGAGGCTATCTAAATGTAGACGCCACGGGATTTGGCTTCTGAGTAGGTGGAATGATATACTATCAGGTAGAACCTGTTTTTTAGGATCGGAAGTTTATCCTCTCTGAAATGCGTCTCTTGTAGGAGAACAACATCCGCTTTCAAGAGTTTCATGTAATTTAGCAGCATTCGCCTTTTTTCTGGGACGTTTAGTCCATTGGCGTTTAAAGTGGCGACCTGGAGTATGTCCATGACCCCGGGGGGGGGGAGGTATAGAGGGCACGGGAGAAATAGGTTAGACTAGGAGTGAAGTAGGGAGAGAAGCAAAAGACAGAAGGTAGAAGAGAATAAGATTAGAAGGAGGGGGAGAGCAAAACCCTCTAGTGTATACTGAGGGTGATGCTGTTTTCAGCAAACACCTACCTGCGGTGTTATTTCCTAAAGTCACAGCAAACTGCTGTTATAACGCCCTGCCAGAACTAGCTGGGAGGGCGTTAGCCTATGTGGGGGAGTGATCAGCAAGGGTTATCGAGGGGGACTCCCTTCCCTCCCCAACCCCTGGACCTTAGATGTTTATGTGCGTGTGTACATTCGTCAGGAGACTGTGTGTATGGGAACAGTATGTCAATTCCTAAGTATACCTTGAGACCAAATAAGATAAGGTGGGACATCTAATGACATTTTTCAATTAGGCCTTTTATGGCAATGGTATAACATTCTGATCAATTTAACCACTTTCAGACCGGACCATTTTGCAGCCAAAGGACCAGGCCCCTTTGTGCGATTCGGCACTGCATCGCTTTAACTAACAATTGCACGGTCGTGCGACGTGGCTCCCAAACAAAATTGACGTCCAAGTCCTCCTGAGCTAAAGTGTGAAGCCTGGTGGATGCCTAAGTCAGACAAAAGTCTAAAAGGGCTATCTTTCATACCTGTTATGAATAGTGGGTTTCCCAGTATGGGGTATAAAGGTGAATTCTGCGAAGAGAGGGGGGTCTGGGTTACTATTCGAGCGCAAATCCTTGATGTGTTGCCTATCAATGGATGTGATTTGAGTTCCGAAGGCAGCCCTGAATAGCACCATGGCCTGCCAAGAAGGGGAGTCTCGCTTTGTGTTTGCTCTATGGAGGTCCACAATTTGGTCTCCTGGTGGCAGCCCCAATCTATGAGCCTCCCTAAGTGTATAGCTTGGTAGTAGGTACGGATGTTGGGAAGCGCCAGCCCCCCGTGTAGCTTGGGAAGTAAAAGTAGTTTGTTGGCCAGTCTAGGTTTTTTCTTGGTCCATACAAATTCTGTGAACAAAGATTGTACTTGTTTGAAATAGGTGATTGGGCTATGTATGGGCACCGCCTGCATGAGGTAAAGGAACTTCGGGAGTATCATAATTTTCAAAATATTGCAACGGCCTAGCCAGGAATGTAGGCCCGAGGTCCATTGGTTCAACAACAGTTTAATTTTTTTCCATAGTGGGGGGAAGTTGAGTTCATACAGCTTCGAGAGCGTATGAGGAATATACGTCCCTAGATACTTAAGGGCTGTGTTAGTCCATTTTAGTTTAAAACTGGACTGAAGGTGTGTAAGCTGTATGTCAGGGATTTTTACACCCATCGCTTCGGATTTGCCAAAATTGATCTTTAGATTGGAGATTGATCCGTATAGTGTGAATTCCTGGAGGAGGTTCGGGAGGGATATTGTCGGGTTTGAAAGAGAGAACATCAGATCGTCTGCATAGGCAGATACTTTGTATTGGGTTTGGCCGATCTCAATTCCCGAGATGTTTGGGTTCTCTCTGATGTGGCACAAAAAGGGCTCAAGGGACAGTGCAAACAGGAGGGGTGAAAGTGGGCACCCTTGACGGGTCCCGTTAGAAATTGAGAAGGGGTCTGAGAGTACTCTTTTGGCTCTAACCTTTCCTGTCAGTGTCGTGTATACTGCTGCAATCCATTTCATCATGTTGCTTCCTAAGCCCAACTCTAATGTGTTTTAGAGTGGCGAACATGAAAGCCCAGTTCACCCTGTCAAAGGCTTTCTCAGAGTCAGTGCTGAGAAAGACACTTGGTGTGTTGGTAATGGCAGCTTTGTGTAATAGATTCAGGACTTTGGTGTTGTCTCTGGCTTCTCTAGATGGGACGAAGCCCACCTGGTCCAGGTGTATTAGATGTGGTATGTGGATCTGTAGTCTGGTTGCGATTATTTTCGTGAACAATTTGAGGTCTGTATTCAGTAGGGAAATGGGGCAGTAGCTCCCGCACTGGGTCGGGTCCTTATCTTCTTTAGGGATCACCGCTATATGGGCCTGCAACGTATTGTTATGTAGTCTACCGTCTTTGCTAATGTCGTTGAACAGCCTGACTAATTGGTTTCCTAACGAGGGGAGTAAGGTCTTGTAATATTGGACTGTAAGTCCGTCTGGTCCCGGGGCCTTATTGCGTTTCGTATTTCCTATCCCCATCTGTAATTCTGTTAGTGTTATGGGTTCGTCTAGGAGGTCTCGCGTATCAGATGGAAGGGTGGGCATAGTGGAGTTCGTTATGTAGTCCGTTATCTTTCCCGGAGGGGGGGTTTCTATGGACAGATTGTATAGGGACTCATAATATGACTTAAATTCTTTCGTTATTAGTTGAGGAAGAATCTCTTTCTGTCCCGTTGGGGATAGTATGTGTGGGATGTAAGAGGCTATTGCTTGGGAGCGTAAAGATTGTGCAAGTAGCCTACCGCACTTATTTCCCGATTCGTATATCTTCTTGTGGAAGATTTGCAGTGCTGCCTTTGCTTTAAAATGGAGTAAGTCAGTTATTTGAGTGCGTACTGTATCCAGTTCGCTATCAAGCAATCTGGTCGGTGTCTGTTTATGTTTGGTTTCCAATGTTTGGAGTTTGTCAATCAGTGCCACTATTTGGGCTGTATTCTGTTTTTTGATCCTAGCGCCGTGCTTTATGAGCACCTCTCTTATGACCGCCTTGTGTGCCTCCCAAACCAGCCCTATGTTGCAATCAGTTGTGAGGTTTGTGTGGAAATAGTGTGCGATTTCTTTTGTGACATCTGCTATCACCTCCGGGTTTTGTAGGAGGCTCTCTTTGAGTCTCCATGGTTGCCTCTTTGTCCTGGTGTGGTCGGACAGTGCATATTGCATTGTGACTGGGGCATGGTCGGACCGCGTGATGAGTCCTATGGCCGTATTCTTTATTGCTTGTAGTTGGTTGTGTGGGACTAAGCAATGATCTATACGGTAGTATACTTGATGCGTACGAGAGAAAAAGGTATAATCCCGTTCACCCGGGTGGAAGAGTCGCCAGGCATCTATTAGTCGTGTAATTTCTTGTGGATTACCTTACGTGCGTTTCGGAAAGTAGATGAAGTTCCCGACGAGGTGTCTTCTGCTGGAAGTAAAGGGAAATTTAAGTCACCCCCCACTATAAATTGGCTTTATGAGAAGGTTTGGAGTGATTAGAAGGTCTTTTTAATAAAAGAGTCTTGTTGACTGTTTGGGGCGTATAAGTTGGCAATGGTTACTTTCACATCGCCTATTAGGCCCTTTAGGAATAGAAATCTCCCAGCTGGGTCTGTTCTCGAGTCAAACAGTTTCCATGGAATTCTGGAGGCTATCTAAATGTAGACGCCACGGGATTTGGCTTCTGAGTAGGTGGAATGATATACTATCAGGTAGAACCTGTTTTTTAGGATCGGAAGTTTATCCTCTCTGAAATGCGTCTCTTGTAGGAGAACAACATCCGCTTTCAAGAGTTTCATGTAATTTAGCAGCATTCGCCTTTTTTCTGGGACGTTTAGTCCATTGGCGTTTAAAGTGGCGACCTGGAGTATGTCCATGACCCCGGGGGGGGGGGAGGTATAGAGGGCACGGGAGAAATAGGTTAGACTAGGAGTGAAGTAGGGAGAGAAGCAAAAGACAGAAGGTAGAAGAGAATAAGATTAGAAGGAGGGGGAGAGCAAAACCCTCTAGTGTATACTGAGGGTGATGCTGTTTTCAGCAAACACCTACCTGCGGTGTTATTTCCTAAAGTCACAGCAAACTGCTGTTATAACGCCCTGCCAGAACTAGCTGGGAGGGCGTTAGCCTATGTGGGGGAGTGATCAGCAAGGGTTATCGAGGGGGACTCCCTTCCCTCCCCAACCCCTGGACCTTAGATGTTTATGTGCGTGTGTACATTCGTCAGGAGACTGTGTGTATGGGAACAGTATGTCAATTCCTAAGTATACCTTGAGACCAAATAAGATAAGGTGGGACATCTAATGACATTTTTCAATTAGGCCTTTTATGGCAATGGTATAACATTCTGATCAATTTAACCACTTTCAGACCGGACCATTTTGCAGCCAAAGGACCAGGCCCCTTTGTGCGATTCGGCACTGCATCGCTTTAACTAACAATTGCACGGTCGTGCGACGTGGCTCCCAAACAAAATTGACGTCCTTTTTTCCCCACAAATAGAGCTTTCTTTTGGTGGTATTTGATCGCCCCTGCGGTTTTTATTTTTTGCGCTATAAACAAAAAAGAGCGACAATTTTGAAAAAAAACGCATTCTTTTTTATTTTTTGCTATAATAAATATCCCCCAAAAATATATAAAAAAAATGTTTTCCCTCAGTTTAGGCTGATACGTATTCTTCTACATATTTTTGGTAAAATAAGCGATTATTGATTGGTTTGCGCAGAAGTTATAGCGTTTACAAGATAGGGGATAGTTTTATAGCATTTTTATTAATAATTTTTTTTTATTAGTAATGGCGGCGATCAGCGATTTTTATTGTGACTGCGACATTATGGCGGACACATCGGACATTTTTGACACATTTTTTGGGACCATTGTCATTTATACAGCAATCAATACTATTTAAATGCATTGATTCCTGTGTAAATGACACTGGCAGTGAAGGGGTTAACCACTAGGTGGCAGTGTAGGGGTTAAGTATGCCTAGAGGTGTGTTTCTTACTGTGGGGGGGGGGCGTGGCTGTCAGCTAGTGAATGCTGATCTCTGCTCCAATCACAGGGAGCAGAGATCGGCGTCACTAGTTGCTAGGCAGACGATCGCGGACGTCCCAGCGGCGATCGAGTCTCGCGGGGGTCCCGACCGGCGCGAGCGCGCGCCCGATGGCACGGCGGCATCTTAAAGGGGACGTACATGTACGCCCTTATGCCTGTCCGTGCCATTCTGTCGACGTATATCGTCGTGCACCGATCGGGAATTGGTTAACTATTAATTACTCTAAGGCCCCTTTCACACCGGGGCGTTAAAAATAGCGCCTGTTCACCGCATGAAAAAATCCTGCCCCTTTAACTCCAGTGTGAAAGCCGGCGGGCTTTCACACTGGAGCGGTGCGCTAGCAGGATGACAAAAAAAGTCCTGCTAGCAGCATCTTTGGAGCGGGATAGGAGCGGTGTGTTCACCGCTCCTATACCGCTCCTTCCCATTGATTACAATGGGAGACCGCGGTAAAACCGCGGCAATACCGCGGTTACCGCGGCAATACCGCGGTTACCGCGGCAATACCGCGGTTACCGCGGCAATACCGCGGCTACGGCGGCGCTCTGCGGGGGTGTTTAACCCTTTTTCGGCCGCTCGCGGCGGGTAAAACCGCACCGCGAGCGGCCGAAAACCGCGGTGAAAACAACGGTAAAGCAGCGCTAAATATAGCGCTGCTTTACCGTCACCGCGGCTCACCGTCCCAGTGTGAAAGGGGCCTAAACGGCTGCAGTGTAATAAAAGTAAAAATGGGTTCACTTCCCTGGTACATAGGCAGTATCCCCCTCCCCCCGCCAGCAGAGAGAATTTGACTAGGCAAGTACCACAGTGGGTCTTGACTGCGTCTTCAGATGTGTCGACAGGAAGGAGGGGGAGAGACCACCACAACATTTTAATAGGCCTAGGTTTCTAGTGCCCAAAGCCTGTAGCCCCCCGCCAAAAGTAATCCTAGTAGCATTCCAAATTCTTTTTTTAATGAATTTTGACAAATTCGTTAATTCCGAATTTTCCAATTTCCGAAAATTCTGAATTTCCGAATTTCAAAATTTGCGAAATTACGAATTTTCCGAATTTCGCATATTCGGATTTCCAAATTTTCGAATTTCCAAATTTCAATTTTTCGGATTTCCCAATTTTCGGATTTTCGAATTTGGGATTTTAGAAATTTTGGATTTTCGAATTTCCGAATTTTCGGAATTCCGAAATTCAAAAATGTGAAAATTAAAAAATCTGAAAAAAATAAAGAAAATCTGTTTAATTCTATATAATAACTAACTATTAAATTATAGGTATTGGAATTCCCTTTCAAATTTGTCTGTTAGTAAACGTAACGAGTACGAATTTATCCGAAGTTACTAATTATGTGAAATAACGAATGCCGCATCTAACCAAATGGAACGTAACGATCTAATAATAATAAATAACAATAATAATAATAAAACCTTTTTATTATTAATTATTTATTATTAATTATTTATTATTAATTTGTTCCGTTCCATTCGTTTAGATGCGGCATTCGTTATTTCAGATAATTCGTAACTTCGGATAAATTCGTACTTGTTAATTTAGTTAGTTATTAATTAAACTGTTTTTCCTTTCTTTTTTTCAGATTTTCACATTTTGGGATTTTCAAATCTTTGAATTCCCGAATTCCGAAAAACCGAAAATCCAAAATTCGATAATTCGATAATTTGGAAATCCGAAAATTCGAAATTTGGAATTTTCGGAAATTCGGAATTTCGGAATATGGAAATTTGAAAAATCGGAATTTCGGAAATTCGGGAATCCAAAAATTCGAAATTCGGAAATTCGGAAACCCGAAAAATAGAAATGTGAAAATTCCCGAAATTTCCGATTTCCGAATTTTCGATTTTCCGAATTTCCGAAAAAAACAAATGAAACGAAAATGAACAAATTTTTTGTCAGTGCACATGTCTAATAAAGTGCTCTGTGCAAGTTGTGCAAAAATACATGCTCTCCCAATCAAGTGCTTTGCCAAACAAAAAGTGCTCCCATGCTCCACTCCACCTTGATGAGCCACCACCACACTCAAGAACTCACCAGATAAAATTGACCCCCCCACAATGAAGTAGGTATATTTGCAATTTTTCCCCAATGGGTTAAACATCCAGGGTAATACCACTTTTTCCTCACAATACCATCAGGGATAGCATAAAATCAGAGGAAAAAAATGCTCAAATAGTAAGAAAACTTTTTTAATAAAGCAACCAATTCATACATCCATAAAAAACATTAGCTATAATGTTCACATTTACCTGTGCATTCTGCCCTGCACCTGGGTTAAATAGCGTGTTTGTGTTACAACCCGGCTCCACTATAACAAGTGCGAGCTGCGCTGGTTCTCCTGATCACTGGGGCCTCTTATCACTTCCAGGTGTCCTCACCAGAACAACGTCACTTCCTGTAGCTCTGCCTCAACGCAACTTTCCTGATGACGTCATTACGGCGAAATTAAACGTCAGGGCAGATCTACAGGAAGTGACATTGTTTCACTGAGGACACCTGGCAGCCACCTTTGGGGAAAAGCACAAATAGACCTACTCCATTTGTGGTGGGGGGGGGGGGGGGTCAATTTTGTCTGGCGAGTTCTTGAGTGTGGTGGTGGCTCATCAAGGTGGAGTGGAGTATGGGAGCACTTTGTGTTTGGCAAAGCACTTTATGATTGGGAGAGCATATATTTTTGCACAGCTTGCACAAACCACTTTAAGTAGCATTGATTATTATACAAGGTGGAGTGGAGCATGGGAGCACTTTGTGTTTGGCAAAGCTGATATTTTTAGTCACTGAGTCACTTTAGGTTAAAGTTGTCCCAATAGTTGCTGGTTGTTAAGCAGTCACTGATTATTTTAAATGGAAGTATGATTAAAGCTTTTTTGGCCATACGTTTTTTCTAGGTCACAGGAGTGCATTTACTTTTGCACTCATATGACCCAGAATCAGCTGACAGAGGGCTAAAACCCGCTATTGGCTGATGTAACAGAGCCAGTCCAGGCTCTAGAAGGATCCCAACAATAATGTCGGGATAAACCCAAATGCCTAACCGGCAGCTTGCTCAGTCTTTCAGTGCACCACTGAAAGCCTGAGCCTACCGCTCTTGCCTCCTCCACACCCTGGTGTTCCAGTGAACGCTGGAGGGGCAGAGCAGAAAGCGGTGCCTGACAGCCACCGCTCTTTGCTCAGAGCAGACCAAAAACTGAGCGATCAGCAATCATGTGATCATTCCGTTCTTGGGCTTGGAGTTGGTGGGGGACAGCTCCAGGTTTACAGCAATGCTGCAGGATGGAGGGTATAGATTTTTTTGTGAACCCCATACTTCTCATTTAATGAAGTTAAATTAAGTTCTTCTTTATGTTAAGCTGGCCATAGATGGTTTGAATCTCCATGTATGGGCAGGCTAAATGTACCCATGTTGATCGATCAATTGCTGTTATAGCCACTAGCAATAATCACCCGTGGTTGCAGAAAATGAATTTGATTCATCTATGGCTGGCCTTAGGCAAGCAGAGGAAACCACAGTTACTGTATCAAACACAGAAATGAACAAGATACATTGGTCTACCTTCAACAAGGTGCAGCATCATGTTGATAGCTTCTGGGCAGACAAAAGGCAAATAAACAAGTTACCCAAAGTAGAAGTGAATCTACTTTGATGGACTAGTTTGTTTTCAGTAGGTGGTTACAGGTGTGTAGATCTAAGAACACACAGGCACAGTCAGATATAGCAATGGCCCGTTGCAGGCAGGAACTTAAAGGCCCTTGTTATGTAGCAGATTACAGTGATCAGCTTGCACTTTACCTCCTGTGGCTACTGGTCCCAGCACCACCTTTTCAGGCACTGCCAACCCACTTGGCTGCAGCTGCCCCTTTCACTAGCCCTCCAGGCTAACTTTCCTCCACAGGTCTCCAGACTGACTCACACCAGCCCACCTGGCTGACTCTGCAGGTGATCTCCCAGGGAAGGGATGAATATTTGGCACACTACGGTCTTCTAGGAGAACTGACAACATGTGGCAGTCTCCCCCCTTGTCCCCAGTAGTGCTGCTCTACTCACACTTAAGCCTCGTACACACGATCAGATTTTCAGACGACCGAACGTCCGTTTTTTGTGGCATGCTATTCTCATGTCGAAAGTGAAGAGGTTACTCACAATGTAAAAATTTTCATACGACAGAATACAACGTCAGAAGTAACAGAATATTCTTTCATTTCTGAGCATGCGTAGTCTTGCTCTTACAATTTTTTTATGAAGACCGTACTAATAAAACAAAAGTCGTACATTGAGTTCACATTTGACATAAATTTTATAGTCTGCACATCCAGCTTTTGTCTGACAAAAAAGCAAATTCAGCTGTTGAAAGCACCGTACTAACGATCCGAAAATCGTCAGACAGCGTGTTGTACAAATTTTTCCATCCAATTTTCGTATTGTTTGTACAGGACTCTAGACACCTCGACAAATTCATTAATTCGGAAATATCCGAATTAACAAAAACTCGTTTAACAAATTATTCCCAATATTCGAAAATTCGGTAATATGGAAATTTGAAAATTCGAAAATTCAAAAATCCAAAAATAAGAACGAAAATTCAAAAGAAAGAAAATCTGAAAATTCGAAAACCCAGAAATAATAACTAACGAATAATAACTTGACTATTACTAACTATTAAATTATAGGTATTGGAATTTCCTTTCAAACTTGTCTGTTAGTGAACAAAACGATTACGAATTAATCCAAATTACAGATTATCCAAAATAATGAATGCCATATGTAAACAAATGGAACATAACAAATTAATAATAATAACAATAATAATCAAAACTTTTTATTATTTATTAATTATTCGTTCCGTTTCATCTGTTTAGATGCAGCATTCGTTATTTCGGACAATTCGTAACTTCGGATAAATTCGTAATCGTTACGTTCACGAACAGCCAAATTTAAAAGGAAATTCTAATACCTATAATTGAATAGTTAATAATTATTAGATAGTTAGTTAGCTATTAATTAGAATTTTTGGATTTTCGTTTTTATTTCCAGATTTAAAATTTTTTAACATTTTTGAATTTCCGAATTTTCTACATTTCAGAATTTTCAATATTACGAATTTCAATAATAATGAATGACCCAAAAAAATAAATGAATGAATGAAAACGAACACATTTTTTGGCAGTGCACATGTCTACTCACACTGTTCCTTCACTTGCTCTCGTGCCTCCAGTAAGGGCTTCCTCTGTGTATTGTGGTAGGATCCTTCCAGCACCCGAACCCCAGCCCAAGGTCACCCCCCAGACTAGGTCACATGAAGGTCACCAACAGCCTACACACCACTATATCTCCATCTTCCACCCGAATGCCCCTGCTGGCATGGCCTATGTCTATTTATGAGGTCATCTCTGCCCCCTGCCAGACCACTACTGGGGATTGGCTGAGGACTCCCACCCTCTAGTTCTGGAAGTTTCTACAAGCTTCCAGACCAGGAGGAAGTGCCAGAGAGAGCTGCCAGATGAGTCATCCAGCCCAGAGTCATTGAACTCTGACCCAGATTCACAGCTCCGGCTTAGCCCTGAGCTAACTAAATTACCAACACTAACAAATCTATACTGCTTCTAGCACACACTAGAGGGTGTTATACATATAGCTATATATAAAAAAATCATCAAACATCATTTACCAAAAAAATGGGAAAAGAATTTGTACTGGCAATATAAAATACAAAGTAAGGCTAGTGCTGAACTAAAGACACCATAATGGATCTCACCATACCCTTATTTGTCACCGCAACCCGCAAAGGTCTGCCACAGCTCCAGAACACTTTAAATAGTATTGGGTCCCCCACCCCTCACCCCCACACACACCATATCTCCAATGTGACAGTATTTGGATCTTGTGATTGATCTTGTGATTGATAGCCTGAGTATATTCTCCATATACCCAGAAGTATAGGTTTTTGGGATGGCTCTGACAACATTCTGCAGAGAGCAAGATGACAAAGTAAAGGTATGCTGAGGCATCTACTAAACTGATCTTAATTGAGACAAAGGTCACCAGGACAAATAGAGAATGGAAATCTCCCCAATAGGGGCACAGACAGCAGTAAAAAGCTGACTGTGATTTTAAACTCTCATCTCTCAAAACTAAAAAAGAACATTTGGGCTTTGAATATAGTTAAATTAACCATCACAGAGGATGTAATTGCTGCCGCTATAGACTAGATCTGGGTCATAATTTAGAAAAAATAAAAAAATTTGGGTATGTCTCAATGCTGATTTATATTATATATGCCATCAGGGCTGGTGCTTGACTATTTTGCGCCTTAGGCAAGACTAGCTACTTTTACCCTTCCCTCTGTACAGGGACGGTTTCTCACCTCCTTGCCAATGTTAGCTCCATGTGGAAACTGATTGGCAGCTGGGAGCAAGTGATGTTGCGCAAAGCATGGCTTGAGTGACACCTCATTGGTTGGATACTTCTTCTTCATGGATTGGCTGAAGTTTGCAGGAGATGGCTTTGTCTCCAGCTAACATCATCCAATCCTGCAGCAGTATGCAGAACGTCAGCACAGTGTGGCGGGAACAGGGCGGCCATCAGAAATATTATGGGCCCCTTACACAGCTTTAGGCCTGGGCCCCCTGGGCCTGACCCCCTTACATCAGACCTCTTTCATTAGGGTTCCCAAAGTTCCCCCCTTACATCGGGGGTTCCCAGAGCCCTGTCTCCTTTCATCAGTGTCCCCAGAGTCACCTCCCCCCACTTACATAATGGTCCCAAGAGTCCCCTCTCCTTAAATCAGGGTCCCCAGAGTTCCCCCCTTACATCAGGGTACCCAGAATTCACCCTTACATCAAGGTCCCCCAGAGTCCCCCTCCTTAAATCAGGGTCCCCAGAGTCTCACCTTACATCAGGGTCCCCCTCCTTAAATCAAGGACCCCAGAGTCCCCTTTTCATTAGAATACCCAAAGTCACCCCCTTACATCAGGATCCCCAGAGCCCCCTTACATCAGGGTCCTTAAAGCGATCTTACATCAGAGTCCCTAAAGCCCCCTTACATTAGGGTCCCTAAAGAGACCTTACATCAGGGTCCCAAAACCCCCTTACATCATGGTCCCTAGAGCCCATTCCCTTTCAATAGGGCCCCAAAGTTAAAAGTGAAGAGCAGAGGGAGGTAAGAAGTGTGGAGAGTTGTAAGAGAATAGTTGGGGTAGTGGAAGGGGAGAAGGGAGTATTGTGATCCCACCTTTTCATCATGATCCATTCCTTCTCATTGCAGAAGTCGGCTACAGGACAGGTGGAAGCTGGAAGGTGGGCACTGGGACCGGATAGGTTTCGTGGAGGAACTTCCTCCTCCTTCTCTAAATGCCAGGGCCTGGGGGAGGGGCAAGAATATGATTGGTTGCTAGGACATGGGCGGTCCTAGCAACCATACCCTAGACAAACAAAGATGTGGGTGGCATACCCTAAAAAATGCATACAAGATGGTGCAGCCATAAGACCATACAGATAGAAAAAAAGATTACAGCACACACATACAAAAATGACATTTAACTCCTGCAAGGCTATTTAAAAACACCTGTGCATATTCAGAAAATATGGGGATTTAGTTACACCATATGGCCATATAGAGCTAAGAGCACTACTATGTCAAAGTACCCCAATATAAGTGTTTTTTTTTTTTTTCAGCAACCAAACCCTGGCGCTGTGAAAAGTGGGCAGCGGTGGCTGTCAGCAGCCATGCGGTACATTCAGGGACAGCTCTTATTGCTGCACAGCCTGCGCTTTTGCTGAGCGACGAAGCTGCGGCAGCAGGGACGTTGACTGGGTACTTGGACAGGATGCTCTGGGGAGTTTGGACCCAGTGCGCCCTAGACGGCTACCTTGTTTGCCTAGTGGTAGCACCGGACTTGGTTGCCATCTTTTCAAGGACAATATACCAGCCTCGTGATCCCGTTCCTCGTTCCCATTTTTATTAGACAAACTTAACAACTTAACTACAAGTCAAGCAGCCCCCAGAATTAGAAAGGGTCAGCCCACTGTAGAATGCTATTGTTTAGATAGAAGTGGGGGTATTTGAACCCAGTACTAATAAAACAAGAGTAATCGAGAACTCTAATATTCAATACCACTCTTCACTAATTTCACACGTCACAAGTTTCATAATTCTAGTAGTAGAAATCGAACCTGTTCATTTTGAACAGAACAAGAAAATGTATATAAACTACAATAATATGGATAATCGTATAAATACATACATACATGATATAAGAATATTTACAACGTTCTTGTCAAATTAAGGGCCATTTTCATTTTAAAATTAGAATATCCAGTTAATTAAACTGTGATGCAATATAATTACTTTATATTTAAGTATGAACATTTAGAATCATGTAATTTCATTGAGTTAAAACTAATAGGCAGATTATATATTTTTCTTATATTTTATATTACACTTATACACTGGAATAAAGTTCAAACATCTTTAAATGCAACTTTAATAAATATATATATATATATATATCTCAATTGAAGAAGCAACTGTTTGATCACACCAATAATTATATGATAAAGGTATGATTCTAGTTAGGAAGAATGTGGTTAGTCAGATCTCAAACGTTACTCATCAAGATAGGCAAACCTCTTGCTCTTATATCATTTACTGAAAGCAGGATAAGTACATTACAGCACAGATCGTGATAAAACGTACAGGATAGACCTTTGACTTGCACCTGGTACAAACAAGTATTATTATGATAATCTGGCCTGTTGCTGAACTAGAGCTAATAATATTCCAGTATTCCATTCAGAAGGTTCCCCCAAACAGTACTCATAGCAGGCATTTAAAAAATATATAAATAAAAAGTCCCATGTATGTAATCAATCAAGAAAAAATCAGAAATCAAGTAAAAAATGTAATAATTAATAAATAATGAACACAGTGTCCACAATTAATAAAGTGCATCTGTGCCTTTTAGTTGAAGAAAAAAAAATGTCAGCTGTGAAGTGAATCCAAAGATCCAGTGGGCCCAGCCCCAAAGGTAGGCAATACGATTAACAGACCCACACCCTCTAAAGAGGCTGATTTCATGTGTGTGACTAATCCTAGGATGGATCCTCTCAGTGCTTCAAATCCTCTAATGCGGCGTACACACGATCAGACTTTGTCCGCTGGACCCAGTCTGGCGGACAAACCGCCGGACTTTCCAGCGGGGCTTCGCCGGACTTTCCGAGCGTGTGACTTGCCCACACACGCCCAGACTTCTCCGGCGGACAATCCGCGGGAAAAAGGCCGCGGGACTTTTGAAAATGAACGGACTTGCCCACACACGGAGCAGTCCGTTCATTTAGAACGTAACTGCAGGTAGACGGGGCTAGCGAAGGCAGTGAATGCTGCCGCGCTAGCCCCGTCACCTGGTATGGATTTAAAGGGAATCCCCACGCCGAAAAAAACGGTGTGGGGGTTCCCCCCAAATCCATCTCAGACCCTTATCCGAGCACGCAGGCCAGGAAAGGGGTGGGGACGAGCGAGCGCCCCCCCCTCCTGAGCCGTACCAGGCCGCGTGCCCTCAACATGGGGGGTGCCCTGGAGAAAGGGGGGCCGTGCGGCCCCCCCCCACCCCAAAGCACCTTGTCCCCATGTTGAAGGAGGACAAGGGCCTCTTCCCGACAACCCTGGCCGTTGGTTGTCGGGGTCTGCGGGCGGGGGGCTTATCGGAATCCGGGAGCCCCCTTTAATAGGGGGCCCCCAGATCCCGGCCCCCCACCCTATGTGAATGAGTATGGGGTACGATGTACCCCTACCCATTCACCTAAGGCGTAAATTGTAAATAAGAAAACACACAATTTAAAAAAAAAATTTTATTGCACTGCTCCGGGGGTCTTCTTCCGTCTTGGGGGTCTTCTCGCCGGACTCCTCCGCTATTTTACCTAGCTCTTTTACCGAGAAGAGGAGCCCAGCTACCTTCTTCGTCGTCGCCGCCGTCGTCTGGGGGGTCTCGATCTGCCTTCGGGGGTCTTCGGGGGTTTTTTTATTTACACTTTACACCTTAGGTGAATGGGTAGGGGTACATCGTACCCCATACTCATTCACATAGGGTGGGGGGCCGGGATCTGGGGCCCCCCTTATTAAAGGGGGCTCCCGGATTCCGATAAGCCCCCCGCCCGCAGACCCCGACAACCAACGGCTAGGGTTGTCGGGAAGAGGCCCTTGTCCTCATCAAGATGGGGACAAGGTGCTTTGGGGTGGGGGGGCCGCACGGCCCCCCTTTCCCCAGGGCACCCCCCATGTTGAGGGCATGTGGCCTGGTACGGCTCAGGGGGGGGGGGGGGGCGCTCGCTCGTCCCCACCCCTTTTCCTGGCCTGCCGGGCTGCGTGCTCGGATAAGGGTCTGAGATGGATTTGGGGGGAACCCCCACGCAGTTTTTTCGGCGTGGGGATTCCCTTTAAATCCATGCCAGGTGACGGGGCTAGCGCGGCGGCATTCACTGCCTTCGCTAGCCCCGTCTACCAGAAGTCACGTGCTAAATGAACGGACTTTCCGATGATCGGCAAGTCCGTTCATTTCCAAAAGTCTGGCGGACTAGCATACTAACGGCGGGATTGTCCGCCGGACTGCCAAGTTCAGCGGACAATTTTAAAACAAAACTTAAAACCTAGTCCGCCGGACTTTTGGCTCCAAAAAGTCCGCCGGCGCCCACACACAGGGGGATTGTCTGGCGGACATTCCCGCAGGAAAGTCCGCTCGTGTGTACGCGGCATTAGGCCCGATTCACACACATGCATTTTTAGTGCTTTTTGCATTTTGCAGATTTGCACTACAGTCCATTTAACATGGTTTCCTATGGAACACGTTCTGTAGTGCAAATCTGCAAAATGCAATAAGCACTAAAAATGCATAGGTGTGAATCCAGCCTAAGTGTCCATTCACACTTGTACATCTCCAAATTAGCTTGACTTTGGAGTGCAACTTTGGATGGGTATGACTTTGATGTGACTTTGGCTTTGGCCAAAGATAATGGACAACTGTTACATGTAAAACATTCAGGTATGACTTTCATGCAACTGAATGAGGGTTATGAGGGTTAACATTGAAGTCTCTGGCCCTCAAGTTGCATTAAAGTTGGACAAATGTAGTGCATGAATTTGAAGTTGCTGCAACTTCAAGTCACAGATACATGAATGGTTATCATTGGCAAACATGGGGTATGACTTGTCATTTGATGTCCATCAACAAGTGTGAATGAACACTAAATCAGAGACCCGGCACTTCTTTGCTGCTGAACCAAGCCTTTCAATTCAAACCCCACTCCTCTCAGACAGCTCGATCCTAAAGCACACAGAAGAAACCGGGAACAGGCTCTATGGTGCAGCATGTATAACTGTATTTGACCAGTAGATATTACTCAAGTATAGAATGTAAACTGCAACATTAAAAAATGAATTATGAAAGAATAAAAGCTGGCAAGAGCACTTCCAAAGTGGCCGCTGCCAAACAGACAGCAGCATGTATTTTCAGTATGCTCCACCTTTCACATGTTTCATCCAATCACACATCGCCAGGTGCTGGCAACCAGCTCAGTTGGGTTGAATAACAAAGAAGTGTTGGGTCTCTGATATAGGGGGATTGAAGCACTGAGAGTATCCATCCATCCTGGGATTAGTCACACACCTGCCATCAGCCTATTTATAAGATGGTATGGATCTGGTAAAGATATTACCTACCTTTGCTTTTGGGATCTCTGGATTTACTTCATGGCTGACATTTATTTCTTCAACTTGTAAACGTTGGCATTCTATACCTGAGTAATATCTACTGCTCAAATAAACTTTATATATGCTGCACTTTGAGAGCCTCCTCCCTGTTTCCTCTATGTTTTTTTTTTAATTAAAGGCAAATCCACTTTGCACTTCAAGTGCACTGTAAGTGCACTTGGAAGTGCAGCCACTGTAGATCTGAGGGGGATATGCAAGGAAAATAAAAACCAACATTTTTGCTTGCACATGATTGGATGATAAAATCAGCAGAGCTTCCCCTCATTTAAGATCTCCCCTTTAGATCTACAATGACTGCACTTCCAAGTGCACTTCCAGTGCAAAGTGGATTTGCCTTTAGTAAATCAACCCCTATGTGTACCCCTAAGCTGTCTCTGGGGATCTGAAGTGGACGGCTGGGTTGAGCAGCAAAGAAGTGCCAGGTTTCTGATTGGCCTGGTTCACACCTATGCAGATTGTTGCATTTTCCCGATGCGTTTTGTGTTTTTTTTCACGCGTTATTGGTGTGTTTTTAAAGCATTTTTGATGCGTTTTGCGTTTTTTGGGAGGTGTCTTCTGTCTTGTGTGAGAAACCAGCAGAAAGCATGAAAAACACAAGTACTGCATTTTTGATGCATTCCGCTGCGTTTCCTTTGAAGTCTGTGGAACCAAAAACACAACCTGCTGCGGGAAAAAATGGTCACTGACCCTTTCCCAAAATGAGGAAGTGGGAACAGGAACTAAAAAGAGAATTCCCTTTGCATCAATGGCATATAGCTATCCGATATAATGCCAAATCCTCAGCCTGTATTGATCATTGGGAAAACACACAGAAAATACTACACAGGTGGTATCTCACACCCCTACGTATCCACAAAATGAACCCAAACAGCCCCCCGCTATGCTGGCGGAACTGTAACAATACTGGAAACCTTCTACATATATTGTGGAGCTGTAAGGTGATAGAATCCTTCTGGCAGAAAGTAACCTCCATCATTAAGAACATAGCAAATACCACATTCATACCAAACCCTGCATTTGCCTTGCTAAGCCTCGGCATAGAAGACTTCCCACACACGGTAAGGAAAGTTGTAATACACATACTATTTGCAGCACGAATATCATTGGCAAGTCATTGGCGCTCTCAATCTCCTCCAAAAATTGAAGAAGTAATAGCTGGAGTGAACGCCAACTACACAATGGAGAAAATGCTTGCATATAAGGAAAGAAGAGCTCAGACCTTCCACAAATACTGGGAGGTCTGGAGAACTTCTCAATATGCCTCCTCTCACTTGTGACGATAACTCTTTGTTTAGGCCCCTTTCACACCGGGGCGTTTTTCATGCGGTGCAGCGCTAAAAATAGCGCCTGTTCACCGCATGAAAAAATCCTGCCCCTTTAACTCCAGTGTGAAAGCCGGCGGGCTTTCACACTGGAGCGGTGCGCTAGCAGGATGACAAAAAAAGTCCTGCTAGCAGCATCTTTGGAGCGGTATAGGAGCGGTGTGTTCACCGCTCCTATACCGCTCCTTCCCATTGATTACAATGGGAGACCGCGGTAAAACCGCGGCAATACCGCCGCAAAGCGCCGCTACGGCGGCGCTCTGCGGGGGGTGTTTAACCCTTTTTTGGCCGCTCGCGGGGGGTAAAACCGCACCGCGAGCGGCCGAAAACCGCGGTGCAAACGACGGTAAAGCAGCGCTAAATATAGCGCTGCTTTACCGTCACCGCGGCTCACCGCCCCAGTGTGAAAGGGGCCTTAGTGTATTCATGACAACTTCAGTAAACATCCAGTTGTTTAGTGGTAACGATTTTAATGTTATTATTTTCGGACGTAGTCACACCAAGGGATATACGGCCAATGCTAAGCATATGTGACTACGCCAAAAATAAAAATAAACATAACAAACACAAAATATATGTTCTCCCATTGTTGTGGTCAGACAGTATCACTGTTTTTAGTTTTTAGTTTGTAAGCTTTCCTCCTACACAGATGGAAAGTTAATGGATGCCTTACTTCCGGGGACCCTCATTAAGGTCACTGGAGGGCTACCTCTTTCAAATTTCTTCAAGGAACCTGTTCACAGTTTGTACCCAGGTGGGGTGTCAGGTTCTACCTCTTGATGAGGTCGTAAGCTATGTGAATAAAGGTAGCTCAGGTAGCAGAATTTTTTGTGTAGTTGTATGACTACCATTCACCAACTACCATGTTCATGTTATATGTCGTAAACATTAATATGCTATCCATGTATAATTTGTTTTATTTTCTTCAATAAAAATCTATGGTTTAAAAAAAAAAAAAAAAAATGCATAGGTGTGAACCATGCATTAGAGGGATTGAATCGCTGAGAGGATCTGTCCATCCTGGGATTAGACACACATGTGATCACTCTCTTATTAAGAGGGTGTGGGTCTGGTAAGCATATTGCTTAGTTTTGGTGCTGGGATCATTGGATCTGTGGATTAATTTACCTCTTCAACTTGCAAAAGGTGCGGATGCACTTTATTGATTGTGGACACTGTATCAATTTATTTATTCATTAATTAACTTTTGCACTTGATTTATGAATGTTTCTTGCTTGATTACACACTTTTTAAAAAGTATTTATTAGTTTATACATATGTGAAAGTTGATTCCATTATTGATTTGTGTGCACTGAAGGTTTTCTCATAGTAAATTTCTTATCAGCACCGATGGATTATTTGATTATGAATTAATATAATAATATATATATATATATATATATATATATTTTTTTTTTTGGTGCTGCAATTTATTTACATAATTTTTGGGATACGCATATATCAATTCCTTTTCTAGATGCCTTACCTCCCTACTGAGCACAGACTTTTTGTATTTGCTTTTTCAAAAAGACATAAAACGTACAAAATAGACCTTTGACTCATGTTTGGTACTAGGGATAAGCCGAACACCCCGGGTTCGGTTCGCACCAGAACCCGCGAACGGACCTAAAGTCCGTGCGAACATAAGAACCCTATTAGTTACAATGGATGCCAACGTTCGAAATCAAAAGTGCTAATTTTAAAGGCTAATATGCATGTTATTGTCATAAAAAGTGTTTGGGGACCTGGGTCCTGCCCCAGGGGACATGTACCAATGCAATTTTTTTTTCTAAAAACAGCCGTTTTTTCAGGCAAAGTGATTTTAATAATGCTTAAAGTGAAACAATAAAAGTGTAATATTCCTTTAAATTTCGTACCTGGGGGGGGGGGGGGGGGGGGGGTGGTGGTGTCTATAGTATGCCTGTGAAGGGGCGCATGTTTCCTGTGCTTAGAACTGTCCCTTCACAAAGTGTCATTTTTGCAGGAAAAAAAGCTATTTAAAATCACTCGCGGCTAATGAATTGTCGGCTCCCGTAATACAGAGAACAGTCATTCATTGAAAGTCATTGATAAAAAAAAAAAGTCATTGATAAAAAATAAAAAAAACAAAAAAATAAAAGCGTGGGGGTCCCCCCAAATTCAATTTCCAGGCCCTTCAGGTCTGCTATGGATATTAAGGGGAACCCCGGCCAAAAAAAAAAATGGCGTGGGGTCCCCCTTAAAATCCATACCAGACACTTATCCGAGCACGCAACCTGGCAGGCCACAGAAAAAGAGGGGGGACGAGAGCGCACCCCCCTCCCTCCTGAACCGTACCAGGCCACATGCCCTCAACATTGGGAGGGTGCTTTGGGGTCCCCCCCAAAGCACCTTGTCCCCATGTTGATGAGGACAAGGGCCTCATCCCCACAACCCTGGCCATTGGTTGTGGGGGTCTGCAGGCGGGGGGCTTATCAGAATCTGGAAGCCCCCTTAAACAAGGGGACCCCCAGATCACGCCCCCCCCCTGTGTGAAATGGTAAGGGGGTACAAAAGTACCCGTACCATTTCACCAAAAAAGTGTCAAAAATGGTAAAAATTACAGGAGACGGTCTTTGACAATTCCTTTATTAAAATCTTCTTTCTTCTGGTCTTCCTTCTTCCTTTCTTCATCCTTCGGTTTCTTCATCTTCTCCTTCCGGCATCTTCTTCTGGGTGACCCCGCCCCCTTCTGACATCATGGGGAAAGCCATAGGGAATTCCCCATGACGTCCCCGTGCATAAGAGGGGGCGGAGTTACCAGGTGGCCCCGCCCTCCATTATAAAAGACCTGTCAGACGCAGCGAAGCCTCACACAGCGGGAGCCTCCCATTGCCGTGGAAGAAGATGCCGGACGAGAAGACCAGAGCAAGAAGAAGCGGATCGGAGGAAGAAGATGATGGAAGAAGAAGATGGAAGAAGATGCCGGAAGGAGGAAAGGAAGAAGGAAGACCAGAATAAAGAAGATTCTAATAAAGGAATTGTCAAAGACCGTTTCCTGTCTTTTTTACAATTTTTGACACTTTTTTGGGGAAATGGTAGGGGTACTTTTGTACCCCCTTACCATTTCACACGGGGGGGCGGGATCTGGGTTTCCCCTTGTTAAAGGGGGCTTCCAGATTCCGATAAGCCCCCCGCCCACAGACCCCCACAACCAATGGCCAGGGTTGTGGGGAAGAGGCCCTTGTCCTCATCAACATGGGGACAAGGTGCTTTGGGGGGGACCCCAAAGCACCCTCCCAATGTTGAGGGCATGTGGCCTGGTACGGTTCAGGAGGGAGGGGGGCCGCTCTCGTCCCCCCCTCTTTTCCTGCGGCCTGCCAGGTTGCGTGCTCGGATAAGGGTCTGGTATTGATTTTAAGGGGGACCCCACGCCATTTATTTTTTTGGCTGGGGTTCCCCTTAAAATCCATAGCAGACCTGAAGGGCCTGGTAATTGAATTTGGGGGGACCCCCACCCTTTTTTTTTTTGTTTGTTTTTTTTTTTATCAATTACTTTTTTTTTATCAATGACTTTCAATGAATGACTGTTCTCTGAGTTACGGGAGCCGTCAATTCATTAGCCGCGAGAGATTTTAAATAGCTTTATTTTCCTGCAAAAATGACACTTTGTGCAGGGACAGTTCTAAGCACAGGAAACATGCGCCCCTTCACAGGCATACTATAGACACCCCCCAGATGTGATACTGCAATGTTGTACTAACAGCACGCACACACTAATCCCCAGAATCACAGCACATAATGTCAGCAGTCAGCACACTGACACTGGAACACAATATACGAGGCCGCCGGCGTGGCGGCCTTTTATAATGTGGGGCGTGTACTAAACCCCCAGAGCTATAATTGGCCACAGGCATCCTGCCTGTGGCCAATTATTGCTCTCCTCGCCGCTGGCTCTATGATTGGCCAAGCATGCGGGTCACAGTGCATGCTTGGCCAATCATCAGCCAGCAATGCACTGCGACTGGCGCAGTGCATTGCGGGCCGCTCGCATCACACGAATTTGATGCGAGCGGCCCAAATAGTTCTGGGCTCGCCGAGTGGGCCAACGCCCGATGTTCGATTCGAACATGGGTTCGAATCGAACACTGTGCCCATCCCTATTTGGTACATACATATTATTCTGATAATGGGACCGTGGCTTAACCTGAGCTGATATTATTCCAGTATTCCATTCAGCAAGTTTCCCCAGACAGTTCTCAAATCAGAAAATACGGCAATCCTATAAAAATAGTCCTTTCTAAACAGAGTCTTTATATTATTGCAGCAGCGCTTGTGTCCTCATTCCCACCAAGGACCATACGGTGAATAAACCATGAACCAACAAAATTGTTAAATAACTATGATCTGATAAATAGCCCCCACGTATTAGTCCCTTTTGTGAAATAGTAGCAGCTTCCACCGAATATTTCCACCAGGCATTCACCACGTGCGGTATGGATTCCCCTATGGAGATGCACTCACCAGACCAAAGATTAATAAAAAGCCTTTAAATAAGTCAATCCGTGCCGGCGTTCCTCCACAATCTATCTCCTTTGCAGCAGAATAGCAGGATAGCATACCAATTCCCCTCATAGAAAAAAAGGGTTGCAATAGTGTAATACTGTTTTCAAACACATCGACTTTATTTAAGCATGTAACATCCCCCCCTTAGTATAAACTGCGTACCATCAATTAGTAAAAATAAAGCATTGAGTTTTAACTGTGCCTGATACTGTGCTGTCTCCACCGGAACAAGTGTCTTCTCCCGCTGTATAGAACAGCGCTTGATTTCCTGCTGCTTGGTTCCCTTGGAGCGCACGCTGAGGCGCAGAAACGTCACTTCCCGTTGTAGGTCACGACCCTAACGTTTTGTCACTTCCGGACTTCATCTGAGGGCCAAGTTCTTGCCGGGTTTTGCCCACATAGAAGGCACCGCACTGACAGTTCGCAAAATGTTTTAGGCAAAACGTCTTCCCATTAGGGAGTGTCAGTGAGGTCCTCCTACCTATAACCACACATTGTGAGCAGAATCCACAGGGATAGGCAGGGCCGCTGTTAGAGATCATGGGGCCCAATACAGCCTACCTGACAGGGCCCCTTTCAACCACGCCCTTGCCCCCACCCCTGGCTCCACCCCTGACCCCGACTTGAAGCGAAATGCAGGTTTGTTGCTGTTTACATATGCGTGTGAAGCCAACGCATGGGTTTGCAATTAGTAAGCATGAAGGAGCAGGGGACAGTTAAAAAAAAATTTAAATTGTATTTTATTTATTACAAATAAATAAAAATCTTAAACTGTATATTTACATTTTTTTTTGTTGTCATTTTTGCTTTCACAAGGGATGGGCAACATTCCTTGTGATAGCATGGGCCATGACAAGTCCTCTTTATAGGGAGATATGAGGTCTTTTGGACACCATATCTGTCCTCTGGCCTCCAAAGCATCTGATCAAACTAAGATCAGTTTGATGAGATGCTTGTTCAAGTTAGTAATGGCTTCTTTACATGAGACCGAAACCAGAAGTGATAAAATCTTCATCATTTCTGGTTTCTAACGTCACACGGTGGGAGGAATGACATCCATCCCTCTCACTGTGTCCCAGTAACTGGGATGCTACTGGTCACATCTTAAAAGCAGTAAAGGCTGTGGTGGGACCCCCTTCCACTGCTTGTAAAAGTAATTCAGGGGCTTCTTAGCCACTACGATTACTTTTACTTTGTGCAGAGTAGATGGGGCTAAAAAATTATATCTTGATCATTGCTGTAGTGATGACAGAGATATCATCAACCTTCCAATCCAGTGATGATTAGAAGAAGTTCAAGGGGATTGGTTTGGGGGGCAGTAAAAATGCAGCTCTGCTGCATGTTTACTGGTCCCCCAAATTAATTTTTAAAGTAGCATGTTTCTTATTATCATTAGGTTACAATTATCACACAGGCAGCACAGTAAGCAGGGGCTCTATCATGACTTTATCATGGCTCTATGTCACATGGCTGTTGGGTGCTGGCTTAGTTAACTTATGGCTGTTAATATCAAGGGGACATTTAAGGCCAGGGATCGCAGGTGCTGAATCTGCGTCCAAAAGGCCAGTGGCCCACAAGAATTTGGGGGAAAGGCAGGGGGTTGGACTATCGCGGTACAGTTAGAACAAGGACTAAAATAGAAAAGATAGTAATAGAAAATGGATTTTTAATACAAAAAATGGTTACATACAAAAAACATGCACAATAAACATTTCGATTTAAAAGAACAGGTTACCCCTCCTATACAGTTTCACAAACAACGACACTTGATGGCAGGTCCTAGCCCGCAATCTTGACGTTTTGTTTGGATGTGGAGGGGGAAGTCTCGACCGGTTTCGCAGCCTATGCTGCTTCTTCAGGAGAAAAGTCTAGAACAGACATTGGTTTTAAAACATAATTTACAACCAGCCTTAGGATTACAAAACATAAACAACAAAATACATCAAAAAATAAGGGAAGGGTGGATCAGCTCACCAGTGCGTATGGAGACCGTATCCCATTAGGTCCAGTTGTGTCTTTTCCGGCGGGTATGGGGGTATAGTATTATGGAATCGGCTAAGACAATATAGTAAAGTATACTATTAATATTAATACTTTATAATCAGGGATAAGAATTGGAGCACCACCACCCAGTGTGGTTATTGGGGAGAGTGTGTAAGGGGAGGACCTCAAAAGAAGGGAAAAAGTATAGTAGGAGGGGAGAGGGAAGGGGAAGGAATTGTGAGGGAGACGGCGGCTGGCAAGGAAGTGTGAGGGTGAGAGGTTGGAAAAAGTGGGGGGGGGGGAGGAGGAAAGGGGGGGGGGAAAGGGGGTGAGAATTGAAGGGAAAGGAGGAAGGGTGATTGGTGGGGAAAGGGGGAGGCGGTGGGGGGGGAGGGGAAGGTGAAAGGAAGTGGCGGGAAAAGTGGTGAAGGAGGGGGCAAAAAGGAATAATATTGATGGAAGTGAAGGGGGTGAAAGGACAACAGTGGGGGCGAAGGGAAGAAAGGGGGAAAAAAATGAAGGAAAGGAGACCAAAAAACGAAAGGGGTGGGGGGGGAGGAAGGGGGGGGAAGGAAAGGGGAAATAGGGAGTGAGGGGTGGGGGGGGGGGGACGGGGGAAGGGAAGGGGAAGGACAGGAGGAAGGGTGGAAGGCTGTTAGTTCAAGAAGTTATAGGATAAGAACTTACATAATTTTTTGTCAAGCCAGGCTTAGACGCAGGAACCGTGGAGAACAGCAATTGGGTATAAGGTAATGGTTGGGTAAATTGAAATGGTTTAATCATAATTGTCTATAGCCAGCAATGGGCCAAGACACAGGAAGTAGTTAGTGACCCAAGATGATTAGGGAAATTCTGCAATGAAAGTTAACTATAATTAGTCAGTCAATTAGTTGAAGGAGGGGGGGGGGGGGAGGTGGGGTAGCACTAGGTAGCAAAGGGTTTAGACATTTTACCTTGTTGCTGAGCATCCAAGCTTGGTTCCGCATCCGGGCCCTTCCAAACGCCTAATGACGGTGTCAATACACCGTCAATATAAATACCCCAATCGGTGACGTCGGTAACAAGCCACAGATGTGGCTTGCACCGGCGTCAGCGATCAGCCCATCTACGTGGCTGACGAAGGGGGCCAATTACTCCGCCGCCGTGTAAGAGCGCCAGCCATCAGCGCCGGACTAAGGCGCATAGGGATGACGTGAGCGCGCCAGTCCCGTAACTGCGCATGCGCAGGGCAACCACAAGTTGCGCATGCGCACGCGCATCAGGAAACCATCCAGACGCCGCCCGAAGGGCAGAGTACTGGAGGGAGTCCGTAGCTGGAGGAGAGGCACACCCGCACACACACACTGGGTGTGTGTGTGCGCCTGCGCCCAGTAGGCGGCGACGGTACACAGCCGCGGAGGGATGGATCCCGAGACCAGCACGTTCCCAATGTGGCCCAATTGATTTAGGGCACTAAGGGTAAGAGGGACATGGTGATCCCTCCAAGATGGGCACATATCCGCCGGGAAAGCCCTAATTAAAGGGGAAAAAACTAGGCTCCCATGGTCGGTCCCCAACATTGTGCACGGGTGAGAAGAAACCAGCCTATACAGCAATAATTAATAATACATTACATGATAAAAAACATATGGATTACAAATCACAAAGGGTACAAGAAATAATACATAAAGGGGACTTGTATACAGAAGTCCAACATTGTCCTTTATACAACAAGGTAGGCAAATCAGAGCCAGAAGTCATCAGGGCAAGGGAAAAGGCCAGAGAATACTCAGTAGATGGTATAATTCCAAAAAAGGGGGGGGGGGACGCCCACGGGAAGGACAGAAGGAGGTAAGGGGGGGAAAAAAAGGGGGGGGGGGAAGGGGAGGGGAAGGGGAGGGAAAGGGGGAAAAAAGGAGGGGGGGACAGAAAGGGGAGGGGAGAGAAGGGGGAAGGAGGGGAGGGGAAGGGGGGAAAGGGGGGGGGGGGAGGGAGACCAAGAGAAGGGAAGGGGAGAAGGGGGGTGTATGGAAGATGGTATGTAGATCAACTACAGAAAAGGCTTGTATGATATCGTTTCATTCAGCCCTGGGGGTTGGGTCGCGTTTAATTGTTCAATCCAAAGGGTCTCCCTTTGTAGGATTGACCGATCCCAATCACCCCCTCTAGGATTTGGGGGTATCACCTCTAAAATCCGGAAGTCCACCACAGACGTGTCATAGCGGTGGTAGATTCCGATGTGACGTCCAATTGTGGTCAACTTGCCACTTCCGGAATAGTAGAGGTGGTCCCCAATCCTTTGCCTAAATTCTCTAATGGTTTTACCCACATAAAAAGCATTGCATTTGCACATCATGAGGTAGATTACTCCTCTAGTGCCACAATCCGCGTGGCAGCGGGGGATAAATCTCTCTCCATTGGGTAGGGTAAACCGTTTGGTTTCCCTAACCCATGGACAGCGAGGGCATTGGCCACATTTGAACGTACCAAAAGGTCTCTTTTTGGGCGGTTTTGCCTCTACGTAATGGCTACTGGTTAGGCGATCACGGAGAGAAGAAGCTCTCCGGAACACCAATTCGGGATTGGCACGTACGTGTCTCTTAAGGGTCTGATGATCTGTCAGGAGATGCCAATTTTTAAATAAGATGTCTCTGAGTAAGTGATGATGAGCGGAGTATGTGGTAATGAATCTGACAGGCTCACTGGTAGGGACTGGTTTAGGACGTCTCGTTAAGAGGGAACTTCTAGGTCTCAGTAAGGCCTTATTAAAGGCCTTCCTGAGATTAGAGGAGGAGTATCCTCTAGCTAGTAGCCGTTCACGTAGTGCATTAGCCTGTGTTCTAAAATCCTCCTCATGGGTGCAATTTCTGCGTAAACGCAGATATTGTGCAAATGGTATACTTCGCACCAGTGGTTTGGGGTGAGCACTGGTGGCGTATAACAATGTGTTGCCAGCAGTGGGCTTACGGTAAAGGTTGGTTCCCAGATAACCATCTGGTTGTTTGATGATGGTCAGATCCAAAAAGGGGATCTCGTCATTATCAACATTAAAAGTAAAGCATAGATTGAAAGTATTGTGACCCAACCTTTCAATAAATTCCGTAAGTTTGTCTTTAGTTCCTGTCCAGACCAGGAACAGGTCATCAATGTATCTATACCATAATAATACTTCCGCTAGGTATTCCGCATAATTTTCGTCTGATTGTACTGACCGTTCCCAACCTCCCAGATACAAATTTGCATACGCCGGGGCGCAAGACGTCCCCATGGCGACTCCTTGGGTCTGCAAAAATAATTGTTCGTTAAAGGTGAAAAAATGTTTTGTTAGAATGAATTTCAAAAGAGTCAAGATAAATTCATTCAAGGGCCAAGTATTGGTATCCTGTTCAAAGAGAAAGGAACCAGCCGTCAGGACCCCCTGCTCGTGTGGAATGCTCGAATAGAGAGCTTCGACGTCAATCGACACGAGCAGGGAGTCCGGAGGGATCTGGATTCCCTCTAATTGTTGCAAGAGGTCAGCAGTATCTTGGATGTAAGATGGGAGGCTGCGAACGTGAGGTATCAAAAATGCATCTATAAATTTACTGGCATTGTCTGTCAGAGAACCTATTCCTGACACGATTGGCCTTCCCGGGGGATTGCGTACATTTTTATGAGTTTTAGGGAGTGAATAAAAAGTTGGAATGCCCCCTCCACATCCAAACAAAACGTCAAGATTGCGGGCTAGGACCTGCCATCAAGTGTCGTTGTTTGTGAAACTGTATAGGAGGGGTAACCTGTTCTTTTAAATTGAAATGTTTATTGTGCATGTTTTTTGTATGTAACCATTTTTTGTATTAAAAATCCATTTTCTATTACTATCTTTTCTATTTTAGTCCTTGTTCTAACTGTACCGCGATAGTCCAACCCCCTGCCTTTCCCCCAAATTCTTGTGGGCCACTGGCCTTTTGGACGCAGATTCAGCACCTGCGATCCCTGGCCTTAAATGTCCCCTTGATATTAACAATTGTCTTGGATGATGGTACTTCTGATCTAACTCATCTATATTATTAAAGACTATACTCACGATTTGACATAATTATAGGGTGGATAATACACCCGCTTCTCCCCTGTGACGCCCCTCCTGCTCAGCAACAGGACGGACGCTCTTCCCCTGTGAGTGTCTTTCACATTTCTCCTTGTTTATTTATTTTCAATTTGCAGTAACAACCTTTTGTTGTCCTTTTTGTTCACCTTGGTATGCAACCTTTAGGCCATTATTAATCAGTGTTTGGATAACTGACCATGGACGTTCTAGGTGCCAACTGGGTGGGCTTTATGTCCAACCTCAAAACCTCCTGTCTTAGTGACCATAAAATTGAGGATGATCTCAAGTTTTTCTTTAACAAAATGTTTGCACTTTTGAAGCGTAAATCACACCTACACTGGCATATAGAGTACTTTAAAATGTACGTTATGGAGAGAGTTTGCCCGCTAGGATTGCGGGGACATATTTTCCCTACTATCAAAGATCCTTCTGCGGAATTTAAAAAATCATGGGAAAATATTCTTACTAATTGCAGTATAGATCTAATGAGATCACTCATTACTCAGTATACAGATGATATGAATACATTAGATTTAGAAATTGAACGCCTCAATTCTACTTATTTACACTTGGTGGAGAGCCCCTCTTTTAACACCAAGTGGAAAGAATTGAGAGACCGTTTGGAAATTATGAATAAGGATATCATAGTCAAAAAACAGAATAAATTTTGTAAAGATCAAGTTGCTTTCTCAGAGGGCTATGCTTATCGTTGGGCTGACCCTATTGTGGGCAGAAGGGGATCTACCAGATCCAATTTCCCTAGGCCTCCCAACACGGAGGGGGAATCGGATTCTTCCCTTTCATCCACACTGTCACTCCAGACTAATGCACAGCCCACACCTGGGAGAAATTCCACACGCAAACGGTTGAGATTTGGTGGAGGCACTCCTCCTACCAATCCCAAAAAGAACAAAAAAACATCGAGAAATACTAAATCTACCAATAAATCTACAGCCCCCACTGAGCCTCCAACTGAAGGCTCAGGGACTAACACAACTCTCCATAACATCATTCCCAAGGTACTCAATTCCAGTACCATGACCAATAAATACACCAAAGTAAATGAAGATTTGATTTTTTTAGACCTGAAAAAACAACAACAAGGGAACCTCGATGCGTTCGTGGTCAAGCCCACACTAATATTACCCAACACACTGCCACCACCCAATATCCCCCCGACCACCCAGATTTAAATATTATTAATTTAACTTCAGTCCCCCTTACTGAAGATGAAATCTCAGTCCTACAGTTGGGACTTGGCTTTTGCACTTTTGATAATCTAAAAGTCAATGAGACCATCAAAGACTTATATCTCTTTGCACGTAATCTCACCTTTAAATTCATGTTCGACAAGGACCGTTCCAACATTAATTTGGAGCGGGAATTAGCCGAACGCACCAAGCACTTTACTATACAAGAATTTCGGGCATTACGCGATTTAATGCTCCTCTATGATGAAGGCGCTGTTGATGATTCTTCACCTACACAAACACACACCTTGGCACAAACGCAGATCCCCACAATCACCACGGTTAATCCCGCACCCAAACGTAAACCGTTTCGGTTACGTTCACGTCGTTTTCCTGATTTGATGACCTGTCCCACAATCTGGTCCTTTGTACAGGCCACTATTCGAGACCTCAAATTACAGCAATGGCATAAAATATCTCCCAATTTAGCCCCTAGACAGATGCAGGCTCTCAAGAACCTACAGATTCGCTCTGATATTGTTATCAAACAGTCAGACAAGGGAGGCAACATTGTGATAATGACGCATCAACAATATCAGGCGATGTGCCACAAAATTTTGGGCAATCGCAACTGGTACCGTCCTATCACTGCATCCCTAACCTCCTCGTTTGCTCAGGAACTAACTGCCCTTTGCGCTGAGGCCCTGCACTCGGGCCTCATCGACAAGGACACTTTTGAGTTCCTTGTCCCTAAATTCCCTCGCATTCCAACTTTTTATTCACTCCCTAAAACTCATAAAAATGTACGCAATCCCCCGGGAAGGCCAATCGTGTCAGGAATAGGTTCTCTGACAGACAATGCCAGTAAATTTATAGATGCATTTTTGATACCTCACGTTCGCAGCCTCCCATCTTACATCCAAGATACTGCTGACCTCTTGCAACAATTAGAGGGAATCCAGATCCCTCCGGACTCCCTGCTCGTGTCGATTGACGTCGAAGCTCTCTATTCGAGCATTCCACACGAGCAGGGGGTCCTGACGGCTGGTTCCTTTCTCTTTGAACAGGATACCAATACTTGGCCCTTGAATGAATTTATCTTGACTCTTTTGAAATTCATTCTAACAAAAAAATTTTTCACCTTTAACGAACAATTATTTTTGCAGACCCAAGGAGTCGCCATGGGGACGTCTTGCGCCGCGGCGTATGCAAATTTGTATCTGGGAGGTTGGGAACGGTCAGTACAATCAGACGAAAATTATGCGGAATACCTAGCGGAAGTATTATTATGGTATAGATACATTAATGACCTGTTCCTGGTCTGGACAGGAACTAAAGACAAACTTACGGAATTTATTGAAAGGTTGGGTCACAATACTTTCAATCTATGCTTTACTTTTAATGTTGATAATGACGAGATCCCCTTTTTGGATCTGACCATCATCAAACAACCAGATGGTTATCTGGGAACCAACCTTTACCGTAAGCCCACTGCTGGCAACACATTGTTATACGCCACCAGTGCTCACCCCAAACCACTGGTGCGAAGTATACCATTTGCACAATATCTGCGTTTACGCAGAAATTGCACCCATGAGGAGGATTTTAGAACACAGGCTAATGCACTACGTGAACGGCTACTAGCTAGAGGATACTCCTCCTCTAATCTCAGGAAGGCCTTTAATAAGGCCTTACTGAGACCTAGAAGTTCCCTCTTAACGAGACGTCCTAAACCAGTCCCTACCAGTGAGCCTGTCAGATTCATTACCACATACTCCGCTCATCATCACATACTCAGAGACATCTTATTTAAAAATTGGCATCTCCTGACAGATCATCAGACCCTTAAGAGACACGTACGTGCCAATCCCGAATTGGTGTTCCGGAGAGCTTCTTCTCTCCGTGATCGCCTAACCAGTAGCCATTACGTAGAGGCAAAACCGCCCAAAAAGAGACCTTTTGGTACGTTCAAATGTGGCCAATGCCCTCGCTGTCCATGGGTTAGGGAAACCAAACGGTTTACCCTACCCAATGGAGAGAGATTTATCCCCCGCTGCCACGCGGATTGTGGCACTAGAGGAGTAATCTACCTCATGATGTGCAAATGCAATGCTTTTTATGTGGGTAAAACCATTAGAGAATTTAGGCAAAGGATTGGGGACCACCTCTACTATTCCGGAAGTGGCAAGTTGACCACAATTGGACGTCACATCGGAATCTACCACCGCTATGACACGTCTGTGGTGGACTTCCGGATTTTAGAGGTGATACCCCCAAATCCTAGAGGGGGTGATTGGGATCGGTCAATCCTACAAAGGGAGACCCTTTGGATTGAACAATTAAACGCGACCCAACCCCCAGGGCTGAATGAAACGATATCATACAAGCCTTTTCTGTAGTTGATCTACATACCATCTTCCATACACCCCCCTTCTCCCCTTCCCTTCTCTTGGTCTCCCTCCCCCCCCCCCCCTTTCCCCCCTTCCCCTCCCCTCCTTCCCCCTTCTCTCCCCTCCCCTTTCTGTCCCCCCCTCCTTTTTTCCCCCTTTCCCTCCCCTTCCCCTCCCCTTCCCCCCTCCCCCCCTTTTTTTTCCCCCCCTTACCTCCTTCTGTCCTTCCCGTGGGCGTCCCCCCCCCTTTTTTGGAATTATACCATCTACTGAGTATTCTCTGGCCTTTTCCCTTGCCCTGATGACTTCTGGCTCTGATTTGCCTACCTTGTTGTATAAAGGACAATGTTGGACTTCTGTATACAAGTCCCCTTTATGTATTATTTCTTGTACCCTTTGTGATTTGTAATCCATATGTTTTTTATCATGTAATGTATTATTAATTATTGCTGTATAGGCTGGTTTCTTCTCACCCGTGCACAATGTTGGGGACCGACCATGAGAGCCTAGTTTTTTCCCCTTTAATTAGGGCTTTCCCGGCGGATATGTGCCCATCTTGGAGGGATCACCATGTCCCTCTTACCCTTAGTGCCCTAAATCAATTGGGCCACATTGGGAACGTGCTGGTCTCGGGATCCATCCCTCCGCGGCTGTGTACCGTCGCCGCCTACTGGGCGCAGGCGCACACACACACCCAGTGTGTGTGTGCGGGTGTGCCTCTCCTCCAGCTACGGACTCCCTCCAGTACTCTGCCCTTCGGGCGGCGTCTGGATGGTTTCCTGATGCGCGTGCGCATGCGCAACTTGTGGTTGCCCTGCGCATGCGCAGTTACGGGACTGGCGCGCTCACGTCATCACTATGCGCCTTAGTCCGGCGCTGATGGCTGGCGCTCTTACACGGCGGCGGAGTAATTGGCCCCCTTCGTCAGCCACGTAGATGGGCTGATCGCTGACGCCGGTGCAAGCCACATCTGTGGCTTGTTACCGACGTCACCGATTGGGGTATTTATATTGACGGTGTATTGACACCGTCATTAGGCGTTTGGAAGGGCCCGGATGCGGAACCAAGCTTGGATGCTCAGCAACAAGGTAAAATGTCTAAACCCTTTGCTACCTAGTGCTACCCCACCTCCCCCCCCCTCCTTCAACTAATTGACTGACTAATTATAGTTAACTTTCATTGCAGAATTTCCCTAATCATCTTGGGTCACTAACTACTTCCTGTGTCTTGGCCCATTGCTGGCTATAGACAATTATGATTAAACCATTTCAATTTACCCAACCATTACCTCATACCCAATTGCTGTTCTCCACGGTTCCTGCGTCTAAGCCTGGCTTGACAAAAAATTATGTAAGTTCTTATCCTATAACTTCTTGAACTAACAGCCTTCCACCCTTCCTCCTGTCCTTCCCCTTCCCTTCCCCCCCCCCCCCCCCCCCCCCCCACCCCTCACTCCCTATTTCCCCTTTCCTTCCCCCCCCTTCACCCCCTCCCCCCCCCCACCCCTTTCGTTTTTTGGTCTCCTTTCCTTCATTTTTTTCCCCCTTTCTTCCCTTCGCCCCCACTGTTGTCCTTTCACCCCCTTCACTTCCATCAATATTATTCCTTTTTGCCCCCTCCTTCACCACTTTTCCCGCCACTTCCTTTCACCTTCCCAACCCCCCCCCCCCACCCCTCCCCCTTTCCCCACCAATCACCCTTCCTCCTTTCCCTTCAATTCTCACCCCTTTTCCCCCCCCCCCTTTCCTCCTCCCCCCCCCCACTTTTTCCAACCTCTCACCCTCACACTTCCTTGCCAGCCGCCGTCTCCCTCACAATTCCTTCCCCTTCCCTCTCCCCTCCTACTATACTTTTTCCCTTCTTTTGAGGTCCTCCCCTTACACACTCTCCCCAATAAGCACACTGGGTGGTGGTGCTCCAATTCTTATCCCTGATTATAAAGTATTAATATTAATAGTATACTTTACTATATTGTCTTAGCCGATTCCATAATACTATACCCCCATACCCGCCGGAAAAGACACAACTGGACCTAATGGGATACGGTCTCCATACGCACTGGTGAGCTGATCCACCCTTCCCTTATTTTTTGATGTATTTTGTTGTTTATGTTTTTTAATCCTAAGGCTGGTTGTAAATTATGTTTTAAAACCAATGTCTGTTCTAGACTTTTCTCCTGAAGAAGCAGCATAGGCTGCGAAACCGGTCGAGACTTCCCCCTCCACATCCAAACAAAACGTGACTTCCCCCTCCACATCCAAACAAAACGTCAAGATTGCGGGCTAGGACCTGCCATCAAGTGTCGTTGTTTGTGAAACTGTATAGGAGGGGTAACCTGTTCTTTTAAATCGAAATGTTTATTGTGCATGTTTTTTGTATGTAACCATTTTTTGTATTAAAAATCCATTTTCTATTACTATCTTTTCTATTTTAGTCCTTGTTCTAACTGTACCGCGATAGTCCAACCCCCTGCCTTTCCCCCAAATTCTTGTGGGCCACTGGCCTTTTGGACGCAGATTCAGCACCTGCGATCCCTGGCCTTAAATGTCCCCTTGATATTAACAATTGTCTTGGATGATGGTACTTCTGATCTAACTCATCTATATTATTAAAGACTATACTCACGATTTGACATAACTTATGGCTGTATTGTATATAACAGACTGTAACAGTACAACCATAACAAAGTCAGCACCCAAAAGCAATGTGACACAGAGCTATGACAGAGACCCTGCTGTGCTGCCTGTGTGATGATTGTAACCTGCTGTGCTGTGAGATATATAATAGGACACAGTGAGTATTTCTTTCCTCTATTCCCCACTCACTGTGTCCAGTGCAGCCACGATCTCCTCCTGCTCTTCCCTATCAGCCGCTCAGCTTCTTCAGATCTGGTGAGGATTGCAGCTGGAGAGTCACAGTATAACTCCATCAGTCGGGACTAATAGAATAGTGGGGCGGCATGGTGTACATGCGCCCCGAAAATAAAGAAATAGTCTTTCCGCTGTGCTCCCCTCCTGAGCCCCTGTGTTGACCAGATGAGGCCCAGGAAAATAATATACCCACTCTGTAAGCAAGTGGAAGCAGGGAAAAGTTTAGAAAACATTTTTTTTTTAATTGCAGTTACAAATTGTCATGATGCCCGGGCCCCACTGTGTAGCAGATCTGGGCGGCCTGGTACATCAGGGCTGGTTGTACTGCCCTATCAGCGGCCCTGGGGATAGGTACCCCAGGTTTTACACGGGTACTTCCTTGAGTTTCCCTTGTATTTGCTCTGTGTCAACATGTTTCCAATTGACCCTGATTTTTTATATGTGATCTGTGGTTTGGATATCACGAATCCTCCCAGAATGGGGTCCTCAGTTAGAATGGACCAATGCTTCAAAATAATTTTTCTTATTGAGTTATGTTCATTAGAAAACCTTGTGATAATTCTAGGAGTCTTATCCTCCTTACTTTTACTTTTAGTTTTAAAGATAATATCTCGTCTGGGGGTGTTTTTAACACGATTAAATGCCTTTTTAAGTGCTGATTTGATATATCCCCTGGTTAGCAATCTGGTGGTAAGTTCATCAGATTCTCGCTGAAAATCCTCATTGGTACTGCAATTCCTTCTAATACGTAGGAACTGACTAAACGGAATGAATTTCTTCAGGGAATCAGGGTGAAAGCTATCTGCATGCAGTAGCGTATTGCCCGGCGGTTTCCTTCCTATATAGCTTGCTTGTAAGTCCGCCATTAGAGTCCTCTAAGATGGTAATATCCAGAAAATTAACCTCATGAAAGTCATGTGACATTGTGTAAAAAAGATTAAAACTGTTCTAATTCATGAGACTGAAATTATTTTTAAGTTCCATTTCTGGACCATCCCAAATGATGAGAATATCATCTATGTATCTCTGCCACATTAAAATGTGGCGAGTATACACAGATGATACTTCTCCTGCCAAAAAATCTTTCTCCCACTCCCCCAGTTACAGATTGGCATATGAGGGTGCACAGCATGTCTCCCATAGCCACTCCCTGTACCTGGAGGTAGTGGGATCCCCTGAACAAAAAAATGTTGCGCCTTAAAATAAAGTCCAACATTTGAAGAACAAAACAGTTAAATTTCCACTCCGTAGTTGCCTGTTGTGGAATACTGTTATACAGTGATTCCACATCAACTGTGACAAGTATTGCTGAATCGGGAACCAGGCTACATATACCCATTAGAGGGGGCAACTGGAACAATGTTCTGCTCCAGCGCGAAATGCACTGGATCTAGGGCTGAAAAACGAATCGATTAATCGATTATGAAATTAATCGATTACTAATTTTCATAATCGATTAATCGGCCAGTAACATAATGGGGTTAAAAAAATAATGAGCCCTTTATAGTACAAAAAGAGCAAATAATTGCTACTGTAAATATTACTTTCACAGTTCTACAGTAAAAAAATGAACCCCTACAGTAGTCCCCCCCCCCCCCAGGCTTAAATGAAGTTGGGAGCTTCAGACCATTGGATGTATAAGCTATATCAAAATCATTTTTTATTTTTAATATTTGAGGGGTTTGGTATCTCAACTCTCTGGATCCATGCAAATCCATAATTTTAGAAACTCTGGTTAGATTTTTCTTGATATTTTCTATTCTAGGCAAATTTCTTCTCCCCTCCCTCTGGGCCTTTGGACCCTTGGGATTTTGTGAATATGAGACGTATTCTTTTAGTTTTTTTTTCTATTTAATCATAATGATCTACTGTTTTGACTTTTTTTCTCTGTAAATTAGGCATCTCTGGATTACGATGACTTATAGGAGGAAATGATGTATACTAAGATCCAAAAAACTTTATGTACAACAAAGCATTCCTCAAGGTTATGAGTCAAGCAATGGTTTCCTTTTTCCTTTTGTTCCTTGTTTTTTCTTTTCAGGGAACCTTCACTATCCTCTGCCCAAATTCATCCCTACCCGACACAGGTGGGCAGTCGTGTAGCAACAGGCACAGCGGCTTCCTTTTCCCTCAGGGCATGGTTTATCCATGCCCCGAGGTATTCTGTGTCAGCAGTTTTAGTTCCAACTGACCGCCTCCACTCGTCCCATTCATTTGGGACCTGTGTAGGTTATGGACAGGTGGTCATGCTGCAAGTTACTTGTGGCATAAAAGGGTGCGATTGTATGGCGCTCTGTGCTGCCCCTTTCCATCTTGGTGGCCGCCCTGCTATTACGGATGTTTACATCCGGGGAACAGGAAATGACCCTGTGTCATGTCCTGGTCGTGATTCACGGCCAGACGTGTCACGTCAGGTGTCATGTGACGGCCACGCCCTGAAGGCCAGATATGTGGCGTCATTGCGTTGGCGCAGTGCATCACTACCTGTGCCTTAGACCATATATAGGGACGCCGGGGACGGCATATGGCGCCATTCCTCTCCTCATTGTTCCAGCGGCAGAGTAACTACAACCACCTAGTGGCTTTTGGATGGTCCTTTTTGGTCCTGGAGGAGCATTAATGCTTCATACACTATACAGTAAGTTTTTGCTTCTGCAATTTTCTGTTTATAGGGACTTGAATTGGAGAGAAGGGGGTTTTCTCACTCTTATAAATAATGTTTTTACACAGCTGCTGGGTTGCGCTTTCTGAGTGCCATTTTTGGAATTCGTTTGTATTCAGCCGTCCTGTAGAGCAGTGGTCATCAACCCTGTCCTCAGGGCCCACTAACAGACCAGGTTTGCAAGATAACTGAAATACATCACAGGTGATATCATTTGCTGCTCAGTGATAGCAGTATTCTAGTCTGCATCTCCCCAAGGTAATACATAAAACCTGGCCTGTTAGTGGGCCCTGAGGACAGGGTTGATGGCCACTGCTGTAGAGGATGAGAGGCAGACTTTGTGGATTGTGGATGCTGGACTCTTCCTTGCCTCAACATGGGGGATGCATCTGTTATTTTTTGAATATGTATGGAAAATGTAAGTTATTATGTAGATACAATAACAGATACATCATATCTATTTGTATAGAACATGGACTTTCTAACATTGCAATTTTGATTTTCTGTAGACAGTGATACAATATCTCTGATGAAGATTTATTGAATATAACTTATTGAAATGCGTTGGATTACCGCTACTCGGCACCACCTGTCTGTACCGGTGGTCACTGAATAATGTAGTAGGCAGTATCACTTCCATCTCTTCTTAATACTGTATGCAATGTTTTTTAATATCTTGTACAATGTTTACAACATGTTGAAACTTAATTAATAAATAATTAATTTTATCCAAATGTAAAAAAAAAATCTATTGCCTTAAAAATCCCCAAATAGAGTTTTTTTCACATTCTTTTCACATGTTATATGGGATGTTGGCAATTACATGTCCAATCACATGAGTGAACTTTTTTGAATGGTTGTACTGTTACTGTTGATTTTAATGTTGTGGTTTAATAATGGAGAACTTTATTAATGTGAACATCTTGGAGGGGCTGATTGTTTCATCAGTCTTCTGGTAATGTGATTGGAGTATACAAATCATGCACTTCACATGAATAGTGCCAGATTCTCTGTTAAGGTTCATTTTATTTTCTTTGATGCTGTGAAGGAGATTAAACCTTTCAAACCAATCCAAATTAAGAATGTGCATGCTTTTCAATAATTGATGTATTAAGATGATAAGCAGACATAGATGAACAAATATTTCAAGTGGACTTTTTTTATTTATTATCTAGCACACACTCCAAATTTACATATTTTCATAGTCTTTTAAAAAAATATATAGACCTGCCCCACTGGGCTGATTGTATGCAGCAAACGTCACATCTTCTCTGATTTCCTGTATCACCCCACTGTAGGTGGGCACAGGAACGTCCTAAATGATCATGTAGAAGAAGTCTACTGGGGGCAATGGCAAGGATATAATCATGTCCACAGTGAACACCCTTATAATCCCCCACATACAAAAATATTGGGACACCTGCCTTTAGAAGCACATGAACTTTAATGGCATCCCAGTCTTAGGGCTCTTTCACACGGACGTGTCCGTGTACGGAGTCCGCTCTGCACAGTGGGGCATCGCTCTGTCGATCCCCCACTGAGCAGGAAGATGACAGGTCTGTCTCTGCACTCTGTGCAGGGACGGACCTGTCAGAGCACCGCTCTCCCCTATGGGGGATCGGATGACGACGGACTGTAGAGTCCGTCGTCACCCGATCCGATCCGCAGAAGGATGGAAAAATAGGGTTTTCCTCCGTCACACTTTTTCGGATCGGAGCGGGTCAGATGTCAGCGGACATGTCACCGCTGACATCCGACTCTCCATAGAGGTCTATGGAGTGTCCATTCAGGTCCACCTAAAAAACTGACAGGCGGACCTGAATGGACCGCCCGTATGAAAGGGGCCTTAGTCCATAGGGTTCAATATTAATTTGGCCCACCCTTTGCAGCTATAACAGCCTTACCTCTTCTGTCCACAAGGTTTAGGAGTTTGTCTATGAGAATATTTGACCATTCCTCGAGAAGCGCCTTTGTGGGGTCAGGCACTGATAATGGATGAGAAGGCCTGGCTCACAGTCTCACTCAAATTCATCCCAAATGTGTTCTATCGGGTTGAGGTCAGGACCTTGCTTTGTGCACTGGTGCACAGTAATGTTGGAACAGGAAGGGGCCATCCCAAACTGTTCCCACAATGTTGGGAGCATAAAATTGTCCAAAATGTCTTGGTATGCTGATACCTTAAGAGTTCCCTTCACTGAATCTAAGGGGCCAAGCCTAACCCCTGAAGAACAACCCCACACCATAACCCCCCCTCCACCAAATGATTTAGACCAGTGCACAAAGCAAGGTCCATAAAGACATGGATGAGCAAGTTTGGGGTGGAGGAACTTGACTGGCCTGCACAGAGTCCTGACTTCAACCCAATAGAACATCTTTGGGATGAATTAGAGCTAAGACTGCAAGCCAGGCCTTCTCGTCCAACATCATTGCCTGACCTCACAAATGCGTTTCTGGAAGAATGGTCAAACATTCCTATAGACACACCCCTAAACCTTGTGGACAGCCTTCCCAGCAGAGTATAAGCTGTTAAAGCTGCAAAGGGTGGGCCAACTCAGAATGGAACCCTACAAACAAAGACTGGGATGCCATTAAAGTTCATGTCCGTGCGTGTAAAGGCAGGTGTCCCAATACTTTTTACAATATCGTATAGCTAACATGAAGACCCATAGTGCTTACAGGGAAAAGTAATTCCCCCAATCCTCATCTTAAGCTATGAACTGCCCTGTGATGTACCACCGGCATTATAGTCCTCCCATGCTGCATTTTGATGATTACATTTTGGAATGAAGGGAAACATTTATACAAAATTAAACTGAACTCCAAGCAAGCAGCTAAATACACATGTAGCGCTGGCTCCTGACGAGCATGCGCTATGTGTTTTTCAAAGTTAATATTTCTGAAACCACAGTTGGGTTTTAGGGCTAATTATGCCAAATTATGGTTTCGGTATCAGTCTAGCTCCTTGGCCGTAGGTGTCGCTGTCACCGCGGGCAGGTATAAGAATGCAGTTTGGCTGGGTGTATTGAGTACCATTCTTTTCTCGGAACGAGTCTAGTGGGAGTGTCATCCTGCTGTGTTTCTGGGAGGTGGTATTTAAGGTACTGAGATCACGTGCTTCAGGGTTCTGGTCCAAAAGATATTTTCTGTCTGTTTGGTCCTGGTCCTCCTGACCAGCCCCCATGGCCCTCCTGGCCTGGAGTGCGGATCCATGAAATTCCGAGTCTCGGGGCTGGATAGCTTGAGGTGAAGCAACTGCAGGGACAGGCTCGAATGGATATCGAGGCCTGAGGATTGAAAAGTGGTCCGGTGCCATCTTGTCTAAGGAGAGGCCCAGCAACTGGAGAAGCATCCAGGGGAGGACTCTTCGGGAGAAGGCCATGCACAAGGATGGCTTCTCTGAAGGAGCCTGGAGGCTCAGTTGAAGGACACTAAATGGATCTAAACTCATACGGTATGGCTGGACCGGCTGAGAGATACTGGTACCGTATGACAGCTCTCTAAATTTGTCAAAGTCCCTCAGTTATATCCAAGTCTGTGGCAGAGACTTTGCTTTACCTAACACTCTACCGGCTGCTAGGCCTAGTGAGAGGAGGTCTATCCGGTGGTTGTGAGTATCCAGCTGTGAAACGGTAATTCTCTGGATTTCTATAGTGAGAGACTTTCTATTTTTTAACAGAGATGTTTTATTGAAAACAAAACAGATTTACAGTTATATCACATCAGAAAAGTAGTATTGTACAGATACAAACAATTGAAGCATAAGGATTGTACACATTACAGCACATCAAAGCAGGGTTCCACCACACGTAATAAGCACCCTTTGCTCTCTTCATCTGCCATGCTTGGTAGTTAAATTAAGCTAACACCCCATCTGGAATAGCATCCGAATATCTTAACGGATCGTTAGTTCTGGGGGGGGGGGGGGTGTGGAACAGAATTTAGTGGTTCGGAGAAGGGGGCAGCTGACCAGGTCTCTGCGGGGGGCGGCAGGTAACAAGCATAGTTCACTCAGCCATGAGCATCAATCTATCTAGCCCATATTTTGTCAAATTTTACCGGACACTGTCTACTTTCGTAGGAGAGCCTGTATAGAGGGAGTACAGCATTAATGGAGCGGCACCAGGATTCATGGGTTGGGGGGTCAGCCAATTTCCATTTCAGGAGGATCTCTCTTCTGGCATAGAAGATAGAGAACATGAGGAACAGTTTAGTGTATCTATCTCCCTGGATCTCCTCCAGGTAGCTAAGGAGGAAGGTCAAGGGGTCTCAGGGTATCCGGGTGCCCGACATTCCTGTCAGGTCGTCGGCCACCTGCGTCCAGTAAGGAAGAAGTTTGGGGGAAGACCAGACCATGTGGAGAAATGATCCCACCTCCTGCCCGCATCTAGGGCAGAGCGGGTCACGCTGTGGGAATATCCTAGCCAATCTTTGCGGAGTGTAATAAGCTCTATGTAAGAATTTTAGTTGGATAAACCTGTCGCGTGAAGCTATCATTGTCGGGATGAATGTGGGTACACAGTCCTCCCATATTTCGTCATCCAGGGTAGGTATGTCATCTTTCCATTTTTTGAAAGACTTGGTCCGTTTGGCATCGTGAGCCACCGTCAGGAATAGATAAAGAGAGGACAGGGGTCGGCCCATAGTGCTGGAGGTCAGGAGACGCTCAATTGAGTCCATTTCCATTGTTATAACTTGGGGGAACTGTGATTTGAAAGCGCGCCGGAGCTGCCAGTATCGGAAGGTCCAAGTCTGCGGAAGCGCATACGAGGACCTCAGATCCTGGAAGGAGGCTATTTTACCACGTTTGGTTATATGTTTCAAAGTGAGTATTCCCTTCATGGCCCATTCCGAGGGGTTCGGTAGTGATTGAAAGTGGGACAACAGGGGGTTTCCCCACAGGGGCGTGTTTGGGGACACATGGGAGGGTTTACGGTACACCCTCCTGGCGTCCTGCCACGCCTGTATGGTTGTCTTCATGGGAGTGGTGACAGCAGGGTCTGCCCGTTTGCCTCTAAATGGCAGGTTACTAAGTGCAGCGTAGGAGCCTAGAATAGCAGCCTCCAGTCTAACCGCTGGGTTCTGTCTGGGCTGGGAGAACCACCACCTGACCGTTACAAATACAGCAGCCTAGTAATAGATTTGAAAGTTCGGAAGAGCCAGTCCACCACCCGAAAGGGAGAGGTGGAGTAGCTATTTCGCCACTCTCGGAGGTCTCCCAACCCATACAAAGTTCCCCAGTATACCCTCCAGCTTTGCAATGAATGCCTTAGGAATGTGGCTCGGGGTATTCCTAAAGAAATAAAGAAACTTCGGGAGAAGCACCATTTTTAAAAGGTTGACTCTGCCCACGGGAGATAGTGGAAGCGAGCGCCAGGCTGCACATTTGGCTGTGGTTTGTTGCATCAGTGGTTGGAGGTTGCGGGCCATGTATTGTCTTACATCTGCTGTCACTTTAACCCCCAGGTATGTAATTTCATCTACCCATTTGAGTTGAGTCAGGGAAACAGGGGCCGCGGTCTGAGGATAAAGGGAGAAGAGCTCGGGCTTGTCCCAGTTAATCCTGATACCCGAGAAGGTGCTAAAGCGGTTGAATAGGTGTAGTACCCTCCTAAAGGAGGTAGAAGGGTCCGCCAGGTACAGAAGGGCATCGTCCGCATATAGCGAGATCTTTTCGTGTATGTCCCCTATTTGTATGCCTTTGACATCCTCATCCGCCCTAATTAAGGCAGCCAGGGGCTCTATAGCCAGAACGAACAGGGTGGGAGACCGGGGGCAGTCCTGTCTCGTGCCTCGGCCCAGTGGGAATGATTCTGACAGGCAGGCGTTAGTGTAGACTCTCGCTTGGGGGTCCCTGTACAGCATCCGGATCCAGGAGATAAATTTCTCCCCAAATCCAAACCTGGACAGAACCGCCCACAAGTATCTCCATTCGACTGAGTCAAAGGCCTTCTCGGCGTCCAAGGAGGCCACCAGGCCCTCTCCCTCCGTGTTCGCCCTGTCTATATGTGTAAAAAGTCTCCTGAGATTAATATCCGTGCCCCTTCCTGGCATGAAGCCCGTTTGGTCAGGGTGGACCAGAGCCGTGATTACAGTATTCAACCTGTTCGCCAAGATCTTGGCCAAAATCTTGGCGTCCACATTGAGCTGAGAGATTGGCCTGTATGAGGTACAGTGAGATGGATCCTTCCCTGGCTTGGGAATGACCACAATCACTGCCTCCCTCATAGACTGTGGGAGGGTGCACAATTCTCCAGCTGCATTAATCATCTCATGGAGTCTTGCAGCTAGTATTTCAGGGTATTGTTTATACAGTTCCACTGGTATCCCGTCAGGGCCAGGGGTTTTGCCCGGCTGCATAGACTTGAGAGCTGCGAGCGTCTCGTCAAGAGTAAAAGGTCTGTCAAGGATATCTCTGCACTTGTCAGTGAGGACCGGAACGTCTACTGTGTCTAGGTATGTGGCAAGTTCGTCATCGCTAAAGGTTGCTTTAGAGGAGTATAGCGTCTGGTAGTAGGTGACAAATGAGCGATTAATCTCCTCCGGGGAGCAAAGAAACACCCCGTTAGAGTCTTGTATATGGGGGATACTGAGGCCTCCCGACTGTTCCCTGGAAAGCCAGGCGAGAAGCCTGCCAGATCTTTCTCCCTGTTCAAAGATCCTCTGCGATTGCGCAAGCAGTTTCTTTTGGGTCAAGGATGAGCGAATGGACATTACCTCCTGTGTCAGGGACTGTAGTCTAGCATAATTTTGGGGGTCACGCGTGCGAACCTACAATGCCTCTTGCGCGGTGGCCTCGATCTCAGCCCTAGCCAAATTGAGGCGCCTATTCTTCCTAGTGCTGGCTATAATAGCCTGATACTGTCCTCTTGTGAAGGCTTTAAACGCATCCCAGACCTCCGTGGGGGAGGACGTGTCCGGGTTAGTAGCCCAGTACCCATCCATTTCCCTGCTGAACTGGGGTTCCACCTCCTGATCTGAAATCCAAAACCTGGAGAGTCTCCACAGTCCGGCAGGGGAGCCCGGGTCCCCTATATGTAGCAGGAGGGGGGCGTGATCTGAAATGCCTCTAGGCAGTATCTGAGTGTCCCTGACCTTGGACAGCACCGATTGACTTGCGTATATGAGGTCAATCCGGGAGAATGAGCGATGTGTTGCAGAGTGACTGGTGCCAGGGTGTTTCCATCTCCAAACATCCGTGAGGCCATACGTGTCTGCCCACTCCTTCAGTCCGGAGGAGGCAGGGCCCACACCCGCCAGTCTGTCAACACACGGCTCAGGGGCCATATTAAAGTCTCCAAGCATTATCACGTGGTTAGAGGCATAGTCAGCCAAGATGGCCGTGATCTTGTTCAATAGTGTCAGAGAGGCTGGGGGGGGCAAGTACAGACCAACTATGGACCAAGTCTGGGAAAGAATTCTGGCATGCAATATAACATATCTCCCGTCCGGGTCCAGCGCCAGGTCCAAGAGCCCAAAGGGTAGTGATTTACTAACCAGTATGCTCACCCCTCTTGCGAAGGTGGAGTAAGTGGAGTGGTAGTGGCTACCCACCCATGGCTTCTTCAAAGCAAGGGTCCTACTACCCACCATTTGGGTTTCTTGAAGAATGCACACATGAGGGTTGTGCGCTTTTATAAACTGGAAGACCAGTGACCTCTTAGAGTTGAGGCCCCTGGTGTTCCAGGACATAATGTTAAGGGCAGACATGGTAGTCGCATGGTATAAGACTCAAAGGGTAGATTAAGTAGGCAGGGGTCGGACCCGGCGCTGGATCTCCAGATATGACAATCCCGACAATAACAGCCTCAGCATGAGTGTCAGATGTGAATATATGCATTAAGTAGCCAATAAAACATCTAAAAATGAAAATAAAAAAACTTAAAACCATAACATTCGCCCTCAAGGGGCAACATTTCCCCCCCCCCCCACCCCGCCCATCCCCTCAAAACCGGGATGAGCTTCCACTCCCCAGTCCCAACTCAGCATATCAGCTGCAAAAGGGGGGTCGCCTGTGCAAGAGGCGAGCTGGATCCCGGCGGGTGTTTCTGGCAGAGTCCAAGCGAGCTTGTCAGCGCCCCACTGAGGTGAGCCCCGCCGACTCCTGAGGTTGTAACAAAGCACGTGGGTGCGTTCAATAAGCAAGTCAGTAGGTGGAAAGTCGCCCCACATCTCGTGTCAGCTATAGCGCCTCCTGGTGGGCAAAGGTAGTAGCCTCAATAATAAAAAAAGAAAAAAAAAAAAAGTTCCAGTCAGCCTGCGACACACCCAGGGAGTCGGTCCGGTAGTCTCCTGATCTTATCAGGGGCCAAACACTTGTGTTGCATCAGTAGAAAAACTTTAGAAAGTGGTAACGTAGAAAACAAGACAAAAAGTGGTGCCTCAAATCGCAGTAGTGCAATATGCGGATTCCCAAATATTCTGCTAGGACATTGGCAGGGGGGGTCCCCCTAGGGCTAATCCTCAAGACAGAAGCAGGTATCAGAGAGTCAGGGCCCTGCGGCGTAGGGGGAAATCACATCCCGCTTGCAATAAACGAAGGGGGGAATCCATCCAGGGGTGCAGCGGGCATCAGGGGATGTGGGGGGTAGAATCAAGGGAGCCCAGCAGACACAGCCCCCCCTGCCAGACAGCAGCAGTAAAGGTTGTAAAGACATACTCACAGTCAGATGACTAGCGATGTGGAGGCAAGGAGTCCATCCATGATGAGGCCTCGCGAGGTGTATTGAAAAATCTGAAGGTCTCTCCGTCCTGGACCCTAAGTCTCGCAGGGAACATCACACTGTATTTAATATTTCGGGCTCTGAGTGCCCCTTTAACTTGATCAAACGATTTGCGCAGCCTCTGGGTCTCAACAGAGTAATCAGGGAAAATCATAAGCTTTGTGTTCTGGAACCGGAGCTCACCCTGTAGCCTGGAAGCCTTCAGTACCTCATCCCTGTCACGGAAATTGAGCATTCTCAGGATAAAAGTTCTTGGGGTGGACCCGGTTTCGGCGGGACCCTGTGAGCCCTCGCTGCTGTGTAATAGGGGGAGAAGGCTGCATTTGGGAAAGGGACCTCAGCATGGATTCCACAAATGCTGTGGGGTCTTTGCCCTCCACCCCCTCAGGCAGGCCAATGATCCTGAGATTGTTCCTCCTGTTTCTGTTCTCGGCATCCTCTAAACTCCAGGGCCTTTACCTTAGTATGGAGGGTGCGGAGGGAAGCCGTGTGCTCCATGGTGTCATCCTCTACCAGGCCTATGCGCTGTTCCGTCTTTGTCACCCTGGAGCAGAGCTTATCAATGTCCTGCCGTATGAGGCCCACATCCAGCTGCACCTCCTCAATCTTGGCCGTGAGTGTCGCTTGGCAAGTGGCGATCGCCGCCATTACTTCAGCCAGCCAGGGCGGTCTGGTGTCCGGTGGGTCTGCTGGGGGAGTCTGAGACGCCATGTGTGTGCAACGCTTGGCGCGTGTCTCCACGTGAGGGGCCGGTTCTGGGCCTGGCGGTGATCCCTCCGGTTCCGGAGGGAATTTCAGCTTCTTTCCCTTACCCGACTGTGCCCGAGGGGTGTGCCGCCTCATCCAGCTGCCTCTGGTCGAAAATGGTGCGGGTATGCTCTAAGGAGGCCGGGTGGAAAGCGCGAAGTTGGCGGAGCTCGTGGGAGATGCGACCACTCATGTCGCCATCTTGGACACGCCCCCCCAGACTTTCTATTTTTGAAGTCCAAAAGTACCTGAACCTTCTTCCTAACCCTCTACCCTCCATTGAGAGACTGTGTTATCTTTCAAATAAATAACCCAAAAAAAGAGTATCCAGTGTCAGTTTCTGCATTTCTTTGGGCCATCTACCATGGGAAACCCTAGACGGAGACGAGGTGAAGAAGGTAACGGTAAGCTCAATAAAACCAGCAGCTCCTTCAGGGGTTAGTGCTACACACAGATGGAATGTATACATGGGAACTGTTTTGCCCACCAAATGATTTTTAATTTTGCCCATACAGTCCTGAAGTTTACATATCTCTCCCCCTAAGCACAGCGCTGTTTAGCAGAGGAGGGAACCTAATCTTTTTCTGCTGCAGTTTCACCTTCCTTTACAGGCCCTCTCCTTACCTGCGAGGAGATGCAGCACTTTGATTAATTTAACTTTCTGTTACTTTGCTCTATTATCCTACAGCATGCTTCTTACACTAAAGCACACCTAATTGGCACAATGGGGTTTATTTACTAAAGAGAAATCCACTTTGCACTGCAAGTGCACTTGGAAGTGCAGTCACTGTAGATTTGAGAGGAAGAGCTGAAATGAGGGGAAGCTCTGCTGATTTTATCATCCAATCATGTGCAAGCAAAAATGCTGTTTTTTATTTTCCTTGCATGTCCATCTCAGATCTACAGCAACTGCACTTCCAAGTGCACTTCCAATTGCACTTGCAGTGCAAAGTGGATTTGCCCTTAGTAAATCAACCCCATTGTGTTGCTTCTCCTTTCTTTTTTCTGAGCTATGCTGTGTACAGTAGACTAGAAGAGGCTGATACCAAATCAAATTATGTTTCTTACACCACAATAATTTGTATCTTTTATATCTGCCTGTAGTTCAGCTTTAAACATTGCTTCTGGAGTAGTTAAAGCAGATGTCGGCCCACCGCTGAAAAAATTTAAAGCCAGCAGCTGCACATCCTGCAGCTGCTGACTTTTAATAATCGGACACTTACCTGTCCTGGAGTCCAGCGATGTCGGCACCACAGCTGATGTTTCCATCAGCTGTCGGGTGCATGCCGCCTCCATTGGGAGTAAGGGAATCTGGCAGTGTAGCCTGTCGGCTTCACGCCAGGAACCCTACTGCGCATGCACGAAGCTCCACTCCTCTCTCCTACTGGCCCAGCGACAGGGGGAGGAGGAGGGAGCCCCAGCCATGATGTCAATACCCGCGGCTGAGGCACCCTGAAGTGGGGAAAGCATACCTGTGAAAGACAGGTATGCTGTCCCCTCTATCCCCTCCAAAAGGTGCCAAATATGGCATCGGAAGGTGGGAGTACAATGAGTGGAAGTTCCACCTTTGGGTGGAACTCTGCTTTAAGGGACAGCATGAGGTTGGTTTGGTATAGCCTGGAGTTCAGTTTTAAAGAATTAGCATTTTCCACATGTTTGCAGTACGACCATCCCTACCATGATTCCTGATCCAAAAATATATATTGGGGTTTTTAAGGCATTGCCATTTTGAACCTTGTGCTGAACCTATTTTTCCACCAGTGGTAGGCATAGGCTTTCCTAAAACATAGGGGTTAGTTTAATAAAATTGCAGAGTGCAAAATCTGATGCAGCTGTACATGGTAGCTAATCAGCTTCTAACTTTAGCTTGTTCAATTAAGCTTTGACAAAAACACCTGGAAGTTGAGTGGTTTCTATGCAGAGCTGCAGATTTTGCACTCTACAGTTTTAGTAAATCAACTCCATAGAGTTAAAGAAGTGGCTGGGCTTTTTCAAGGCTCCCCTCAAGGTTGTAAACCTTGGGTTTTTCTAAGCTATGGGTCAATGCTAGGTTATAGACCTTTGGTTTGCCCTACTGATAACAATTGACAAGCTGATAAAGTATTAAAATACTAAAATACAGCGTTACATGAGAGAATAAATAACTTTGCTTAGCATTTGATCAGTTGCAGAGGTATAAGCAAAAGCAGAGAAGGAAGACATGAACCAGGTAATAGGCCAGATTTAGAGCTCCCCAAGATCTGAGTAATACATTTGCTCAAGTAGAATTCATATTTTTACCTGGTGATATTACGCCATTGCATTGTGCTCCTTGTTTACACTGGCAGATGGCTCTGCCAACCCAAAGGAAAAGATCCAGGCATGAGATTCAGATGTGCGGGCAGTGGCTGGTTTCTTACAGTCAATAAAGTTCTCAGAATATCAGCGACACATCTATTCATTAGATTTAATTTTGTGGTATAAACGTTGGAAACAGGAAAAAACATACAAAAGACTGAAAGCGGGCTTATATATTTACAGAATGTAGAACCAGATGCATCAAGAGGACCATACAAAAATGTATGACGAAAATGAGATGGCTGAACAGAAATCCATTAGTTTCCAAGACAACCCGGAGATGTCCTTTTCTTACCCTCTATTGCTGTAAACAAGTGGTAGGGGAACAAAACAAGTTTAATTCTTTCAGCAGTATGAAATAACTTAGTTTGTCTGCCCAACCTTTTCAAATCCTTCAAGGCTGAAAACATTTTAGATGCCCTAAAAAACCGCCTCCATCTCATGGGTAATATAGCTTGTTTTCTGGGACATTTTTCTCTTAGTTCCATTTTCATTCTCTGTGGGCATTAATTAACATTTTGAGAGCTTATCATGAGATTTTTTGAATAGAGGCAATCTCTGAATTCCATTAAATAAAGTGTTCTGTGAATGGACTACCATAAGACTAGCTCCTGTTTTACCATTTACAAAGACAGTTGTGTAAAACTCTTGAGCGTACTTGGACCTTTTGGGATAGGAGAGCTGAATGTGCATCCTGCATGGCACTTGAGCCTTGATTATTTTTTATTCCAAAGGAGCTTCTGCTACCAAGCACACATTCATATTGGTAGAAACATCATGGATGTTTGAAAAACAAGTTTCACCTTTGCAATGGTAGATTTTCAAGTATCTTTAGAAATGTTTAGTGGTTTAACATTTGTTTTCCCATTTCCATTCAGTCTATGGAAGTCCATTCTCTTTCAGGGTAGAGAAAGTTTATTGCATTCTTTTGCTACTAATTACTATTTTAATATTGAGCTGATTCTTAGATTTTCCCAATGATGTCAAGGAAAGGTAAGAATATTATATTTTATAATAATAGAATAATAACATTTGAAGAAGGGGATGTACAGCTTTGCCAAACAGAAACCAATTTGGTGTAGCCAGGTGTCAAAGGCTACGATCCTTGGTTTCTCCACCACCACTGCATTTGGGATGGAGCGGCAGGCAGTCTGTGTGAGTGTGTGGAGACTCCCCCCACCTCCTTTTTTCCCCTTCCCGCTACTTGGCAGCACTATTGCTTTTCACCCTGGGAGATGTAGTTCTTAAGAGCGAGGAGAGCATCACTGTGTGAGAAACAGGAACTACAGGCTTCAAGAAGCAATGAGACTGAGGAGGGGAGATGGACCATTTTATAGTGTTGCACAGGACAGTTCAGGGCTTTTTGGTGCTGGGCAGTGATTGTAGACCTCTGTGGCAGAACTTTCGGCCCATCCTGGACTAAAGCCACTGCAGCTCAGTTCTGGGTAACACCTTTAGCACCTACATTGTGCCAAAGAAATGTTGGGGACATTCACCACCACCCGCACTGCTGTTCATGAATCATCGGCGATGAAGGGAGAGAGAATGAGGGGCCCCTTCCACCGAGCACATTGTCAGCTGTATCCCTGAATGCTCAAAGTGTAGTGAATTTTCATTCCAAAGTGGCGCTGTAATTTAACCTTATTATAGGTTTTCACCCTTGGTAACCAAAAAGTCCATAAAATTAAAGTCCACCAAAGTTGTGCAAATTAAAGAGTTGAGACCTTCTTCCATTGAGATAATTATCAATCACACACCACGCACTGGTGATCCCCCCACCCCAGCAGGTATAAACTCACCAAATCACAATGCCTCCCACTCTCATGGTTGGCATAAAACACTTGCTTTAATATCCAGCCATTTGGGTATGGAATGTCACCAAGTATCTCCCCAGGAGTTATTTAAATTGCCATTATCATGTGAAAAAAAGCAAAGATATCCTCCAATGCTACAGTAACCCAATCGACTAAAATTTACTTGACAAGTAGAAAGTTACTCACATATTAAAAACAAATCATATTGCAAATCATATCGCATGTAAATCAAAGGTGACATCAGGCTCTGTCTCTCAGTGTGATAGATATATGTTGGTCTCACGACCTCCAGACACCACGGACTAATTTTGCGTCTACTTCTGGTTCTGATGTCACTGCGCATTTCGTCACTTCCAACTTCGTTAAATGGAGTCGAAGTCAGAAGTGACAAAACGCATTGGGGTGTGGTTACAGTCTACTTATTCACACTGTACAGATCACAGCACTCATGTGAATGAGACCCAAGACCTTATCCACAAAGAGCTTTATTGATTAACTCAGTTTTATCTTTTATATTTAGCAGGAACTCTGTGGGTTATGTTGTATTTGTGTCTGCCAATAATTATTTTATTGTATTTTTTGTGAAATCTAGCTTTTATCATTTCTTGGGGGGGGGGGGGGGGTTGTCAGGCAGTCTGTACGGGGGGAGCCCTGTCAGGAAGTCTGTATGGGGGGGTGGGGCTGTCAGGTAGTCTGTAGTTTCTATCAGCAACCCTGGGTGGTGCTAACTGTGGCAGATCATCCGTGTTTCCTCTGTTCTGTGGGCAAGGCGTGAAGATAATGAGCCAGAGATAAGTGCTATGGATGCTGCAGCTGCCACCAATGGTCTGAGGAGGAAAATGGATGCTGGGAGTTAAAGTGATACTAAATTCTCATTTTTGGACACAGTGAGCTCACTGTGTCAATTCAGACATGGAACCACGGCCTGGCCGCACCCCACCCCCTTTCTCTCCTCATTAGCCAACTGACTTTTATTTGACAGCAGGGGGAGCCAATGGCGCTGCGCTGCTGTCTCAGGAAATGAGGAGGGGAGTCCCAGGCAGCCAAGACACTCCTGCAACATCGCTGGATCTAGATGGCGCTCAAATAAGTATTAGGGGGGCTGCTGCATACAGAAGGTTTTTTATCTTAATTCATAGATGTATTAAGATAAAAAATCCTCTGCCTTTACAACCACTTTAAAGTGGTGTTTCCACCCCAAAAAAAAAAATTGCTTGAAAATCATTAAAAAAAATTAAAAAACAATAATTGGAAAAAAAATGTTTTACTCACCTCTAAATGCCTGTTGCTGGGATCCCTCATAGTCTGCCACCTTTAGTGCCCGGGCACTGACATCACTTCCCCTTGGCGCCACACAGTCATCTGGGACCTGTCACGTGTCCCAGATGACTGCAAGGCGTATCACCTCCCCTGCACAGCCCCCGGCACAGTACACAGCCCCCATCAAGTATACAGCACCCTGAACAGTACACAGCCCCCATCCAGTATACAGCCCCCTGCACAGTACACAGCCCCCCATCCAATATACAGCCCGCTGCACAGTACACAGCCTCCTGCACAGTACACAGCCCCCTGCACAGTACACAGCCCCCTGCACAGTACATAGCCCCCCCATCCAGTATACATCCCCCTGCACAGTATACAGCCCCCCATCCAGTACACAGCCCCCATCCAGTATACAGCCCCCTACACAGTACACAGCCCCCCACCCAGTACACAGCCCCCTGCACTCCCAGGAGACCCCCAGTCTCCTGGGACCGCACTGCCAGCATACTCTACAGTTAAGAAAAAATCACTGCCAGCCCCTTCTACACTGCTCCTCCTGTGTCACTCATATTGTAAAACAAAGCTTCCATATACCTCATTACAGTGCTTTATTTTGGCCTAGGCTGACAAGGCCCAGGCCTAGGGTGACATTTTGCGGGGGGCCTCAAAAAATCTGCCACCAGCATGAAAAAAGCACCCCCCCCCCCCACATTGCGCTGCAGAGCTGCAGATCAGTGCAGGGCGACCTTTATCAGGCAGAAGGAGCACCTCCGCCAGTGGGCTGGGTCCTGCACCAATCCAGAGGCAGCATAATGTCACTGGCAGCTGCGGAGGAGGGGTCTGCATGAGCGGGAAGTCCAGGCAGAAGAGGATGCTGGGCGCGTTGTACGAGTCTGTAGGCGGCGGGCGGCGGAGTTTCTAGCTGTCTGTGCAGAGGCCGGGGGGAGATCTACTGGAGGAGAGGAAGATGCTGAGTGGAGTGGTCATCTATGGTCACGATCTAAAACAAAAAAAAAATATTGTCGTCAGTTATAATTTAATAAATTAACTTATATTCTGAAGTTGAATCTGTCCTGGAATATATAAATGTAAACTATCAACAGAGGTGTTTGCACATAAATTCCATTATTTTCTTCAGCAACAGAGAAACTCTAAAGCCCCATACACACGGTCGGATTTTCGCATGGATTCTGTCCGATCGGACAATGTTGTTGAAAAATCCGACTGTGTGTATGCACCATCGGACAGTGTACGTCGGATTGTCCGACGGACAAAGTCCTATCTCCTGCTGGATAGATTTTTTGACAACACGGTCCGATCACACCAAATCCGATCGTGTGTAGCGTAGTCCGACGGACAAAGTGCTACGCATGCTCAGATCACATTACAAGACCAAAGCTATTGGCTACTAGCCTCTACGTAGTCCCGTCGTAGGCAACAAACGTCACCACGTTCAGAATGATCGGATTTTCCGACAACTTTGTCCGACCGTGTGTATGCAACACCAACATCGGACAAAGTACGACGGACATGATCCGACGGACCTGGTCCTCGGATAATCCGAGCGTGTGTATGGGGCTTTAAAGAGGAAGTAAAGCCAATAAAAAAAAAAAAAAATGCACCCTGCAAGGCAAAGGCATAATGAGCTAGTATGCATTGCATACTAGCTCATTATGAATAACTTACCTGAGAACGAAGCCCCCGAAGCGGCCCTCCTTCTTCATCTTCACCGCTGCCATGTATCCCGGAGTGACTTCTGGGTCTCGCTGCTCCGGAGCTGTGATTCGTCAGGGCTGCGATGACGTCACTCCCGTGCATGCGCATGGGAGCTGCCACGAGCAGCATATCACCGTTAACAGCGGCGCCTGCACGCGCCGTAGACAGCAGTGACTGTCTTTTTGCAAATATCTTCTAAACCGTGTAGGTTTGGAGATATTTCTTGGACCTACAGGTAAGCGTTAATCTAGGCTTACCTGTAGGTCAAAGTGGTTTGTAAGGGTTTACAACCTTTTTAAACCTGTTACATATACTAATGTATGCACAGTATGTATACCAATAAAGTCCTGCAGAGATTTTTTTTTTGCCTCCTCTGCATATATGCCATTAAGGCCAACCAGCAATGGACCAATAGTAGGATGAGGTGGTTTAATATGTTTATTATACTCCAAAATGTTTCTATTTTCATAAATCTATGCCCTGGGTTTTAGAGCACTCTAGAAGTTAACTGAAGGTTCTTTCATTCACACCTCTGTCAGGCCCTGTATAGGCCAGTGATGGCAATCCTTGGCACCCGATATGTTTTGGAACTACATTTCCCATGATGCTCATGCACTTTGCAGTGTAGTTGAGCATCATGTGAAATATAGTTCCAAAACATCTGGGGTACAAAGGTTTGCCATCACTGGTATAGACTCTTTCATATAAGCACTCAGCTGCGTGCAGAACCATTTGTTTACTTTTGTATTCACTAGTAATGAACTGTTTACAAGCAACCCATATAAAGTGAATGGACACTCCGTGATTGGGGCCAAAGAACTCTCCCTATATACCAGCCAGAACATGGAAAGGCGCACACGTCATGACGTCAGGATGACACCCGGTGTGCAGCGCCTGGCGTGACGACGATGCATAGCGAGCAATTCCTCCCACTCCCTGCCCCCTAATGGGAGGGCGGGGAAGGGAGGGCGCCAGTTATGCATCGCAGCTCCCGGGCAACAGGCAGCCCAGTGGCCCCACAAGAGCAGAGCACACACAGCTGCAAACTGAGGCTGCTATATCAATAGAAGGAGATAAAGTGTAGCTATGAACTACAGTTCTATAGATTTGAAAAACATGTTGTTCAGTGGTATCTAATATACACATGCTAGAAAGCATGTGCAGTAACAGATCAACACTGTGTTACAGATAGATATTATAGTACTAATATAGAAAAAAGGGGGAAGACAAAGCTTACCATATAATCATTAACGTTTTAGTTTGCTGGTAAGCATTAAGCAAAAGGATATATGGATATACCCAGGGAAGGATGGCCAACACACAGCTGAAAAACACATATGCTGGTGGTGTAAACCAGCATGTGTGTATCAAAATAAAATAATAAGGCTGTCCAAACAAGGTTCAAAAAAAGCAAAGAAATCTGGTACCTACAATAAAAGAAAAGTACAAAAAAAACAAATGACAAGCTAATTGTAAAGAAACAGGGGTGTAAAAATAGAAAAGTGTACCATTATTACCTTAAGGTTCAAGCCGTCATGTGTGATGTATAATAAACTTGGGACATTTCCAATATATTTTCCTGTTGTGAACTTTTTAAGAGTGCCATATCTTTTGTCATTTATTAACACAACGAAAACTCCTTCCAAGAAGCTCATTTTTTTTTTCTTTTTGCACATGGAGAAGGTGGGCTTTAGGCCTAAGCCCCCGTACATGCGGTCGGAAATTCCGACCACAAAATCCGTTGGATTTTGTCCGACACTGGTGTTGCATACACACGGTCGGACAAAGTTGTCGGAAAATACGATCATTCTGAACGGGGTGACGTTCGTTGCATACGACGGAACTACGTAGAGGCTATTAGCCAATAGCTTTGGTCTCATAATTTGATCTGAGCATCTGAGCATGCGTGGCACTTTGTCCGTCGGAATTCTCTACACACGATCGGAAAAAGTCCGATCGGATTTTGTTGGCGGAAAATTTGAGAGCAGGATCGATGGAGCCTACACACGGGCGGATTTTCCGACAACATGGTCCGATCAGACATTTTCCGTCGGAATTTCCGACCGTGTGTACGGGGCATTAGACTTCCTGTTTTTGGTGGGACCTATTTTGCATTGCTGTCCCTGCCCATGTTTGTTTTATCATAGCGAGGACAGCCCTACAAGAAAGTGGCTATTACTGTATGCACCCTTGAGGTAGAGCAGTGCTTGCCTTTTGCTGCTGATGGTTTTTTTTTGAGGTGCTGATCTCACAGAGGTCTGTGGTGCAGAGTCATGTGTTTCCTTATGCATGTGGTACCTGAATCGCTGGTACTTTTACCACAGGCAGAGGCTGCAAACCACAAGGGCTCTGTTGGCAGCAGATGTATTAGAAAAGGACCACAGTGCAAAGCTTTATTTCATATGTTGCCTACTCAAGTGCTCACATACCTCACATACAGTCCTGACAGTAGACAAACCTATACCTGAAGTCTACAGTATATGTGTTGAAGTGTTTTTGTGTACTCTGCTTTGACATTTTTTATTAAACTTTAAGACAATACAATGTAATAATGCAAAAAAAAAGGTCACAAACTACTGTATACTACTAATGCCGCGTACACACGAGCGGACTTGTCGACGGACTAGGTCCGACGGACTTTCGACGGAGTTCCGACTAACTTTTCGTATGAACAGACTTGGCCACACACAATCACACTAAATTCTGATGGATTTGAATGTGATGACGTACGACCGGACTAGAATAAGGAAGTTCATAGCCAGTAGCCAATAGCTGCCCTAGCGTCGTTTGTCCGTCTGACTAGCACACAGACAAGCGGATTTTTCGATAGGAACTGGGTCCAGCGGAGTTCCGGCGGGAAAATTTTATGCCGCATACACACGAGCGGACTTTTTGACGGACTAGGTCCAACGGTCTTTCCGACGGACTTTCGACGGAGTTCCGACAAACTTTTCGAATGAACGGACTTGGCCACACACAATCACACTAAATTCTGACGGATTCGAACGTGATGACGTACGACTGGACTAGAATAAGGAAGTTTGTAGCCAGTAGCTAATAGCTGCCCTAGCATCATTGTTTGTCCGTCGGACTAGCACACAGACGAGCAGAGTTTTTGATAGGAACTGGGTCCAGCGGAGTTCCGGGGGAAAATTTAAGACATGTTCTATTTCTAAAGTCTGTCGGATTTTTCGACAGCAAAAGTCCGATGGAGCCCACACACGATCGAATTGTCCGACGGATTCGTTCTGCCGGACCTTTGCTGTCAAAGTCCTCTCGTGTGTACGCGGCATAAGTTGTTGTGCCACTGCCCAGTTTGAAAAAAGTTGAAGGCTTTATTTTTCAAAAGTAAACTGAACCAAACCCAGATATATTCATTCATTCATTCATTCATACAGCTGACTTGAAGAAGTTAATGTAAGAGCCCTGTTAAATTAAAACCAATCAAATATCAATCCCTTTTACACCTTTCGGTGGGTCCAAAGCAAGTGTTTTTAAAATGATCCTGTTATAAAAACCCAAATGGTGTTTGTAATTACTTCTAATATCTCCTGAATTAAATTGTTGTATAAAAAGATAACCTTTTCTTAGGTTATAAACGTATTGTTAAAAAAGAAACTTAAGTCCTGCAATAAAAAGTGTTAGGAGTTTGAGATTGTTGGCGGAAGAAACATACAATAGTCTCTTTTACCAAAAAAACTTTTTCCCCTGACTTCTAGTGACCTTTTATTTTTGAGGCACACTGCATGGAAATTTAACTCATAAGGGCGAGCACAGGAATTACATTATCAGTATACTTTAACCACTTCAGCCCCGGAAAAAGAATGTACCCCCTTCCTGACCGGAGCATTTTTTGCGGTTCAGCGCTTTAACTGACAATTTTGCGGTCGTGCGATATGCCACCCAAACAAAATTGACGTCCTTTTTTTCTCACAAATAGAGCTTTCTTTTGGTGGTATTTGATCACCCCTGAGGTTTTAATTTTTTGCTCTATAAACAAAAGAAGAGCGACAATTTAAAAAAAAAAGGCATTATTTTTTACTTTTTGCTATAATAAATATCCCCCCAAAAATATTTTAAAAAAATATTTTTTTTCCTCAGTTTAGGCCGATACGTATTCTTCTACATATTTTTGGTAAAAAAAATTTTCAATAAGCGATTGATTGATTGGTTTATAGCGTTTACAAAATAGGGGATAGTTTTTTGGCATTTTTATTAATAATTTATTCTTTTTAAATGGCGGCGATCAGCGATTTTTTTATTGTGACTGCGACATTATGGCGGACACATCGGACATTTTTGACACATTTTTGGGACCATTGTCATTTATTCAGCAATCAGTGCTATACAAATGCACTGATTCCTGTGTAAATGACACTGTCAGTGAAGGTGTTAACCACTAGGTGGCAGTATAGGGGTTAAGTGTGTCCTAGGGGCGTGTTTATAACTGTGGGGGGCGTGGCTGTGTGTGACACGTCACTGATCTCTGCTCCGATCACAGGGAGCAGAGATCAGTGACACTGTCACTAGGCAGAATGGGGAGATGCTTGTTTACATTAGCATCGCCCCGTTCTTCCTCTCACAGGTATCCCCCGCAGTGATCGAGTCCGTGGGGCCCGTGAACCCGACTCACGTAGCTTGCCGCGGGCACCGGCCGCCTCTTAAAGGGCAACGTACAGGTACGTGATTATGCCTGTACGTGCCCTTCTGCTGCAGCATATCTGCGTGAGGCTGTCGGTTAGGTGAGCGGTTAGGAAAAATAAAATGTATCGTGTGAGAGAAATACAGTCCCTTGAAAAAGTATTCATACCCCTTGACATTTTCCCCATTTTGTCATGTTACAACCAAAAATGTTAATTTATTTTTAGTGGATTTTATGTGATAGACCAACACAAAGTGGCACATAATTGTGAAATGGAAGGAAAATGATAAATGTTTTTTAAAGTTTCCTACAAATAAATATCTGAAAAGTGTGGCATGCATTTGTGTTCAACCTCCTTTACTCTGATACCCCTAACTAAAATCTAGTGGAACCAATTTCCTTCAGAAGTCACCTAATTAGTAAATAGAGTCCACCTGTGTGTAATTTAATCTCAGTATAAATATAGTTGTTCTGTGAAGCCCTCAGAGATTTGTAAGAAAACCTTAGTAATAAACAGCATCATGAAGGTCAAGGGACACACCAGACAGGTCAGGGGTAAAGTTGTGGAGAAGTTTAAAGCAGGGTTAGGTTATAAAAAAAATATCCCAAGCTTTGAACATCTCACATCATCCGTAGATAGAAAGAGTATGGCACAACTGCAAACCTACCAAGACATGGCCGTCCACCTAAACTGACAGGCTGGGCAAGGAGAGCATTAATCAGAGAAGCAGCCAAGAGGCCCATGGTAACTCCGGAGGAGCTGCAGAGATCTACAGCTCAGGTAGGTCAACTATTAGTGGTGCTCTCCACAAATCTGGGCTTTATAAAAGAGCGGCAAGAAGAAAGCCATTGTTGAAAGAAAGCCATAAGAAGTCCCGTTTGCAGTTTGTGAGAAGCCAGCAAACATGTGGAAGAAGGTGCTCTGGTCAGATGAGACCAAAATTTAACTGTTTGGCCTAAAAACAAAACACTATGTGTGGCGGAAAACTAACACTGCACATCACCCTGAACACAACGTCCCCAGCATCATGTTGTGGGGACGCTTTTCTTCAGCAGGGACAGGGAAGCTGGTCAGAGTTGAAGGGAAGATGGATGGAGTCAAATCCAGGGCAATCTTAGAGGAAAACCTGGTAGAGTCTGCAAAAGACTTGAGACTGGGATGGAGGTTCACCTTCCAGCAGGACAACAACCCCCCTAAACATACAGCCAGAGCTACAATGGAATGGTTTAGATCAAAGCATATTCATGTGTTAGAATTGCCCAAAGTCCAAACCTAAATTCAATTCATGATCTGTGGCAAGAGTTGAAAATTGCTGTTCAGACACTCTCCATCCAATCTGACAGAGCTTGAGCTGTTTTTCAAAGAAGAATGGGCAAAAATGTCACTCTCTAGATGTGCAAAGCTGGCATAGACATACCCAAAAAGTCTTGCAGCTGTAATTGCAGCGAAAGGTGGTTCTACAAATTATTGACTCAGAAGGGCTAAATACAAATGCACGCCACACTTTTCACACATTTATTCGTAATACATTTTGAAAACCATTTACCATTTTCCTTCCACTTCACAATTAGGTGCCACTTTGTGTTGGTCTATCACATAAAATCCCAATAAAATACATTTACGTTTTTAGTTGTAACATGACAAAATGTGCAAAATTTCAAGGGGTATGAATATACTTTTTCAAGGCATTATATAATAGATATATATATATATATATATATATATATATATATATATATATATATATATATATATATATATATATATATATATATATATATATATATATATACTGCTGTATACACACCACACACATAGAATTAGAATACTGCAGAATTCTTCAGGTTTTTGGTAAGGATGTGATTTTGTCATATTCACATCTGCCATTAGATAGCGACAGCTTACTATAGTGACCTGTGATTATAACATCACATTCCTACTTATTTGTAGACAGCAATCTTCCATTTACTGTAGCTAATGAGGACCTGTGGACTACAGCAAATCTTCTGGAAGTAAAAAAAAAATATTTTTCATGACAGCTAATATACTGTATGTTTGTGTTGATTTACTTTCATCCTTATTGTTATTCTTTTAATCTTAAGTTTCCATCACATCATATATGTTTTATTTTAGTGATATTTAATTCTGATGTAAATTTAATTTATATTATGCCACTGAAGTCTTATGTATATATTGTATTTATTATGCACACAGAGAGCAGAGCATCTGACAGGAATTCTATTTTTTGCCAGATCATGCATGCAAAGTTATCTAAATACAGCACAGAGTGATAGCACATTTGCCTTTAATACATTGTTTTTTAACCTCCTTAGAACCTTTGTTATGTTAATTTCATTGATCTAATGTGTCAGATGTTTTCCAATTTGCAACCAATCTGAACCTGACAACACCTGAAAATATGTAATTATCCCACACTACCACTTTACTTTACATAAAGAGGTTCTTATATAATAAGCACAGCATATTCAAAGAAAGGGCCACAATATAAATCTGTAAAATAAATAACATCCAAACTCCTGGATAAAGAAAATATTCTTAACAGCTATTCAAACTTAACATGCAAAGGCTTGGTTGTGGAGGGTTCTTATCAGAATCTAGAAGTCCTATTTAAAATACACCCCCCCCCCCCCTCCCCATGTAAATAGTATACACTATTAGTTTTCTTTTCTTTTAACCCAGTGGGCTGTTATTTTTTAGTCATGCCTCTTTGACAGAAGCCGACCCGGCCGCCGTACACACAGGCCAAATGTCGGACGCTTTTTATTGAAGCGGCGATGCCACCTGATATTCGGCCCGTGTGTAAGGCCCATGTGTACGGCCCTTAAAGAGCTACTCATTCACAAAACAAATAAACAGTAAATAAATACAGCACAGTTTTGATAAGTTATTATGCAAACAAAGGTGTGGGGTATACCTGGTGATGTTATAAAATGGGTTGTAAACCTACATGTTTTTTCACTTTAATGCATCCTATGAAAAAACTTCTGGCAGTGACCCCCCCCCCCCCCCGTTTTACTTACCTGAGCCCTAGAACTTGACCCACGGGGATGTGCCATCTCTCTGCCCGGGGTTCTCTGCTCTTGATTGGATAGATTGATAGCAGCGCAGTCATTGGCTCCCGCTGCTGTCAATTAAATCCAATGATGCGGGTGCTGGGGGGTGGGGCCGAGTCCTGCATTTGACCTCTATGGACGCCGAATGCTGGACTCAGGAGCGCACCCGCAAGGTAACCCCCACAGGGAGAGTGCTTCTCCCAGGGGGTTATCTGATGTGGGGAGGAGCCGCGGGAGCCGCTGAGGGACCCCAGAAGAGCAGGTTCGGGACCACTCTGTGCAAAACGAGCTGTACAGTGGAGGTAAGTATGATATGTTTGTTATTTAAAAAACAAAAAAAAAAACCTTTAGTGTCACTTTAACTAAATATGGACGTGAGCTGAGCACATTGAATTCAGTTATGTAATTTTTTACAATGAAGTAGTACCCTCACTCGATTGTCTGTAGGCGCAATGTTTTATGGTACACTGGAGTTCTCAGCTACGTGTTAAATCTGGAGATACAGGTAAGCTTTCAGATCTTCAATAGTTCCTAGAGCAGGGGTGCTCAACCCATGGCATGGAGTCCTCTGATGTGGCCCATGACCTAATTTTCTGGGATGGTGGGTTGGCAAGCCCAGATTATTGGTTGCCAACCAGCCATCCCAGCGCATCAGAGTGCATGTGAAGGTGTGCACTTCAGCCTGTATCCTGCTCGGCTAACCTCCAAGACTTGCAATGTGATCTGCCGGCATTGTCCCAATGTTCTGCCTGTCTTTTTACTGCTGCCATCCCTGCGCCTGCTCTGGAGTTCCTCCAGAACCTTCATCGCTGCAGCTCCAGTTCCCACTTCTCACTTGCAGACAGAAGTATTATGCCTCCTGCCTCTCCACCTCCCACTCTCTCCTATACTGCCAGCTCAGCCCGTTCAGCTTCTCAGTGTGGATAGCTACAGATCTCTGTAGTTCTCTTCCTCTGGTCACTGTCTGCCTGGCTGTGTTGTCTTCACTGCTCTCCTGTCTCTCCTGCCTCTTGTTTATGCCAGGTTGTTACAAACAATTCACTTGCCTGCAGTTGCTATTTAACACAGCCTAATCTATTGGTTGAACTAGATGGACTTGTGCCTTTTTTTCAACCAGTCTATGTAACTGTTATTCACATCTGTACCAGAGGGACAATGACTTGGCGCATGGAGGGTGCGGATAATGAGCGGGACCCACATGACCTTACCATCGTTCCCCCCCGGGTTAAGGTCCACCAAAAATCCTAAAACTAAAAAGAAGGCAGGGGAGAAGATGGGGAGAAGATGGGGGAATTGGCTGCAGAACACCTACAACAATTTAGCAGACAATGACAAAGTTCCAGGACTTGCACCTGGCTGAGCACCTGGCTGTGCGTTTCAGAAAGTGCACCACACCCGCAAGTTATAATAGAAGTCTGTGTCAAAGCACAGCTAACCCACTGGAACGCAGCAGATGCACTTCGCTGCACTCCTGTTGCGGGTAAACTGCAGCGCGTCAGTGTGAAAGCAGCCTTTTCAGGGACTTAGTACAGAAAGGGCTTGTTTACATTTGCGGTTTGGGAGGAGGTAAACGTTGAGACGTATTTTTACCACACACCCCCAACCACTGGTTAAGTATCGGGGGTCACAATGGCAACCCAGCCCATTCCCAAGAGGGCCTCCCTGTCACATTCTGTTTTACATTTGGTCAGGAGGGGTGGCATATACAGGAACTGATCCTCTCCATTTTCCTCCTGTAACCACTGTAACCATTTTCCTCCTTCCCCCGCCCACCCCCCGATGCCATTCAGCAACTACAGGACGGAAATTTTCCTTATGCTATTTAAAATAAAAAATGTTACATTCTGAACCATTGTGTTTTCATTGTGGACCATGACTTGTTACCATGTCACTTAAGTGGCTCTCTTCAAAAGGTTGAGTACTCCTGTTCTAGAGTCTCTCATTGTCCAATTTGTTTTTTGACATTGAGCTTGTTCTTTCAGGCTTCCATTTGATTTGTTTGATAGTCTGTGGGATCTTGTGTGGCTGCAATTTCTCTGCGCATTTTAACTCTGGTTTATTTTCTCAGTGCTGCATATGAACAAGATCTTTGAAGTGGCGATTTGACAGGAGGGGAGGATTTACCACTTTCACTGGCTGCATCCTATACCATCTATGGCTGATGAACCCTGATGTAAACTGTCACCCCCACCTCTACAATTAAGCCTGAGGGAAGGTGAAAACCATCAGAGGGGCATGGCACACGGGGGGAGACTGAGCTAAAGCTGATCTTTATATGATCTATCACTAGGCTGATACTTTTCTTGCTTGACAGTTGTGTTAGTGAGCCTAATTAGATCAGCTTGGAGCATCTTCACCTGGCAGAAGTTTTGGAATTGGCAGGTGGATGTATACAGGGGCATTGAGCAGGACATTTTCTTTATGGGATCCTCCCAATTTATGTTTACATTTTGTTTTATATAACCCATTTCATCTAAATTTAGCAATCTTTTCATAGTGCTTCTGGGCGACTGTTGGCACTTATTACACGATTCTGTACTGTACCATCTTCTTTTAATTTTCCAATGTATTTGAGGAGCTGGTGTCAGGAACCATGAATCAGATGGAGACAGAAAATGCAGTAAAAATCACACCTTTTAATATAATGGTAAAAATGGTACAAATCAGTAAATGTAGTCAAAACATAGCCAGGATACGGTAGCCAAAGCGGGTAGTCAGACCAAGCCATTAAATCAGGAAGCCAGAGATCAGCGTAAATTTATATATATTCCTGCGCTATTATGAAGATAATAGTTTAACTGCTGCAAGCACCGAAAAGGGTCAGTCCATACCTGCACACATAAAATAAATGAAATAGATGGTGCTGCGCTGTTAAAGGATAAGGCTAAAATTAAACTGAAACTACCTGGGCAATATATGTTAAAATAAAGTTAAGTTAAAGTTAAAACAGCAGTAAAATATACAGTAAATGCTAAAGGTAGAAGTACACGTGAAAAAATTCCCAAATAAATAAATGACTACAGTCTCATAAGTGGATGCAAACACACAGTGATGTGTACACTCTCCAACTGAGTGTAATTATAAAGTGACTTGCCCTTAGAGTGCAAAAAGTTGTCAAAATATATGCAATATGCAAGGTGCAAAAGTGATTTCTTCACTTCCGTGCAACAAACACAATGTGCAAAGTGCAAAAAATGATTTCTCCTCTTCTGTGCAAAACACTCCAGTGAAGATGGCCTCTTACCTTACGGTTATTAGGCAACCGCATGTGTATGTAATAATGAATGTCAATGGTGTTCTCTGTGCTTGCTTCTAGGTGGCATACTCTCAAAGCAGTGGCGCAAGATCTAATATAAGCAGTGGTCTTTCTCTCCAGAATTGAAGAGAAAGATCTGTTCTTGGGCAGCCACGGATGACTTTGCTTTGTCTTTCATAACATATGTAGAACTATGGCCAGTAAAATGTTGTCACTTCCTTTGCTGGCTCTGAAATTACATTTGGCATTTCAGAGCCAGGAAAGGAGCTGACAAGGAGGTGACAACTTACCACATATTTTTGTAAATATTTATATGTAAAGTAGTGAGTGTACAGCTTGTATAATGGTGTAAATTTGATGTCCCCTCAAAATAACTCAACACAACAAAAGTGAGTACACCCCTAAGTGAAAATGTAAAAATTGTGCCCAATTAGCCATTTTCCCTCCCCAGTCTCATGTGACTCGTTAGTGTTACAAGATCTCAGGTGTAAATGGGGAGCAGGTGTGTTAGATTTGGTGTTATCGCTCTCAATCTCTCATACTGGTCACTGGAAGTTCAACATGGCACCTCATGACAAAGAACTCTGAGGATCTGAAAAAAAATGATTGCTCTACATAAAGATGGCGTACGCTATCAGAAGATTTCCAGGACCCTGAAACTGAGCTGCAGCACGGTGGCCAAGACCATACAAGGGTTTAACAGGAAAAGATTAAGGTTAACTCCCCCAGTGAGATAGATATAAATAGGTGGTGATCTCATTCCTATTTGTATAGATAAGAAAAAATCCCCTAGGGGTGGGACTTTAGATAGAACACCAGTCTCACAAAGTTTTTAATAAACCATAATATAAATGTTTTATTTGATAAAAAGTTCCTCCCACGATATTTAGCAGCAGGATGCACAATATACAAAATGCATGACAATATGCGTATACATAATAACATACAAAAAGAAATTATACAAAAATAACATAATACAGAACAACATGAAAAGAGAACACAGATACGGTACTAATACTCTCCCGGAGGTGTGAGTCCCCCGTAAACTCGACGCGTTTCCAGTTACCCAGATGCGGGAACCTTCGTCAGGAGTGGGGAGTGGGATTTATATCGGAGAAGTACCTGTCGCTCACATTGAAGGCGAAATTCATGGACCGGTGGGCTGTATACCAGCGGAAGAGGAGGATGGAGTATGTGTCCCCCAAAAAAGGAAGAAGAAATAAGTGTGGCAGCACACACTAGGTTGGTATTAAAAACGATCCTGCATACGGGCTTTCTGTGGTAATGACCAAATATGTATCTCACTTGTATACTTAGGGAGACAGTCCTCGTCCCCGAGAATTAGTGTCTCGAATAGGTGGAGAGGTGACCCCAAAAATGGGTACTTAAAACCCTGTCCTTGTTGTGGAATGTCCCCTAAGTCAATGCCGTAGTGATCCGACCCTAGGTGTTCCTCTGCTGCAAGGGTTTAACAGGACAGGTTCCACTCAGAACAGGAATCTCCATGGTCGACCAAAGGAGTTGCGTGCACATGCTCAGCATCATATCCAGAGGTTGTCTTTGGGAAATAGATGTATGAGTGCTGCCTGCATTGCTACAGAGGTTGAAGGAATGTGGGGTCAGACTGTCAGTGCTCAGACCATACGCCGCACACTGCATCAAATTGGTCTGCATGGCTGTCATCCCAAAAATACTCTTCTAAAGATGATGCACAAGAAAGCTCACAAACAGTTTGTTGAAGAAAAGCAGACTAAGGACATGGATTATTGGAACCATTTCCTGTAGTCTAATGAGACCAAGATAAACTTATTTGGTTCAGATGGTGTCAAGGTTGCGTGGCGGCAACCAGGTGAGGAGTACAAAGACAAGTGTGTCTTGCCTACAGTCAAACATGGTGGTGGGAGTGTCATGGTCTGGGGCTGCATGAGTGATGCTGGCACTGGGCGCGCTTCAGTTAATTGAGGAAACCATGAATGCCAACATGTACTGTGTTATACTGAAGCAGAGCATGATCCCCTCCCTTCAGAGACTGGGCCGCAGGGCAGTATTCCAACATAATAATGACCCCAAACACACCTTCAAGACGACCACTGCCTTGCTAAAAAAGCTGAGGGTAAATGTGATGGACTGGCCAAGCATGTCTCCAGATCTAAACCCTATTGAGCATCTGTGGGGCATCCTCAAATGGAAGGTAGAGGAGCACAAGGTCTCTAACATCCACCAGCTCCGTGATGTCGTCATGGAGGAGTGGAAGAGGAAATTTACACTGCTATACAAGCTGTACACTCACTACTTTACATTGTAGCAAAGTGTAATTTCTTCAGTGTTGCCACATAAAAGATATATATATGTAGCGGCCATAACCCCTAGGGGCGGCCATGAATCTGCTGGGCTTACCGGTTACCTCCTCCTTGTAGCTAGTCGTTCGTTGTCTAGGGGTTCCCAGGGTTAGTACCCAGTAACTTCAGAAGCTGACACGCAAAAGTCCTTTGAAGGATTTTTTTTTGCAAGGGTAACGTTAACACAGTCTCAATTGGGAATCGGGTGATAAAACTCAGGCACTTCAGAACTGCTGACATCAATTAAATGTCTCTTTGGATAGCCCAGAGAGTAGCCACTCGCAACTGGGCACTTCACTGCTGGATAAACCTCTAACTGTAGATTTAGCATTCAACAAGTGACTCAGAAATTTGAAAAGTCTCTGCCACAGACTAAATTGTAACTGAAGATAAGTTAGGAACTTTCCCCCACGGTACCTGGATCTTTCAGCCGCCTTGGCAATACCGTAAGAAATGCGGATTCTCTAGTGTCCATAGGCTCTTACCGAGCAGCCAGCTTCTTGTCCCTCCTCCGAAGAGTCCTTCCCTGGTCGATTGTACGAGTTGCTGTGTCTCTCCAATGCCGAGAGCACACCGGGACACCTCTGAATCCTCCTTCAGTTACTGGGCCTCGAACTAGCCAGCTCCGAGGTTCGGGGACGGACGGATCCCCGCCCCAGACCATGAGGGCCTCTGGGGCTGGTCAAGACGACCATGCTTACGGGGACTGCAGACACTCCTGGGTCCGGCACCCCTCACGGGGTCGGTCCGGACCGGAACCATGAATCAAAGAGCAAACCGAACCCTGAACACGTGACTTCAGCATCTTAAATACCCCTTCCCAGACTACACAGCGGGGCCAGACACACCCACTGATTGGCTCTGAGAAAGATTGGTACCTAACACGTCCAACCAGGCTTGGTTCTCAGCCTGTCACAGGTGCCTCACTGCACCTATGACCAGGCAGAACTCCAGTACAGCCCAGCTAAACTGATTCCAAAGTAAAAGACCTATAGAATTAACCCCCAGAACTCTGTTACAGTTCTGGACAAACAAAATTTGTACTATAGCGCACACTTTAGAAAAGTGTTGGCACTACATATATATAAAATATTTACAAAAATATGAGGGTGTACTCACTTTTGTGAGATACTGTAGTATCTTATATGTACATTATTGACTAAACACAACATGCAAACATATATCCACCATGAATTTAAAAAAGAAGGATGGGTCAAGAATTTCACAACATAATCAACTCTGAACCAAAATTAGTTCAATTTATCATTCACCCTAAACTGGCACATGGATAAAAAAGCACAGCAGGCAATTAATTTCAAAAGCGCCCATCCACCTCATTTGATTAATTCCATACCAAAGGGTAAATATTTTAGAATTGAATGGAATTGTAACAATAGCATGGACTTTTTGAAACAAGCTAAAAGCTTGAGAGAACATTTTATAGATAGAGGTTATAGTCGAAAATCATTGAAGAGAGCCTATAGGAATGCTCTTGATAATTCTCAGGAACTTCTGTTGTTTCAGGGAGAAACATTTCCCCCTGAGCAGCAGAATATACACCCCATCATGAAATGTAACAACCAGCATACACAGTTGAGGCATATATTAAATACAGGGATGTGGGGTGAGGTCAGTGGCTGGTGAGGCGCTGGCTAGTATCAGAGCCAGATACACACAGGTTACATACGCGGCGATGATTATAGCAAGAGCAATAATTCTAGCACTTGACCTCCTCTGTATCTCTAAACGTGTAACCTGTAAAAAAATTTACAGCGTCGACTATGGAGATTTTTAAGTACTGAAGTTTGGCGCCATTCCACAAGTGTGCACAATTTTAAAGTGTGTCTTGTTAGATATCTATTTACTCAGCGTAACATCATCTTTCATATTATACAAACAAATCGGGCTAACTTTACTTTTTCTTTTTATTATTCATGAAACAGTTTCTTTCCAATAAAAAAACCCTTTCGAAAAATTGTTGCTCAAATACTGTGTGACATAAAACGTTGCAATGACCCCCATTTTATCCTTTAGGGTGTCTGCTAAAAAAAAAAATATATATATATATATGTTTGTGGGGTTCTGAGTAATTTTCTAGCAAGAAAATTATGATTTTGACATGTAGGAGAGAAGTGTCTGAATTAGCCTGAGTGGCAAGGGGTTAATTACCATAAGTATGTAATATACAAATAATTATTATATATTGCTTTTAAGGTTATTTGCTATATTTTCAAAAACTGTACTCAAACAGGTGGCTTAACGGACAAATTACTGAAGTTTGAAGTTATAACTTCAAACTAGTAATTTCACAGTAAATAGATAAATAATACATTATTATGTTATAACATATAGCATATAAATATATGATTTAGCTTGATTAAAACAGCACCTTTTCAACAGCAGCAAATTCTCATTCTCCCTCCTAACTGTGTGAGAAAACATGGGATTATGGGTAAATATTATACCCATAACCCCATATTTTTTCCTTCTAGTTAAGAGTGCTGGGCTGGAAAGGAGCATTTGTCTTTTAGACACATGCCCCTTCTATGGCACTACAGTGAGAGGCATGCCTCCACTGTAGCATTTTTATTGAACAGATTGGACCAATGGTACTTTACCATTGGTCCAAGACTCCAAGCTATCCATTGAGCCCAGTGCCTCTGACAAGAAGTGAGGAGAGGCACTGTGAGCTCATCCTCAGTCTGCTGCAAACAGTGTGCCAGCTTGTATTTAAACTGGCCACTCTGTATGTAGCTTCTGACAGGCTGCGCAAGGAGGTTTGTTAGAGAACCTTAGTGGACAAACAGCACCGTGAAGGCCAAGGAACACACCAGACAGGTCAGGGATAACGTTGTGGAGAAGTTTAAAGCAGGGTAAGGGTATAAAACAATATTCCAAGCTTTGAACATCTCATGGAGCACTGTTCAAACAATCATCTGAAAATGGAAAAAATATGGCACAACTGTAAACCTACAAAGATGTGGCCATCCACCTAAACTGACAGGCTGGGCAAGGAGAGACTTAATCAGAGAAGCAGCCAAGAGGCCCATGGTAACTCTGGAGGATCTGCAGAGATCCACAGTTCATGTGGGAGAATATATTCAAAGGACAACTATTGGTTGTGCACACCACACATCTGGCTATAAGGAAGAGTGGCAAGAAGAATCAATTTTTGAAAGAAAGCCATAAGAATTCCCATTTGCAGTTTGGAAGAAGCCATGTGGGGGACACAGCAAACATGTGGAAGAAGGTGCTCTGGTCAGATGAGACAAAATTGAACTTTTTGGCATAAAAGCAAAACACTATGTGTGGCAGAAAACGAACACTGCACATCACCTTGAACACACCATTCCCACAGTGAAACATGGTGGTGGCAGCATCATGTTGTGGGGATGCTTTTCTACAGCAGGGACAGGGAAGCCGGTCAGAGTTGATGGGACGATGGATGGAACCAAAAAAAAGGGCAAAGAAAACCTGTTGAGCATGGGACAGAGGTTCTCCTTCCAGCATGACAATGACCCTAAACATACATCCAGAGCTACAATGGAATGGTTTAGATCAAAGCATATTCATGTGTTACAATGACCCATTCAAAGTCCAGACCTAAATTCAATTGAGAATCTGTGGCAAGACTTGAAAATTGCTGTTCACAGATGCTTTCCATCCAATCTGATGAGCTTGAGTTATTTTGCAAAGAAGAATGGGTAAAAAAAATGTCACTCTCTAGATGTGCAAAGCTGGTATAGATATACCCAAAAAGACTTGCAGCTGTAATTGCAGTGAAAGGTGGTTCTACAAAGTATTGACTCAGGAGGGCGGAATACAAATGCACACCACACTTTTCACATATTTATTTTTAAAACATTTTGAAAGCTATTTAACATTTTCCTTCCACTTCACAATTATGTGCCACTTTGTATTGGTCTATCACATAAAATCCCAATAAAATACATTTACGTTTTTGGTTGTAACATGACAAAATGTGGAAAATTTCAAGGGATATGAATAAATTTTCAAGGCACTGTAACTGCAGCAGACAGTTGTATCATATGTATCATATTCCTTACACGCTCTCCAAAACTTTAGCTCCTAGCCACAGCAGCTGTATCCCTAAACCAAGGTCAATACACTGCGCCTACCACCTCTCAAGACAATCTGCCTACTCATACTCATTCGCCCCCCCCCACACCCAGGCTATTGCACTTGTAGCGATACCCCCGCAAGAGCTGCTTAAATTAGTTCAGTCCATTACTCTGCCTCTCAACCCCAATAACAGTCTATATCCCTCTTGGCACACCTGGCAATAGTGTAGGTGCAATGACCAGTGATAAACACACGTGTTATGATAAAAACACAGAAATTGTCTTTACTGCAATATTTCTGTGAAAGAATAACAACAGTAACAGTATATATTCAAAATAATCAACTAGAGAACAATAACTGACATTAACCACTTCAATACAGGGCTTTTAAACACCCTTCCTTACCAGAGCACTTTTTGCGATTCGGCACTGCGTCGCTTTAACTAACAATTGCGCGGTCGTGCGACGTTACACCCAAACAAAATTGACGTCCTTTTTTTCCCACAAATAGAGCTTTCTTTTGGTGGTATTTGATCGCCCCTGCGGTTTTTATTTTTTGCGCTATAAACAAAAGAAGAGCGACGATTTTGAAAAAAAACACAATATTTTTTACTTTTTGCTATAATAAATATCCCATTTTTTTTAAAAAAAACTATTTTTTTCCTCAGTTTAGGCCGATACGTATTCTTCTACATATTTTTGGTAAAAAAAATCGCAATAAGCGTATATTGATCGGTTTGCGCAAAAGTTATAGCGTCTACAAAATAGGGGATAGATTTATTGAATTTTTTTTTTTTTTTTTTTACTAGTAATGGCGGGGATCTGCGATTTTTTTTTTCGTGACTGCGACATTGCGGCGGACACTTCGGACACTTTTGACACATTTTTGGAACCGTTCACATTTACACAGCGATCGTTGCTATAAAATTGCAATGATTACTGTGTAAATATGACTGTCAGGGAAAGGGTTAACACTAGAGGGCGCTGGAGGGGTTAATGTGTGTCCCTAATAGGAGTGATTCTAACTGTAGGGGGAGGGGACTTAAGGGGAGGAGACCGATCATGTGATCCTCCGTACTGGTTTACACACACAGCTCCACGGTCCCGCCCGGTCCCGTTGTTTTAACGGGCAATCGCGGGTGCCCGGCGGACATCGCGGCCGCCGGGCACTCGCACCGGGTCCCGAGCGATGCCGCGGGCACGCGCGCGCGCCGCCGGCGGCGCGCACGTGCCCCCCAGGCGGCCGGGAATCCGAGGACGTCATATGACGCCCACCCAGGATGGTAGATCCACCTTGTGGGCGTCATATGACTATGGCCGGGTATTGAAGCGGTTAAGAACAATATAGCTCCCAATCCTATATTCAAACTGCTCTCAGGGGATTCCAAACCTGAGAATGTCATCAAGAGCAGTGACACACTTAAATGGCAAACAAAGCACAATATGACACTTTAAATTGGATTGGTTACTGTTACTTAGGTTGGCTATATGAGTTCAGGCAGGAGGAGAGCAGAGGAATGACTCCCTTTGTGTCAGCCTCTATACTGTTCCCTGACACCACAGGCCCAACTTTACACACTTATTCAAGTCAACAAGTAATGGCTTAACTTTATAGATAAACTGTCCCACACACCCAATGCATATGCAGAGCCCTGAACATGTATGTGCGGATCCGTATGGCACTAGTAGCTTCAGTCCTTTTGAAGCAAAGATAAGCTTTGGTGTCTTCAGTTAGCCACTTTCGTTGGAGCACTTAAACTCCTGTATAGCATGGCCAAATAACACAACTGGCCCAGATTATCAGGTGAAACAGGCAGGGTTTTGTTCAACAAGGTGAGAGGACAATGATGTCTGTATACAGTGTTCGGAAATGGATAGCCTTATCCTTTATCCCCGTGGTACTACAAGTGTCAGCAAGATGACTACCAGTAATGGTGTCTGTATACATTGTTCAAATAACTCCTTCTGTAGTGCGGTGTCTCTGTTCCCTGCAGATGGGCAAAATGCCCCCTCAGCAAATCCTGCGATCAAGGCCCAATCAAACGTCCTGGAACAGACAGGCCCTCTTGGCAACCCGACTGGTCACCTCACACTGGAACAATTTACCGTTGGTGCAGGTGCGCCTCGATATGCACCTGGGATCCCCCTCTCTCAGGCTGGATGTCCCGACTGATGGTGGAGGCCTTGATCGCGCAGGGAGAGCATCTCTCCCTCAGGTCTGGTCTCTTCCCTCCCTCAAGGCTGACTAACTTTTCCTCAGGACACAAAATGGCATCTTTACTTTCCTGTCAAAGAGCATCCTGGGCTTTTTGTAGTTCCTTCCTGAATATCAGGCTATAGAGCCACTTGGTGAGGAAACTGCATGTCCCAGAATCCATTGCAGCTGCTCCCTGCAGCTTAGTAAGTATCTCTGATTGGCTGCTGTAACTGTGCCTTTAATTGGCTTATTTCTTATACTACTTATTTGCCTTTTCAGTTGGTAGACTCGGCCCCCTTCCGTGAGTTTGTTCAATGTGCGGTTCCTCAGTGGCAGGTTCCCAAACGTCACTTTTTCTCACGGAAGGCGATTCCGGCTCTCTAACGGCATGTGGAAGGCAATGTCCATGCCTCGCTGGACAGGGCGGTCAGCGGTAAGGTGCATATTACCGCTGACTCATGGTCCAGCAGGCATGGACAGGGACGTTACCTGTCTTTCACGGCCCATTGGGTCACTCTTTTGGCAGCTGGGAAGGATGCAGGACAAGGTGCAGTAGTGTTGGAGGTTGTTCCGCCACCACGCCTCCAAAATGCTACTACTGGTTGTGACACCCCTCTCTCCTCCACCCCTCCTCTTCTTCTTCCTCCATTGCCTCTTCGAGTGCTCTGTCCTCTGAACCAACGGTGCTCCGTAGGTGTCCAAAGGGCTACGCAAGTACGAAGGCAAAAAGATGCCATGCCGTGCTTGCGCTGGTGTGTTTGGGGGACAGGAGCCACACTGGGGCAGAGGTTCTGTCAGCTCTGCAGGGGCAGGCCGAGAGGTGGTTGACGCCACGGCAGCTTAAGCCAGGAATGGTGGTTTGTGACAATGGCACCAACCTCCTCTCCGCCCTGCGACAGGGACAGCTGACCCATGTGCCCTGTATGGCTCACGTCCTTAACCTGGTGGTGCAGCGGTTCTTGGGCAGGTACCCAGGCTTACAGGATGTCCTGAGGCAGGCCAGGAATGTCTGTGTGCATTTCCGCCGATCATATAATGCCAGTGCTCGGCTGGCTGAGCTGCAAAAGGAGTTGAACCTGCCCAAGAACCGCCTTATATGTGACATGCCCTCAATGTTGGCCATGCTGCAGTGACTGCACACGCAGCAGAGGGCCATCAATGAGTACCTGTGCGACTACGGCACCAGGACAGGGTCAGGGGAGCTCAGATTCTTTCCCCACGCCAGTGGAGCATGATCAGGGATGCATGCACTGTCCTGTCACCATTTGAGGAGGCCACGAGGATGGTGAGCAGTGACAGTGCATGCATCAGTGACACTGTACCTCTTGTCCACCTGTTGGAGCATACGCTGTGTGGAATAATGGACAGGGCACTTGAGGCAGAACAGAGGCAGGAAGAGGAGGACTTCCTTGCCTCTCAAGGCCCCCTTTATCCAGACAGTGTTCCTTCTCTCCCACCCATCACACAGGAAGAGGATGAGGAGGAGGAGGATTATGTCAGCATGGAGGTGGAGCCTGGCACTCAGCATCAGCAGCAGCAGTCTTTTAGGGATGATTTACAGTCCCAAGAAACCAGTGGACTTGTACGTGGCTGGGAGGAGGTGGCTGCGGATCATGTGGTCCTCAGTGACCCAGAAGACTCTGGACCGAATGCCTCAGCTAACCTACGTTGCATGGCCTCCCTGATCCTGCAAATCCTGCGGAAGGATCCTCGTATTCTTCGGATCAAGGAGAGGGACCATTACTGGCTGGCCACTCTCCTTGATCCACGGTACAAGGGTAAGGTTGCAGACCTTATCTTGCCGTTGCAGAGGGAGCAGAGGATGAGACATCTCCGGGAGGCCTTGCAGAAAGGTCTGTGCAACGCGTTCCCAGAGACTGGGAGGTTACAAACTCCTGGTCCTGGACGACGAGTTGCTGAGGCTTCGGTCAATAGCAGAATGAGCGGTGGGGAAGGTGGACGTCTGACCGATGCGTTCAGACAATTTTTTAGTCCGCAGCCCCAAGGTATGATTGGTTCCAGCAACCATTGCCAGCATCTGATATACATGGTGCAGGAATACCTAGGGGCAAGGTCAGACTTGGACACCTTTCCCACCGAAAATCCTCTGGCTTACTGGATCTTGAGGATGGATCACTGGCCAGAGCTTGCACAGTATGCAATTGAGCTACTGGCCTGTCCTGCATCCAGTATTCTTTCCGAACGCACATTCAGTGCTGCTGGAGGCTTTGTCACCGATCACAGGGTGCGCCTGTCCACCGACTCGGTTGATCGACTGACCTTCATAAAGATGAATCAGTCTTGGATCACCACCAGCTACCAGGCACCTGAAGCTGATATAACAGAATTATTTATTTTGAAATGTCACATCCCTTCAAGACTGCCTATGCTGATGCTGAGTGACTGTCCTGTTATGTTGACTGACTATCCTCTTCCTCCTCAATGATCCTGATGATAGCTTGGAAGAACATTTTTGTTTCTGGGTGCCACCACCAGTGGCTAAGGCCCAATTTTTCAGCCTCTGTTTAACAGGGGCGTGTAATTACAATTTTTTATGCAATGCTTTGCAACAGGTCTGATTGCTGTGCTCCAAGTACAGTATCTGTGAGAGGTTGCAGTGTTGTGGCACCAGCACCAGTGCCTAAGGTCCAATTTTTCAGCCCGTTTAACAGGGGCGTGTAATTACAAATCTTGATCTAATAATTCACAGCAGGGCACATTCCTGCGCCCACCAAGAGTAACTGTGAGGGCTTACAGTGTTGCGGCAACACCGTCCACCACCAAAGGCCCAATTTTTCTGGCCCTGTTCAACAGGTGCATGCAATTACAAATCTTGATCTAATAATTCACAGCAGGGCCCATTCCTGTGCCCACCAAGAGTAACTGTGAGGGCTTACATTGTTGTGGCAACACCAACATCTAATGGGGTAAATTTCTGCAGAGTATATAGGGCAGGCCCCTACTTTCAAACATCCAACTTAGAAACGACTCCTACTTGCAAACGGAAGGAGAAAACAGGAAGTGAGAGGAAATCTACCCCAAGGAAGGGAAATTCTATCCTGTTAGATTTAATTTGGGAAAAAGGTATCTCCTCTCTACTGATGCTTTATCACCAATCCTTGTTTCAATAAAAACCCCACTTTTCCAAAAACATTTGTCATTGGGACAGAAAGTGAGGTAAAATGTTCTGAACAGGTGCACAGACAGCAAAACAAATGTTACAGGGGTGATAACCCTTCCCTATGTTCTCCAAAAAGCTTAAAAAGAGATTTTGTTGGCTGGAGCTACACTTAAAAATGTACCTGTTCAAAATTACAAACAGATTCTACTTAAGAACAAACCTACAGTCCATGTCTTGTTTTCACCGCCTGTATACTGCTGTTCAGAGTATATAGGGTTGTAGGTATAGGGTTTTATTTTGGGTGCAGGGTTCCCCTTAATATCCATACAAGACCCAAAGGGGCTGGTAATGGGCTGGGGCGGGGGGTGATGGGGTAGCCATGCCATTTTTCTCAAAGATTTTCATCCATATTGCCAGGACAAGACATGACATTGAGGCTCCATGCACACTGAAGCTCATAAACTGCAGTTTATTGGAGTTTGGGCATTTTTTTAAAAAGCCCATAAACTCCACTCTATGTTAGCCTATGTGTTCATGCACACATGGACGTTTTTTAGCTTTAATGAGCAGTGGAGTTTATGGGCTTTTTTCTGAACGCCAGAAATTTGCGTTCAAAGTTTAGTTTTTCACCGCCAAAAAAAGCCAAACGCTGATAAACGCTCATGAACGCACAGTAATTAGCGTTCAGCGTTCTATTTTTTCAATGCATTGAGGGAGTTTGGAATTCATTGTGGGATTTTTGGAGTGTCCTCTGTGTATTTTTATTAAAAACGCCCAGTGTGCATGGAGCCGAATACTGATAAGCGCTCATGAACACGCGTTAATTAGCGTTCGGCATTCTATTTTTTCAATGCATTGGGGGAGTTTAGAATGCATTGTGGGATTTTTGGAGTGTCCTCTGTGTATTTTTATTAAAAACGCCCATTAACGCTAACGCTAATAAACGCTCATAAACGCTAGTACAAAACGCTGTAAAAAGCAAGTTTTTCAACCAGCGTTTTCTGCCAGCAATCTGGCGTCCAGAAAAAGCTTTTTTGAGCTTCAGTGTGCATGGAGCCTAAAGCCGCAAGCAGTTTTAAATGGCTTCTCTAAACACGGGAAACACATGCCACTTCACAGGCATACTTTAGACACCCCCCAGGTACCATATTTAAAGGAATATTTCACTTTTTTTTTCCCTTTATGCATCATTAAAATTACTGCTCCCGAAAAAATGTCTGTTTTTAAAACTTATTTTTGCATTGATACATGTCCCCTGGGGCAGGACCCGGGTTCCCAAACCTGTTCTATGACATTAACATGCATATTGGCCGTTATAATTAGCACTTTAGATTTCGAACGTTCGCGTCCATTGTAACTAATAGGGTTTGAATGTTTGCACAAACTTTCGGTCCGTTCGGCTCATCCCTATTGTATATCAGTCCAATTAGAAACACACTGAGCTTTTGCTCTCTGGTAGGCTGTAGGTAGGAAGAATTAGTCTCTGCTGACAGCTTTCAGTTGTTTACTGAGGCTGCAGGCATTTTGGGTTTCAGTGCGTTTTGGCAGAGAAAATGGTGTTCAGAGGTTTGGCCTGCTTCCTAGATTTCACATGAAGTCTACTAAAAACATTGTTTTATTGGAAGTGTTTCCAGAGGTTGTTTCTATTGTTATTTCAGTACTAAATAGATTATGCTGCATACTGGTAACAATGGTAGGGCTGAGGAGCCAGTACAACCAGCCCTGTTGTACGGGGCACGGCTAAAGGGGGGGCTTGTGCAGCCTCACAGACAGTTCAGTGGAGAAAAACAAAAAACGCTTTCTAGTTTACAACCTAGCTCAGCCGCTCCTACTAGCTTAGGAGCTTAGCTTAGTACTTAACTCAATGATTTGCACCATAGCTTGTAGACTCTATAACGTTCACAAAATAATATACACTTATTTGAGTTATTTTTACCAAAGATATGTAGCAGTGTAAACTTTGGCCCAAATTTATGAACAAAAATTAATTATTTGCAAAAAATTTTGCACTGCTCTTGCGAGAGACACAGGGCTGCTATTCAAAAAGACCAATGCGGTTTCCAAAAAGACCAATGCGGTTTAAATTAATGCAATCTGTATTACTTATGTGTAGTGACATAGGCGTCGTTAAGGGGTGGCTATTGAGGCTTGAGCCCCGATTGTGCATCCAATAGCCCCAAGTGTCTAAGCCCCGGGACCTGCAGTAGGGTTGCCACCTTTCCGGTTTGGACACATGTGCCCGGTTTTCAAGCCGCCTGAAACCCGGGCACATAACTGTTCAGCCGTCCTGTGATCAGTGGCCCCGGCCGCAAGATCTAGAGCGGCACATCCTGATTCTCGTTCCATCATTGTTATACTATCACATACAGGTTGGGCAGCGGGCGCTCTGTGATTTGCTGTGCAGGCAGCGGACATAAGCATCTGTGATTGGCCAAGTGGAGCTGCTGACTGGTCACATGCCTGGCGCGCGCTGTGTCTCCTCCTCACTGAGGTCTCCTCTCTGTTATCTGCCCTTCCACCAGCCTGTCTGTCAGTGTGCCGCTCTCTGTCAGCCCACCCTTTTCTGTAAGCCCACCCCTTTCTGTCAGCCCACCCCCCTCTGTCAGCACCACCCGCCCTCTGACAGCAGTGCACCCCCCCTCTGTTTTAGAACCCCCCCTGTCAGCACCACCCCCCCCTCTGTCAGCACCCCCCCTCTGTCAGCACCCACCTCTCTGTCAGCATCCTCTCTCTGTGTTAGCACCCAACCTCTCTGTCAGCCCACCCCCCTCTCTGTCAGCACCTGCCTTCTCTGTCAGCACCCCCCCTTCTGTCAGCACCCACCCTCTCTGTCAGGACCCACCCTCTCTGTCAGGACCCACCCTCTCTGTCAGCACCCCCTCTCTGTCAGCACCCACCCTCTCTGTCAGCACCCACCCTCTCTGTCAGCACCCACCTTCTCTGTCAGCACCCACCCTCTCTGTCAGCACCCCCCTCTCTGTCAGCACCCCCCCTCTCTGTCAGCACTCCCCCTCTCTGTCAGCACCACCCCCCTCTGTCAGCCCACCCCCTCTGCACCCCCCTCTGTCAGCCCACCCCCCTCTGACAGCAGTACACCCCCCCTCTCTGTCAGCACCCCCCTTTGTGTCAGCACCCCCCTGTCACCAACACCCCCCTCTGTCAGCCCACCCCCTCTGACAGCAGTGCACCCCCTCTCTGTGTCAGCACCCCCTGTCAGCACCACCCCCCCTCTGTCAGCCCACCCCCCTCCGCACCCCCCTCTGTCAGGCCACCCCCCTCTGACAGCAGTACACCCCCCTCTCTGTCAGCACCCCCCCTCTGTGTCAGCACCCCCCCTGTCAGCACCACCCACCCTCTGTCAGCCCCCCCCCCCCTCTGTGTCAGCACCCACCCCCTCTCTGTCAGTCCATCCCCCTCTCTGTCAGCCCATCCCCCTCTCTGTCAGCACCCCCCCTCTGTCAGCACCCCCCTCTGTCAGCACCCCCCTCTCTGTCAGCACCCACCCTCTCTGTCAGCACTCCCCCTCTGTCAGCACTCCCCCCTCTGTCAGCACCCCCTCTCTGTCAGCAACCCCCACTCTCTGTCAGCACCCCCCCCCCTCTGTCAGCCACCCCCCCCCTCTCTCTCCTGCCTCCTCCCCCTTTCCTCCTACTCTCTCACCTCCCCTTTCTCACCTCCCTCCCCCCACCTCTTTTACCCCCTACCTCTTTTCCCCCCTCAGGGGGTGGAGGCCCCATGATTCCCAACAGCGGCCCTGTGAGTGAATGTACCAGTTCAAATGTGTCTTGCCGACATAGTGGGCACAGCCATGCAGCATCTGCCTCTACTTTGCCTTCTCCCCAAGCCCCCCTTACACAATGAAAGGAAGGAAGGAAAATGGCACTACAAAAGAGCAGCTTCGCTCCACCCCCAAACTCCGGCTCCCACACTTCCTGACTCTTGGTAAGGTAGTCTAATGGGGTCTTTAGGGGCAGGGGGGGTCACTGATCTATTATAGATCTTTAAGGGGGGTGCTGATGTAAGGGGACTGAGCTAATGTAGAGGGGTGCTGACTGCTGGTGACCCATTAGATCAGAAGTCAGTGTGTGTCATGTAGGTCAGTGTATGTCAGCCAGGTGGGTCAGGTAGGTCAGTGTGTGTCAGGTAAGTCAGTGCATGTCAGGTAAGTAACACCCCCCCTCCATACAACCCCATGCTCATTCATGCCCAGCCATAGTCATTCATGCCCAGCCATGCTCATCTATGCCCAGCCATGCTCATCTATGCCCAGCCATTCTCATCCATGCCCAGCCATTCTCATCCATGCCCAGCCATGCTCGCCCATGCAAGGTACTTTTTCATTTTTCCTGTACTATTTCTGTACTAATTTTACAACTGTACTATGCACTGTACTGCATCTATCGCACATTAAATTATAAAAGCACAGCCAAATTCATCTGGTTAAATGCTGCAGTTAAAAGCATGTGTAGCCACCCTGCTCTAAGCAGATGTGTACATTTAAATTTATTGGTGTTAAAGTGGTTGTAAAGGCTGAAGGTTTTTTTAAAAAACCTTCAGTGTGCAGCTCCCTCCTCAGCCCTCCATAATATTTACATAAGCCAGATCTAGATCCAGCGACGTGCATGAGACCCGAGGCTCTTCTGGTTCTTTCCCTCCTAAACGGGTGAGATGCAGCAGCAGGAGCCATCGGCTGAGATGCAGCAGCAGAAAGCATGCACGAGTGCCCACATAGCAAGCAGCTTGCTATGGGGGCACTCAGCAAAGGGGGCGGAGCCCAGAGCGCAGGTGGGAGACCCAAGAAAGAGGAGGATCGGGGCTGCTCTGTGCAAAACCACTACACAAAGCAGGTAATTATAACATGTTTTTTTTTTGGGGTGGTTTTAAAAAAAATGTCATTACAATTTCTCCAAGGTCCCATCTGCACACATTTCTCCACTATTGCTGAGGACTACATCATGATGCTTGCCCACCCTATCCCTGGGGGTCCCACTAGCCTTTGGGTGTCAGGGGGGGGGGGGGGGTTCTACATGTGCATAAATAACCATTGAGCCTATAAAGAAGAAGATAATACAGCTAAGCTCCAGCGCTCTATACCAACATACATATTTGTGAAGTGTTCACTTTGGAATGTTTTAATAAGTAAAAGCATAGATAAACACCACTTATATGTTCACAGTATCTACAAAGAGGCGTAGGTCGTGGAGGTGAGGAACAGAACATCTGCAACTCTATTATGCATTCAGGTACTTTATTAAAGTTGGTAACACTGTAATGGTCCAGGGATTTATTTATAGAGCTTGATTTCTCCTTACATTTTAGCAGTATTTTATTTTACAAAAACATCTGATCTTGATTTAAAGTGGTATTAAAGCTTTGTTTTGTTTTTAAATAACAAACATATTATACTTGCGCTTTTGCACAGAGCAGCTCTGATCCTCTTCTTTTTGGGCAGTCTTCAAAGAGAAAGCTGCTTGCCCAGGGGCACCACTGCGAGCTCCCTCCCAAGCTGCTGATCTATGCGTCCATATGACACATAGAGCCGCGCCTCAGCCCCGCCCCTCGCTCTCCCCTCATTGGCTCACTGGTTGTGATTTGACAACAGTGGGAGCCAATGGTCTCCTGCTGCTGTCTCAACCAATGAAGAGGGAGAGTCCTGGGACAGCCGAGGCTATCGTGAACATTGGGGGGTTTGAGGGCGCTGCACACAGAAGGTTTTTTACCTTCATGCATAGAATCTATGAAGGTAAAAAAAACTTCATCCTTTAGAACCACTTTAACTGTAGGTTAAACAGCACCTTCTGATGCTTTAATTTATACAGAATAACAAAGGTTAGCATTAGCAGTTGGATCAAGTGCATTTAAACAATAATTTTTTTAGTTACTGAAAGAATACATAGGAGAGTAAACTAAAACTGTCTGAGAAAAATAAAGAACATAGCAAGAAATATACAACTAAAGTTTAAAATATTTTTTTTTACTATTTTCGTCCACCAAATGCAGGCCCAATCTACCCTGAAACAATAAAGTATAATTCACTGGGGAACACCTGGCATATTAATATAAAAATTTGCATATCAATTCATCCAGTGAAAGTGCTTGTACATTCATTCTGTGCAAATGGGGCAAACAACATTAGGCTGATACCCATGCTGACTGAATGGTTTCCATTGATTTAAAGTGAAAAATACCAGATTTGATCACTAGATGGTGCTCAGTATCATAGGACATTCCACCATCTAGTGGCCAAATCTGGTACTTTTTGTTTTAAATCAATGAAAAAGATTCTACCTGTACAGAAAATAGCCCAATATAGATAGATTAGATAGATAGATGTATCTATCTATATATATATATATATATATATATATATATATATATATATATATATATATATATATATATATATATATATATATATATATATATATATATATATATTTTGTGTCCCATGCACACAGAATAAATGCTTTCACTTTCACTAGGTGATCTTTTTTATAAACACCCCAAAATAGTTGCAATTATATGTACACTTTTACTGGCACATGCCAAAGTTGCAAAACTGTGTTCAGGGATTCAGGTTTGTTTGATCTTCCATCACAAAAGGGTTACATCCTTAATCAAACATACCATATGTTTTTATAAACATATGTTGTTCTCTGCAGTGTTTTCATTTACATTCTGTCTACCTGCACATGTGCAGTTTATGCTACTTTTAGGTGATAACTGTCACAGGTGCCAGTGTGATTACATCAATTCTCAATCAAGTCTTTAAATGGCTGGTGCGTAGTTGGTCACATGTGCAGCTCCATAGCAACTGCAGATTTAAATAGAGGCAAAAACGGCACCACCTTTGGCAAATAAAAGGATAGGAGGGTTTAGTTCGAGTTTAATCACTTGCCGACCACGGCACACACATATACGTTGGCAGAATCGCTCGTACAGGCAAATGGGCGTACCTGTACGTCCCTTTGAATTTGCCGCCTTGCAGGCGCGCGTGCCCACCGCATGCTGTGGGAGCGTGTCTGCGTGTCCCGCAAACTCGATGTTCGTCCAGGGAGCAACAGTCTTGAGACGGAGAGGCAGAACAGGGGGATGCCTATGTAAACAAGGCATTTCCCTGTTCTTCCTAGTGACATGACAGGGACCTACTGCTCCCTGTCACCTGGAGCAGTGATTGCTGTCATGTCAGTGGTAGCCCATCCTCCCCACAGTTAGAATCACTCCCTAGGACACACTTAACCCCTTTATTGCCCCCTAGTGTTTAACCCCTTCCCCGCCAGTGTCATTTATACAATAATCAGTGGCTATTTATAGCACTGATCGCTGTATAAATGACAATGGTCCCAAAATCGTGTCAAAAGTGTCCGATGTGTCCGCCATAATGCCGCAGTCCTGATAAAAATCGCAGATCGCCGACATTACTAGTAAAAAAAATAATAATAAAAATGCCATAAATCTATTTTGTAGACGCTATAACTTTTGCGCAAACCAATCAATATACACTTATTGTTTTTTTTTTTTTAACAAAATATGTAGAAGAATACATATCGACCTAAACTGAGGAAAAAAAAAAAATTTTATATATTTTTTGGGGATATTTATTATAGCAAAAAGTAAAAAAATATTGCTTTTTTTTCAAAATTGTTGCTCTTTTTTTGTTTATAGCGCAAAAAAAAAAAAAACACAGAGGTGATCAAATACCACCAAAATAAAGCTCTATTTGTGGGAAAAAGGACTTAAATTTTGTTTGGATACAACGTTGCACGACCGTGCAATTGTCAGCTAAAACGTTGCAGTGCCGAATCACAAAAATGCTCTGGTCGGGAAGGAGGTAAATTTTTCCAGGGCTGAAGTGGTTAACCACTTAGAAACCGCTCTATAGAAGTTTTACTGCTACAGGGCGGCAGCTGTGTGCTGGATCGCGTATATGTACTAGGTATACCTTTGGGTAGAGGACACAAATGTGCGCCGCCGCCGGCTCACTCCCGCTGTGATTACACACAGTGGGAGGCAATTGGCAGGTACTGGGGACTCGATGTCCACTGCCACCCGCCGATCATCAGCCAGAGAGACAGAACTGCAATCTGCCTATGTAGACAAGGCAGGCTGCAGTTCTGACAGGTGGGAAGGCATGGATCCTGTATCTCTGCAAAGCAGGGACTAGGATCCATGTCTTTCCCTAGTAAAAGATCCTCCCACAATTTAGTAAAACACTGGCTAGGCACACAGTTACCCCTTTGATCGCCCCTGATGTTAACCCCTTCCCAGCCAGTGTCATTATTACAGTGACAGTGCATATTTTTAGCACTGATCACTGTATTAGTGTTACTGATTCCCAAAAAGTGTCAGTTAGTGTCAGAATGTCCGCCGCAATATTGCAGTCCCGATATAAGTCGCTGATCGTCATCATTGCTAGTAATAAATAAATAAATAAATAATTAAATGAAAATATCCCATAGCTTGTAGACGCTATGTAAACTTTTCTGCAAACCAATCAATATACACTTTACACAAAAATATGTAGCAGAATACATACTGTCCTAAAATGATGAAGAAATTCGATATTTCAATTTTTTTTATTGGATATGATTTATAGCAGAAAATAAAAAAATATATATATTTTTTAAAATGCCTTTTTTTGTTTTTATGAAAAAAGAGAAAAGCTGCGCATACCAAAAACTTAAAATTAATCAAATAGTGAAATTAACTCTTAGGCCGTGTACACACGAAGGGACAATCCCGCGGGATTATCCCCTCGTGTGTAGGCGCCGGCGGACTTTTTGGCGCCAAAGTTTTAAGTTTGGTTTTAAAATTATCCGCTGGACTTGGCAGTCCGGCGGACAATCCCGCCGCTAGTAGGCAAGTCCGTGGGACTTTTGAAATGAACGGACTTGCCGCTCATCGGCAAGTCCGTTCATTTAGCACGTGACTTCAGGTTACGTAGCTAGCGTAGGCAGTACATGCCGCCGCACTAGCTCCGTGACCTGGCATGGATTTAAAGGGACTCCCCACGCCGAAAAAACGGCGTGGGGGTTCCCCCCAAATCCATGTCAGACCCTCATCCGAGCACACAGCCTGGCAGGCCAGGAAAGGGGTGGGGACGAACGAGCGCCCCCCCCCTCCTGAGCCGTACCAGGCCGCGTGCCCTCAACATGGGGGGTGCCCTGGGGAAAGGGGGGCCGTGCGCCCCCCACCCCACCCCAAAGCACCTTGTCCCCATGTTGATGAGGACAAGGGCCTCTTCCCGACAACCCTGGCCATTGGTTGTCGGGGTCTGCGGGCGGGGGCTTATCGGAATCTGGGAGCCCCCTTTAATAAGGGGGCCCCCAGATACCGGCCCCCCACCCTATGTGAATGAGTATGGGGTACGATGTACCCCTACCCATTCACCTAAGGTGTAAAATGTAAAGTACAAAAACACACACACTTTTGAAAAAATAGTTTATTGCACTGCTCCGGGGGTCTTCTTCCGTCTTGGGGGTCTTCTCGCCGGACTCCCCCGCCATTTACCAAGCTCTTTTACCGAGCGGAGGAGTCCGGCTACCTTCTTCGTTGTCGCCGCCGTCGTCTGGGGGTCTCGATCCGCCTTCGGGGGTCTTCCGGGGTCTTCCGGGGGTCTCTTCTGTTCTTGCGGCGGTCGTCGTCTTCCGCGCCGCCGGCGCCTTCTTCTTCTTCTTGTCCTTCTTCTTCTTCCGATGTTGACCCGATGCTCTCTCTGCCCGGAATGGCAGAGCCGCGCTGCGCTGGGACTTATATAGGGACATGGGACAGGGTCACATGCTCATGTCACATGGTGACCCCGCCCCCTTGTGTTGTCACAGTCCCGGAGGATGCTGGGACTGTGACATCGCAAGGGGGCGGGGTCACCATGTGACATGAACATGTGACCCTGTCCCCATGCCCCTATATAAGTTCCAGCGCAGCGCGGCACAGGCATTTTGGGCAGAGAGAGCATCGGGTCAACATCGGAAGAAGAACAAGAACAAGAAGAAGGACAAGAAGAAGAAGGCGGCGCCGGCGGCGCGGAAGACGACGGCCACCGCAAGAACAGAAGAGACCCCCGGAAGACCCCCGAAGGCGGATCGAGACCCCCAGACGACGGCGGCGACGACGAAGAAGGTAGCCGGACTTCCCCCGCTGGGTAAAAGAGCTAGGTAAATGGCGGGGGAGTCCGGCGAGAAGACCCCCAAGACGGAAGAAGACCCACGGAGCAGTGCAATAAACTATTTTTTCAAAAGTGTGTGGGTGTTTTTTTTACTTTACATTTTACACCTTAGGTGAATGGGTAGGGGTACATCGTACCCCATACTCATTCACATAGGGTGGGGGGCCGGGATCTGAGGGCCCCCTTATAAAAGGGGGCTCTCAGATTCCGATAAGCCCCCGCCCGCAGACCCCGACAACCAACGGCCAGGGTTGTCGGGAAGAGGCCCTTGTCCTCATCAACATGGGGACAGGGTGCTTTGGGGTGGGGGGGCCGCACGGCCCCCCTTTCCCCAGGGCACCCCCCATGTTGAGGGCACGCGGCCTGGTACGGCTCAGGAGGGGGGGGGCGCTCGTTCGTCCCCACCCCTTTCCTGGCCTGCCAGGCTGCGTGCTCGGATGAGGGTCTGACATGGATTTGGGGGGAACCCCCACGCCGTTTTTTCGGCGTGGGGAGTCCCTTTAAATCCATGCCAGGTCATGGAGCTAGCGCGGCGGCATTTACTGCCTACGCTAGCTACGTAACCTGAAGTTACGTTCTAAATGAACGGACTGCTCCGTGTGTGGGCAAGTCCGTTCATTTTCAAAAGTCCCCCGGACTTTTGGCCGGCGGATTATCCGCTGGAGAAGTCCGTGCGTGTGTGGGCAAGTCCACACACTCGGAAAGTCCAGCGGACCCAGCTGGAAAGTCCAGCGGGATTGTCCGCTGGACTAAGTCCGCCGGCAAAAGTCCGCACGTGTGTACGCGGCATTAGATGAATGAGTCAAATCAAAGAATATGACATGGCACATTCACTCAACATAGTGTAAAAACATACATCAACACCCAGTGAAAACAAACATATTGTGACATTTGTTAAATGTAAATATATGAAAAGTAGTCAAAATAAGTTCATATATAGACCAAAATTGGTCAGAAAATAGCCCCATGTGAAAAATTATAATTCTAAAAAGACTCTGATGCTGGTGATCCAGAAAGAATTTCAAACTGCTCTTCCTCCAACAAACAGAAAAGATTTTTTTCCCTTTTCAAAGAACTTTCGTGAATATTCAAATACACCACCACCGAAAGATGGCCGCTTACTGGAGATACGTGACCCCCCGTTACAGAGGGTCAAACAGGCATGGTTTAGATAAACACTGTATCGACCTCCACGGGAGAAGTTGACCTCAGATCTCCAAATATTCTTGGCAATATACTTATTAGACCTCCAAATCTCCCTCCAGGTTTTTTTTAGCCAACGATATACAACATGTGAAAAGAATTGGGATACTCCAAATAGTGCGTTATCTTCCAAAAATGTATTAAAAATAAGAACATAAAAACTTACATGTAGAGTAAGAGATGATCAGCCAGGATATATGTCCAGTGCACCGGCCAGATACACACAGAGCAGATTATGGCATGAAATATTATAGGAATAGAAGTTGAGGTGGTGACAGTGCGTCGCTTTTTTTGTTTATAACCCAAAAACATAAAAAACGTTTAGGTGATCAAATACCACCAAAAGAAAGCTCTATTTTTGGGAAAAAAAAGGAGATACATTTTATTTGGGTACAGTTAAAGGAACGCAGTGCCATATTACAAAAAATGGTCTAGTCATGGAGTGGGGGATAATCTTCCAGAGGTCAAATGATTAAAAACAGAAAAATCTGGTCTGCTCTGAAATGTCTAAATTACCCTGGTCATAAAGTGATTGAGGCCAGGTTCACACTGCTCCGACATGGAAGTCGTGCGACTTTGCCAGATGACTTTGGTGCGACTTTGACACGACTTTGACGCGACTTCGAAGCAACTTCAGGGAATGCCTGTGTAAACTTCCTGTAATGTTGGATCCAAATCACATCAATTAAGATGAGGATCCAACTTGGATGCAACTTCCATTCAATTCTATGAGCTGAAATTGGACAGAAGTCGGACCACAGTAGTGCAGGAACCTTTTCCAAAGTCAGACTGATACAAGTCAGATCAGTTCAGATGGCTCTCATAGGGAAACATAGATTTTTACATGTAATGCGACATATGCTCTCAAAGTCGGAGTGCATGTTGCACCAGTGTCAACCGAGCCTTAATTGGAATTCAAAACAATTGTTAGGTTTTTCGTTCTGATGAGGTCTGATTTTTCCACCTGGACAGCAAGTGAGAAGCAATTTCTCCATTGCAGATATGGCTAGTGGTTAAAAACATTTTTATTTATGGATTGAGGAAAAGATTGAATCTATCTCAGGTTTTATTTCTCGCTGTTGCCTATGTTAAGGCCCCTTTCACATTGAAGCGTTTTTCAGGCGCTACAGCGCTAAAAATATCGCCTGTATAGCGCCTGAAAAAAGTGGGTACTTTCACTCCAGTGTGAAAGCCGGAGGGCTTTCACACTGGAGCTGTGCGCTAGCAGGACGCTAGCAGCAAAGTCCTGCTAGCAGCATCTTTGGAGCGGTGAAGGACCTACCCATTGAAATCAATGGGGCAGCATGGCAATAGCGCCGGCAAAGCGCCGCTGCACCCTTTTTCGGCCGCTAGCGGTGGTTAAAACCGCACCACTAGCGGCCGAATACCGCCTCTAAAATGACGGTAAAGCAGAGCTAAATATAGCGCTGCTTTACCGCCGACGCCCGCACCACCCCAGTGTGAAAGGGGCCTAAGAGATTTCCTCCTGGTTACATGGATGGGGAGACAGTAATGTATTAATATATTGATAATGTATAATAATATATACTGTATATCACCATTCATGGGTTTAACTCAGGACCTGTATTTAAAACTCTTCTCAGTGTACATTGCTTATATTTGTATATTATATAAAATGTATATATTTCATATAAAATGTTCAATGTTTCATTGATTTCCCTTTAATCACTTGCCGACCGCCGCACGAACATTTAGGTCAACAGAATGGCACAAACAGGCAAATTGGCGTACAGGTACGTCCCTTTAAATTTGCCGCTGTGACCCTGCCACGAGCTCCGTGAGTGTGATCGCGGGTCCCGTGGACTCGATGTCCATGGGGATACCCGCTATCGTCTCACGGAGAGCCCCCCCTCCTGGTTAACCCCTTCACTGCCAATCAATGCATTTTTAATCGCACTGATAATAAATATAAATTCTGAATGGTCCCAAAATAGCGCCAAAAGTGTCCGATCTGTCCGCCATAATGTCGCAGTCATGATAAAAATTGCTGATCACCGCCATTACTAGTAAAAAAAATGATTAATAAAAATGCCAGCCAACTATCCCCTATTTTGTAGACGCTATAACTTTTGCGCAAACCAATCAATAAACGCTTATTGCAATTTTTTTTTTAACCAAAAATATGTAGAAGAATACGTATCGGCCTAAACTGAGGAAAAAATGTTTGTTTTATATATTTTTGGGGATATTTATTATAGCAAAAAATAATGTGTTTTTTTCAAAATTGACGCTCCTTTTTTTGTTTATAGCAAATAAAATAAAAACCACAGAGGTGATCAAATACCACTGAAAGAAAACTCGATTTGTGTTGAAAAAAGGACGGCAATTTTGTTTGGGAGCCACGTCGCACGACCGTGCAATTGTCAGTTAAAGCGACGCAGTGCCGAATCGCAAAAAGTGCTCTGGTCTTTGGCCAGCCAAATGGTCCGGGGCTTAAGTGGTTAAGTGACAATGTGAGTTGATGATAATCCCCATACATCAATTTTGTGACTAGAACATTATGTCCACGGATCTTATGACTAACCATTCTGAAGCCTGTGGATATTTAGAACAAGCACTGGACCCTAAAGTTAGTAAATTATACCCACAGCTGCCAACACAAATTACATGATTTAGAAATAGAGCAACCCAACCAACATCCTTAGAAAGCAGCCAAATCACATGAATATACTCTCCACTATTACATATACTTTCCAAGATATTGCCTCAATCTCTAGGTATCCATAAAAAATATTAGGCAACTGCTCAGTTGTGGTAACAAAGTGTGAGGTCCGTGCCCCCCAACACTCAAATGTAGCATATGTTCTGGGGCAATCAGGGCTCCTTTAATAAGACAATCCAAGGGGTTACACTGATATGCAAGGATCAGTAACCTATAACAAGCACTTCATGTAATTATACCAGAGAAGACGAGATGTTTATTACTTACTAGAAGTTACAGCACTTGTTTTAATGTTGTTTGCCTAAATATGCATTTTTTATGCACTGGCAGGTCCCAGAAGACTGCATCCACCATTCATGATGCGCAGTGGGCACCCGGCAGTTAAGCTGCAAGCTGTCACAGCTGGGTGCCCCATAGCTGCCGGGACCGAAGACAGTGGGTGAGACCGACTGGGGTGAGCACACCGCTGGATCGTGGGACAGGTGAGTGTTTTTTAAAAGTCAGCAGCTACAGTTTTTGAAGCTGCTTACTTTTATTTTTTTCACAGGTGGTTAAAACTCTGCTTTAACCTTGCCATGTTCACCCACCTTTTCAACTCTTGCTACCTTACTAAGGGGATGTGTATATACATTGATTCCTATATACTCGTACACAGAGATAATAAATCATGGAAGGACCATAACCTAATGGTAACTGCTAGCTGTGCACAGTGCAGGTTGATGCACCTTCATGGGTAAATTAGTGATTAGAGGTATCTGCAAGTGTGCTTTCATAACTTTTCACTAAGGATGAGCTCAGGCATGTTCGCAGCCGCACCTGCAGAGCCCGCCAGGAAGTCGGCACTGCGCTAATCACAGGCAGTGTGACATTTCCCGATCTCAGCAGCCGCGGATCGGGAAAATGTCTCACTGCCTGTGATTAGCGCTGTGCAGTGCCGACTTCCTGGCGGGCTCTGCACGTGCGGCTGCGAACATGCCTGAGCTCATCCTTACTCGTCACACACCTAGTGATCCCAGAGACATTCTTATTATGCAAATTTCAGTAGCTCCTGGGGCCAAAGAGCATGGTCTATCTTCGCCGTACTTCAGTGGCTGATGTAGCCACCTGTAATAGGTAATACCTCACAACTTTCTGAAATGGGAATGAGGGACACCTATTAGCAAAAGTATGTAGGCATAGGACACACGCTCTGCCACGCCCTCCTTAAAGGAGAATTGTATATAAAAAAAATGATTGGTTAAACGTGCTTTTTACCACTACTATTCCTTTATATTGGCTTTTGGAATTTACAGATGCAGAAATTCAGAAGTTGAAGAAAGGTTTAGCACTGTAAAACACTTTTGGATAGGTAAATAGTGCATTTTATATACAAGTATTTAGATCAGACCAAAAATGAGGGACAAATGAGGAGGAAAGAGGGACAGAGGGACATTGTTCAAGATGAGGGACAGTCCCTCGAAATCAGGGACAGTTGGGAGCAATGCCTGTGCCAAGCAGGTGGACCACTGTGTTCACTAGGCAGCAACTCAGCACAGGACACAAACGCTAGCAGAGATCACTGTAGTAGCAGTGACTTCTACAGTAACTTTCACAGGGATGCCACAGGTATGATGCATACAGTACATACAGTACTTATATTGGTCCAATGTATCTATGCAAAATTATCTATATCTAAACGTCAGCTTTAAAACGTATCTAATCCCCCAAAAAAATTGATATATTGCAATTTACCACTTATTAGATGTGGTGGCTGCATTTGTTTTCTTTTTTCATTTTTTTTCTTTATTCCTATCCTGTTGATCCTGCTGGTAAGCCAAATTCAAATTCCAAATTCAAAGTCAAATTCCATCAGCCACTTGCCGACCGCTCTATGGCAGTTTAACTGCTACAGAGCAGCCTGGACTGCGCAGGATCACACATATACAGGGCTCAAGTCCTGCAGGAACGCATGGGAACGAAGTTCCTGTACTTTTTCCACAACAGGAACTCAGTTCCCGTTAGCAGCCATGTCCTGCAAGACTTTGAAGTATGCGAGCTGTGTGGCAGGTGCCGACACAGCTCGCAATAGTAAGTGCCACACACCTGACCATTCAGGCATTACCAGTAGGGGGCCCCATGACAGCTTCCGCTTCAATCTACCTGTCAATCACAGCTAGCTGACAGGTAGATCAGGTCCCTGCTGCTAAGAGATTGTATTTAGTCAGACCTCTCATGATGCCCTCCTCCCCGCCAGCCCCTCCTGATTTTCTGTCTCCTTATCCTACCCCCCCCCCCCCCCAGTCTCCTGCATACTTGCTCTGTGTGTCCCGCTGAATCCCCCCCTCCTCTATCTTCAGTGCCATATGATGAGAGAACCCCAAGGAGGAGCACAGCTATTCTGCTCACAGGACATGCAGGGGGAGAGGTGAGCTGAGGGAGGAACATCAGTTTGGGGTGGTAAACTGAGCACAATACCTGGCAAAGTTTAATGCCAGGAGGGAAGTTTATGTGGAAATATGTGAAGGGTTGGAATAGCAGCGAGTGTGTGTTGGAGCCCTGCAGAGTTTTCAGCCCCCCAAGCTAACATACATCTCCTAAGCAGGAACACATCACTATCTCCCCAAGCATTCTGTCCAGATAATGTGCAGTTAATTTATGACCTTTCCGTTTAACCCTGTGTTATCCAAACTCTGTTCAATGAAAAGTGTAATCTTACCACATAAACACTCTATATACAAAATAAAATTCCCCAATAAAGATCAGAACATGATGTTCACATTTGCATGGAAGCACAATTGAATCAATGCTGATTATTCAGAGAATTACCGTATTTATGTTTATTGAGGATTTCTTTTTTTTTTTTATGTACTAACAGTTAAGCTTCATACACACAATACGAAAATTGGATGAAAAATACCACTTTTGAAGCGTTCGTGCATATGAGCGTATCATTTTAATTTTTTTCTTGGTGGGTGAGTGGATCTTGGGTGGGAGTTCCCACACTTTTTTCCCCAGGACTTGACCCCTGCACATATATATATATATATATATATATATATATATATATATACCCCCATCAAATCATTCTCTGCAGCTATTACCTTTTGTACCACCACCCCCTGCCTTTAGAATTTTAAGCTCTACGAGCAGGGCCCTCCTGTACCTTTTGTATTGAACTGTAATTGTGTTGTCCCCCCTATACATTGTAGAGCGGTCATGAAGGGGGTAAATCTTCCGAAGCTGAAGTGGTTAGCAGACCAAGCTGTCCTGCAAAAGTGACAGTTAAGATGGTTGAGACCAGTGATGTAAGTAACTGAGTTAAAATAAACTGAGTTACGTAACTCAGTTACTTTAGAGGGTAACGAGTAATCTAACTAATTACTTTTCCCCTCATGGTAACTCAGTTACCATTACTTTGGCTTAGTTACCCCAATTACATCTACTGCCACTAGATGGCAGTAGTGTAATTCCGGTGTCCTGCCGGAAAAGTTCCCCCGCCGGATAAGGACCCCCTGTACTGCGCAGGCGCAGGGCTTGCACAGTACGAAGGACTATGGAGCTTCCGAAAATTGCCGAACCTAAACAGCTCTGAGTGAACTCTACACCGCTCAGGCGCAGTTAACATGTAATTGTACGAGGCGATGCCACACGCTCCTGATGGTTGTGCTACTCTGCAAGGGGCGTCTATCGTGTAAGTAAGGGGCGGGTCTAGTATTACTGTAACCAAGGGGCGCATTTATTAATATTGTTATATATCGAGCTCTTGCTTACACGCTATAACAGATCTGCCCCTTGGTTAGAGTAATAATAGAGCAGCCCCTTGGTTACACAATATATAACAATAATAATAAATGCGCCCCTTGCTTACAGTAATACTAGACCCACCCCTTAGTTACACGTATAGAATTGTTTTTAAAAAAAAGTCAGTTACTTTGCTGTGTAACTAATTACTTTTCCAATGTAGTAACTGAGTTACTAACGCAATTACTTTTTGGGAGAAGTAATTTGTAACTTAACTAATTACTTTTTTAAAGTAGGATGACCAACACTGGTTGAGACAAACCATTTAACACTGACAGGGATACTTACATTGATTTAGCTTTTCTTCATTTATGTAAAACATTTATCACAAATAGAAAATAAACTGTTTCTGTTAGCTGGAGTTAGGCTTTAATTAGTTAAACACTTATGTAAAGTCCATCTAAATGTACCACTACCTTCTCCACAGGTTGACAATGCTGCTGTGCTCCGGGTGGCTACGCTGCTCCTCCATAAATACAGTGGAGGAGTGTATGATAGAAAAAAAAGGAAAAAAGCCAAACAAAGAAAACAAATACAACCACTACACACGAGCGGATTTTCCATCGCAAAAATCTTGGATGGTTTTTCTGACGGAATTCCGCTCAAGAATGGCTTGCACACACACGGTCACACAAAAGTTTGCTGAACTTTCGACTGTCAAGAACACGGTGACGTACAACACTACGACGAGCCGAGAAAATTAAGTTCAATGCTTCCGAGCATGCGTCGAAATGTTTGCGAGCATGCGTAGGAATTTTGCGCGTCGGAACTGCTACAGACGATCGGAATTTCCGATCAGAACTTTTTGCAACCGAAAAATTGAGAACCTGCTCTCAATCTTTTGCTGGCGGAAATTAGGACAGCAAAAGTCCGATGGAGCATACACACGGTCGTATTTTCAGATCAAAAGCTCTCATCGGTCTTTTGCTGGCCGAATTTCCAGTCGTGTGTACGCAGCATTAGGATTGATTAGCTGCAATAATTAAATTTTTGATTTTGAGTGTAACTGATTTAAACTTTTTATCCTAACTTGACTTTACTTATACATTTTTTACATACAGTACTGTATTTGTTACTGAAACTGCACCTCTTTCTCTGTATGCTGCAAATTCACAAAAAGAGAGAGAGAAAGAGGGGTACAATGCCATCTGGGAGCTTGAGAATTTTGTTCTGGCTATCATAGTAATCACATGCTTGGGAACCATGATGATTGATTCCCAAAGATCACTCTGAGGCCTTCCGCTGTCAATGACAAGGAGCACCAGTGCTGGGACAATATCATCCAGTGCTTAGGAAAAACATGCCAAATTGCGCCCCCCCTTTCATTAGGTGCCGCTTCCAGTGCTGAGCTGACAGAATTAGTAATGCCGCTGTCACTACTCCTATCAGCCTTATAGTAGAAGGAACTTGTGGCACCCCCCATCTTCACAATACATGCTGCACCCAGGGCAGCCGCCCCTTCTTGTTCTGGCCCTGAGGAGCATGCATTTTTCATCATTACAAAAGCCCTGTAAACATTCAGTATGCCAAGTTAACAGTCTCTATTTCATTTTTAAATTGACCCCATTGCATCCTTGGTGCCTTCTTTCTGTGAGGTGAACCTCTTTGTGGATATCAATTATTGTTATCGCCTTTATTTATACATTTATAATTAGAATATAGTTTATGCTGACTCTGCACCACAAATTGTTAAGCCTTCCAGCGGCGCGCTGTCACCGCCTAAAGATCTCCCATCTTCACCCCGTCTTCCGGGTTCCAGCTTTGTGAGTGGAGTGGCCGGAGCTGCGATGACATGAGTGGTGGGAGTGGCTTTGTGAGTGGCGGGAGCTTCCATTTACGGCATAGGACTCTGAAGGAACAGCCTGGGTGGCCATTCCTCCAGAGCGCATGCGCCGGTGACATCACTAGCGGCATCTAAAGTAAACATTATATCTCCTAAACGGTGCACGTTTAGGAGATATTTACAGTACCTATAGGTAAGCCTCATTATAGCCTTACCTATAGGTAAAATTCATGCATGGGAGTTTACTCCCACTTTAACAATTTTATGTATATTAATGCCCAACATCTGAAGCATCTTATGTTCACCTAAGTCTGCCATCTATGTCCCTTGCTGTCCATGTGACACAGGCAGTAACAAGTAACACAGCCAGTAACAAAGATCCCCAATTCCTGCGCACAGCAAAAAAGAGTAGATTCAGGACTGTGGAGTATAGTGAGCAAAAGAAGTATTTTGCAGGGTTTCTTTTTTGTTTTCAGCTGGGAGGGAATCGTTAGTGGGAGTGGAATTTTGCCAGCAGCTTAGAGAGCAGTTCGAAACACAGAACTTTCTAGCTATATAATATTGCCCCATAAAGTTGCTTCACAGCCCTTATGAAGTCCATTTACGAATGAAGTATTGTCAAAATTTACATCGCACTCCTTCCTGGAAATGTTCACAACAGTAGCGGGTGCATCAGCAACTACAAGCCGGGAACTGGATTCATCACAAATCATTGCTCGTATTCGCCAGCACACCATGGATCAGCAAATGTTGTCCAAAGCTGTTATTGGAGAAGGGTCACATCACAAAGGGTCAAGTGCAACGTTTCGGATGCCTGACAAAGGGGTCCTGCGAGCTCCAAAACGTTGTACTTGATCCTTTGTGATGTGACCTTTCTGCAATAAAAGCTTTGGACAACATTTGACAAGCCATGGTGTGCTGGTGAATATGTTAAATCAGGGGGTGTGCAGCGCTTCCTGTGATTAATAGATAACAATCTTATAATGTAACTAAAGTCCCAACATATAAATCCGTGATTTGACTTCAGAAAATCTTCTATGTGTGCCAAATTCCAACAATGTGTGTGATATATCTAACCACTCACCAGAAAGTGGAAACAATCCAGCATTAAGGAAACATCACCCAATATGTTTGGGAAAGGTAACATACAGTATACACTGCATTCAGTGTAGCCTACATCTACAGTGCATTCAGTGGTGTACTGTTTCTACTACACTTCAGGCGGTGTATTATATATATATATATATATATATATATATATATATATATATATATATATATATATATATATATATATATATATATATATATATATATATATATATATACAGTCTAGTGTGTATGTATGTATGTGTGTGTGTGTGTGTGTATATATATATATATATATATATATATATATATATATATATATATATATATATATATACTCTGCATTCAGTGTAGCCTACAGTGTGTACATATACAGTGCATTCGGGGGTGTATAGACTTCCTTCCTCTCAAGGCCCTCTTTATCCAGATAGCATTCCTGCGGGCCCGCCAAACACACAGGAAGGAGAAGAGGAGGAGGAAGATGGAGGAGGATCGTGTCAGCGTGGATGTAGAGGATAACACTCAGCAATAGTTTTCAAGGGATCGTTTTAAGTCTCCAGAAACCCAAGGAGTTGTACGTGGCTGGGAGGAGGTAGTTACGGATAATGTGATCCTTAGTAACCCAGGGGGCCCAGAATCGAATGCCTCTGCAAACTTACGCTGCATGGCCTCCCTGATTCTGTGAAAGGACCCTAGGATTCGTGGTATCAAGGAGAGGGATCATTACTGGCTGGCAACCCTTCTTGATCCACGTTACAAGGGTAAAGTAGCAAAACTCATCCTGCCTTCACAGAGGGAGCAGAGGATGAAACATCTTCAGGAGGTCTTGAAGAAAGGTTTCTGTAATGCATTTCCAGACCCTGGGAGGTTACCATTTCCTGGTGCTGGACAACGTGTTGCTGAGGCTTCGTTCAGTCAGAGGAAGAGCGGTGGAGAAGGTGGCTGGCTGACCGATGCCTTTAAACTATTTTTCAGTCCTCAGCGCCAAGGTCTGATTGGTTCAAGCAACCATCGCCAGCGCCTGCATTATATGGTGCAGAAAGATCTAGGGGCAAGAGCAGACTTGGAGACCTTTCCAACAGAGCATCCACTGGGTTACTGGGTCTTGAGGATGGACCCCTGGCCAGAACTGGCTCAATATGCAATCAAGCTACTGGCCTGTCCTGCATCCAGCGTGATTTCTGAACGCACATTCAGTGCTGCTGGAGGGTTTGTAACGGATCAAAGAGTGCGCCCAAAGAGTGCGCCTGTCTTGGATCAGCAGCTATCAAGCACATAATGCTGATGTAACTGATTGAATTTGCTATATATCTGGGATCCCTTGAAGACTGCCTATGCTGACCATCCTATAAATTGTATTTCCCCGTGGAGTTTTCTGTTGCCTGGCAAAAATTCAAGATTGAAATAGAAAAAATATATAGATTTTATTGAAAAAATATTAACATACAATTGCAAAAAATATGTTAAAACATGAGCTCTGTAAGTGAGGCCATTGCACATACATCATGATGATACAGCCGTAGTATACATGAACAACATAGCATGATATAGGTATATATATAGTAATTTTTTGCCTTAAGCCTTTGATGTAGAGACACTTGCCTCACGTACACAGTTATACCTTTTATAGAACTTGGTCTAGGTCTATTTTTGTATTGTCCTTCTGCTCCATCTGGGTCTGTGTCCATTAGGGTGTTCTGCCTCCTTGACAGCAAGGACGTTGTTCTAGTATGTATTGATCTAGCTCCAGAAGAAGCGCATTTATTGGTGCAAAACTAGTCGAGCAAGCTACGTATATCTTGAAAAGCAGTTATGACACCATCTGAGTTGGCTTATGTGACCCATTTTTGACTGCCTATAGGAATTGTCTAGGTCACCATTTATACTATTACCTTTGGGTTATTTGCTTTACTCAGAATCTCCCTAGGCCCCCCATTGTATCCTTGAAGCCCAGGTTTCTGGATGGTGGACTGGAGAGATGTATTTTATCTCATGTGTGTCTAATATCTTGTTGTAATTCTAATAAAATATTTTGTTATACATTTTTAAGTATGGCTATAAAGTCCATTCTTTCAAAGCCCTAGTATATGTTATCAAATTAAAGGACGTGGCATTGCCTATTCACACTGTCCACAGCACCACCCTGTGGTGACAGCTTCTATATACATTGTTCGTGTTTGGTAAAAATTTGTCACAACCGTGCACCCCAACCAATCTGCACACTCACCAGATGGCAAACAATGTTACCCTTAGATCGTTACTCTGAAGCAAAGAGACATCCTGCTCTGGTATACTGGTTGAATTGTGGTCTCCAAGTCTTCTTCTGATGACCAATTCTACATTTGTTGCACAATCAGTATTAGTATTGAAGATAACAGAGGTTAAGAACAAAAATTACAAATGTTTAAAATGTTTTATGATTTATTGACGGTTGTATGTTCACCTTTTGTGTAACAGCTGCTAAACAATTACACAGCGCTTACTTTTTCTTTTTTTCTTTTTTGGTGAATATGTGCATTGATTTATTTATTGATGAAACACAGAGGTGATGTCATCTGCCCAGGACTATAAGAAATTTTTTTGCATGTGACAATATTTGGTAATGACCCTTTTCTGCAGAATGTTTTATACAATGTATTTAGTATTGACACATCTTCTTGCTGAATATGTGAGACTTTTGACTTACAGGTAGTATGAAGGTTTTTAATCATTGTTTATTTTGAAGCAAGAATAATACAGAAAATACAAGGTGTTCCGCTTTAGCGTCCTTTTAACCTGTTTAGTTTGAATTCAAGAGAGTACCCTTTATCTGTTATTTCACTCAATTCACTTTTCATTTTATGTCATTGTGTTGTTATTTTTATTAAGAGTTGTTTTTCTCCTGACACCACTAGTTTACATTCAGCCTTGTTCTTTATTTTCATTAGAACACATTCTCCTGTGGCCTTCAGGTTACATAATATGCACAGTAACATAAAGCAGCTAGTCATTTATAAGCTTTATATTTGATTACAATGAACTGTACATTCAATGTTCTGGAATCAAACAGACAGGAACACTGACACAAAAATCCATTAATGACCTATAAATAAGGCACTTTTGAAACATTTGGTGGTGCTTGTTTTTATGTGTCACTTTAACTTTAATAAGCGCCTGTTCACACCATAGAAAAACAGTCGGGATCAGGGGCGGACTGACAACTCATGGGGCCCCCGGGCAATAGGAGATTATGGGGCCCCCAGGCAATCAGAAATTTTGGGGCCACACAGTATACATACACACAGTATACAATCACACAGTATACACATACATGTACACACAGTATACATGTTTCTATTGGCTGAGAAGGTACTGGAGAGGTGGGGCAGCTATAATCTCGGGATTTTTAGACCAAAAGGATGTCGGTAAGGGACATTTCAGAAACAGATGTAAAAAAAACCCACAGATTTTTACACACTGTCCCTGGTTTTACTGAGGCTGGCAACACTGATGGGGCCCCCTAGTGGCCCGGGGCCCTTGGGAAGTGCCCGAGTGGCCGAATGGTCAGTCCACCCCTGGTCCAGATGCGTTCCAGATGCTTTTCTGCATGCACGTTTTTGATGCAGTCCAGTGTATTCTCTTTTTTCTTACCATTTTTTCTTAACATTAAGGCTGGATTCACACCTGACCACGCATTTTTGCCTTGATTTTGCCTTGATTTTGTACCGGTCACCAATGTAAAAAGCAGAAAAACACCTGTAATCTGCCCCAAAGAAGCTCACGTTTTGCTTCAGGTGACAAAACGCTCAGATGTGAACAGGTGCCATTTGAAATAAATGGGATTTTGCTTGTTGGGCGTTTTTAAGGACTTTTTTCTGGCGTTTTACAAGCGCTTTATGAGCTGAAAACGCTCAGGTGTGATTGCAGCCTATATAAGGACACGTGTGTTCCAGTGCAGTTTTGGTGCGTTTAGGTGCGTTCTGATACAGTCCAATGCAGGAAAAATGCAGCATGTTGTACTTTATTTCCCTGAAACTGGAACACACTGGAACTGCAAGCACTGGTGTGAACTATGCCATTGAAAACCATATAACCTGCTTTCCATGTGTTTTTGATGCAGAAAAAAAAAACGCACTGGGCTGCATGTGGTGTGAACTGGCCCTAAAGGATATTTCAGGGGATTGAACCACTGGTTTCTTATTGATAACCAGATGCAGTTGAAAGGTGTTTGCCACCATACTGGTGTGCAATAAAAAATGTATCTGTATCTAGCCTAAACTCTTCATGTTTTCCCCCACATCTGACGCTCTGGTCAGTCCTCTCTTCATAGTGTTCCTGGTTATCCCGTCAATGAAAAGTTCCTTTTCCTGACTCTTAGCTTGCTTTGGCTCCTGGTTTCTGCCTGGTTTGTCTGCCTGAACCATGTTGCCTTCTTTATCCCGATTTACCTGAATCTGCTCACTTTGAATTATTGGGATACCTGGATTTAACCTCCTGCTTGTCCTGACCTCTGTTTTCCTAATTAACGCCAGAAAACTCCTTAAGCAACTTTTCTTGATTACTGCTTGCTTCTTCCATTCTGAGAAATGGCCTGCTTGTTAAAACCAGATAATCTAGTGCTTAAAATGTACATGTGCTTTGACCAGGCAACCACCACACATACTTACGAGGGGTAGCACTGCACACCCATGCCATTTAATTCTTAGTCTGCCTGTCATACTCTATATCAGGGGTAGGCACCCCCCGGCACTGGTGACGCAAGCGGCACACAAAGCCTCTTTTGCCGGCACTCAACTCCCTCCCTATCAGCAGAGCAGCGCAGGGAAGTGTCAGTGAGACACTAATGCATTCCAATTTCAGAATTCCCCACACCTCACCTGCACTGAGGGGGAAGCACTGTGGGGGAAGCACTGTGCCCCTGCACATTGTAAAAGATGGGAAGCATTGTTTGGATGGGAAAGAGATTGGGTGCAGTTCTGCTGGGGGGGGGGGGTCCTTCTTTGGTTTGCAGGTGGAGGAGGACTGTCATTAGCCACTGCTAAAGCCAATCACAGTCCTGCTAGCCCCGTCCACCATCTGGAGGAAGATGACTCGCTTGGTTGCCACTGATTGGGAAAACCACAATCTGGTGACAGTTTGTGAAATTACTGTTGAGCTTCTGGGAACTTTGTTGAAATGATTCCGGAACCCTTGCATCACTTACTACTGAACCCTTGCACTCTGTGTCCCTTTAAGCCACAGCCAGTATGCAGCGCAATGAAAATCACACCCAACTTTTCCTGTGGCGCAGAGTGCTGCACTTTTTCTCAGCTGCGAGGGCCCAACTTATGATCCTGCACACAGGCCCACTGCTTTCAGAAAATGCCCCTGACCTGAGCTCATCATTGCGCATCCATTCCATATGCTTGTATGAGGAGGACACTACCATGTCCGCAGCCTCTGTCCACCTCCAGTACCATGTCCGCAGCCTCTGTCCATCGCCTGTATCACGTCCGCAGCCTCTGTCCATCTCCTGTATCATGTCCGCAGCCTCTGTCCATCTCCTGTATCATGTCCGCAGCCTCTGTCCATCTCCTGTATCATGTCCGCAGCCTCTGTCCACCTCCTGTATCATGTCCGCAGCCTCTGTCCACCTCCTGTATCATGTTCGCAGCTTCTGTCCACCTCCTGTGTCATGTCCGCAGCCTCTGTCTACCTCCTGTATCATGTCCGCATCCTCTGTCCACCTCCTGTATCATGTCCGCAGCCTCGATCCACCTCCTGTATCATGTCCGCAGCCTCTGTCCATCTCCTGTATTATGTGCGCAGCCTCTGTCCATCTCCTGTATCATGTCTACAGTCTCTGAGGGGGAGTCTGGAGAGGAATCAAGAGTGGGAGTGCCGCCGGGATAGGGGTAATAGGAGGAGTCAGAGGTGTGTGGACTGTGGAGAGGAGACTATAGAATAAAACTAAAGCCACCAAGCTGGAGCCCTCTGAATGATCCCTGCACTGTGCACGTGAGAAAAGGTCAGTGACAACACCGCCAGGCCAGTCTGAGGGGGGGTTGCTAATTTAAGGGGGGAGTAAATACAATAATGTAAGGGGGCACTGATATAAATGTTCCCCCCTATATTAGTAACCCCCCCCCCTTACCTTAGTGTATTCACTCTGCGGAAGGTGGGTTCTAGTCACTAGAGCACCCCCTTACATCAGAGTTCCCCCTTTGATCATGATCTGCAGCGTTCCCCTTTACATAAGAGCTCCCTTTCACTGTAAGGGGGAATCCTGCAGACTCTGAAGGGGGAACTCTGTGCTGGCAGGGTTCATGTAAATTGACCTTCATGTAAATTGAGAAATATGTTTTTTTTTTTACTTTTGTTTAACTTAAATACATTGCTAATAGCACTGGCTATGTGTTTACCATTTCAATGTTGATATTTGCACTGTTTAGCACTGAGAACTGTTATTTTAGGTACTTTTTTGCAGTGCCAGTAAAAAATGTGGCTCTGTCAGTAAATGTCACGATTTTTGCCAGCAAAAAATGGTGCCGTTTGTAAATTTTGGGGTCCTGCCAATAAACTTCACTTTGGGGAGTTGGCAACACTGGACACAACAAACATGTGAAAGAAGGTGCTCTGGTCAGATGAAACCAAAATTTAACTGTTTGGCCTAAAAGCAAAACGCTATGGGTGGCAGAAAAAATGTCACTCTCTAGATATGCAAAGCTGGTAGAGAGACATACCCAAAAAGACTGTAATTGCAGCAAAAGGTGGTTCTACAAAGTATTGACTCGGGGGGGGCTGAATACAAATGCACACCACACTTTTCACGTATTTATTTGTAAAAAATTTGGAAAAACATTTATCCTTTTCCTTCCACTTCACAATTATGTACCTCTGTGTGTTCGTCTATCATGTAAAATCAAAATACATTTACGTTTTTCATTGTAACATGACAAAATGTGGAACATTTCATAGGGTATGAATACTTTTTTAAGACACTGTAGTAAGATTGGGGTGATTAAACTCAAGCGGTAGGTGACCGCGATAGTCCAAAACTGTATTTTAAGGGCATGGCAGCCGACATTTTTTTAAAAAGCAAGTTCATACAGATAGTAGACTTGTGCACAATGGAAAATTTTGCTTAGTTTAGTTTCGTTTTCATTAAAAAATTAAAATTAAATTAAAATACATAATTTCGTTCTGTTATATTCGTTATGTTACGTTAATACGTTTTCAGATAATTCGTTATTTCTGTAGAGTGTTGATATTCGTTATACTTAATCTCGATTCATGTCAAATTCATTCGTTATATGCGCTATAATTTCGTTCGTATTAGTTGAAATTCGATATTTAGTTATGTGTGTGTATATATTCGTGATAATTATTCGTAGTTTGAAAAGTCGTTTTTATTGAATCTTTTAACACACGCAATGACAATATCTCTTCTCCTCTGCTCAAATACAATACAACACCCTTCTCACTCATGAATGCTCATGAATGCACTTTGCCAGTAATCCAACCTCCAGCACAAAATTAATCAGCTGATTGGACTGTAAGATTTACTTTGAGTTGAACTTTTGTTTCATTAGATCTTTAACAAATTACCGAATCATGTCGAATTCATTTGTTATATCTGCTATAATTTCTTTCGTATTAGTTGAAATTCGTTATTTCTTTATTCGGACATTCGGATGCAAAATTCGGCAGAATTTCGATTCGTTACAAAGCGAATTGCACAAGCCTAAAGCCCCATACACACGCGCGGATTATCCGAGGACCAGGTCCGTCGGATCATGTCCGTCGTACTTTGTCCGATGTTGGTTTTGCGTACACACGGTCGGACAAAGTTGTCGGAAAATCCGATCATTCTGAACGTGGTGACGTTTGTTGCCTACGACGGGACTACGTAGAGGCTAGTAGCCAATAGCTTTGGTCTTGTAATGTGATCTGAGCATGCGTAGCACTTTGTCCGTCGGAATTCGCTACACACGATCGGATTTGGTGTGATCGGACTTTGTTGTCAAAAAATCTATCCAGCAGGAGATAGGACTTTGTCCGTCAGACAATCCGATGGAAATTGTCCGATGGTGCCTACACACGGTCGGAATTTCTGACAACATTGTCTGATAGGACAGAATCCATCGGAAAATCCGACCGTGTGTATGGGGCTTAACAGTTCTTCCCATGCAGGGGGTTCTCACTATAACTGCAAAGGCATAACTTTCAGCCTCCTGGCTCTCTTGTGGTAGCTTTACTGCTCTGAGTACCTCTGCAGGGTCTTCCTGGCCATCAAACACATCCCAGGGTTATGTGCAGATGTGTAATTTTGCTATGCATCTTTCCTTTCAGCTCCCTAGCTGCACTTGTCCCTTCTGGACTCTCTCTATAGCCTCCTGGCTGCTCCTGTCCCACATGGACTTCCTCTCAGGCTTGGGCCTTCCTCTGTCCCAACCTGACCTTGATGCATGGCAGCATCTCACATGGCTCCCCTCAGACACACTGACCTCCCTCAGGAGAGTGGGACCCTGAGCTCGAACTCTGGCTCTTTAAGCACACACCTGATCCATTAGTCCACTTGCTTCTCCCAAATTCGGGCATAAACCACCATTCTACTGAGTAGCACGGGTCACCCTGCTACAATATTTATTCCCAGTTTTGGTACCTTTTTTAATTTGCAGGTACAGCCTTTGTTGGGGTTTTCAGTACATATCCAGCTTAGATTCGTTTTTTATAACCAAGTGAATAATTCAGGTTTGTTGGGTCAATGGGGTATGTAACGTATGTTGCTATGATGGATGACCACCCATAGGCAATGGTAACTACAGTAAAACCTTGGATTGCAAGCATAATTCGTTCCGGAAACATGCTTGTAAGCCAAAGCACTCGTATATCAAAGAAAATTTCCCCATAAGAAATAATGGAAACTCGGATGATTCATTTCACAACCATTTATTCATAAGTCCTTCAGTTTATAGTCCATATAAAAAGATTATAACAATGTGCTATAATCCATCCACAAATGGCACCCCTCACAAGGGGATTAGAAGCAAAATCCAGCAGGAACTACAGAGTATAAAAGAAAAAAGAGGCGCCTCTAAGTGTAGCAATATGGTTACATTTAGTGAAGGTACAACATTTAGCAACTCACAGGGTTAATTAAAAGAGGCACATCTAAGTATGCAAGCATACATCCTCCACACCACTGGCTCTCACAGCTGTCAGTCTGCAATCATGACTGGGAAGACTACCCTGCAGTAGTGCAATCTGAAAGCGAGGCTTGATGCGCTCGTGGAGCGCAGCGTGGAAGGGACGACGTCGATGGCGGTGTGAAGGATGGTCTACGTGGACAGCTTTACCCCAGATGCCTGCATACTTAGATGTGCCTGTTTAAATCATCAACCATGTGAGTTGCTAAATGTTGTACCTTCATTCAATGTAATCATATTGCTACACTTAGAGGCAACTCTCTTCTCTTTTATACTCAGTTGTGACATGACACTACTTATATAAAGACATCGCTCGTTTTATTAAAAAAATTTGCTTGTCTTGCAAAACACTCTCAGACCAAGTTACTCTCAATCCAAGGTTTTACTGTATATGGTTTTCCTAATTTAGGTGTACAGTATCCGACCCTCCCCTTTCTAACCTCTATATGTGCTTCAGTGCCCTCCCAGGGGGTTTCCCGCGCACTGTTGTTGCTGACCTTAAGGTGTGCCCTGTATGCAGTTTTACAGGTGATATGTAACAATACCTTAGTACTTATGTATATGTATTTAACAATATTTTTCTTTATAGACAACTGCTATACATTCTTCATGCATCCTGATGAAGCTATCTTTAGTGAAGTGCATGGACTCATGGAGACCTATATCTATATCTGTTATTAGGCAAAGCCATGATTAACTGTATGTCAGTTACCTTACAACCATATGCAGTTAGTTCTTCATATATGCAAGAAATACACATTTGTTTTTAAAGTTTAGTCATACGTGTATATTGTATGATCTTTTAATACAACTATTGTAATAAAACTATTTTTTATACATACCTTGTGTGTACTCCTTGTCTGCCCAATATAGTCTGATTTAGATTATTATTATTTTTTTTATATACCTACTACGGATGATGGCAGTGAGTGTCTCTTTTGTTCTATGTTCAAGTATGTTTCTTATTGTGCCTGTGGACATTTCAGGACATTTTTAGCTGTGTCTTTATAGCGCCGAGTGCTTTATTTTTTTAAATGACAAGCAAGATGTTAGCCATTGTATTTAAAGTCCAATATCATTTTTGAGATTTTAGTTGGATGCTTATTGACTGTTATCTAATTGATGTTCAGCTGCCTATGCTTTTACATCCTCCTTAATAATATTTTATTGTCATCGAATTATGTCTGTTTTAAGAGAGGAGGTATTGGGAGATATTAGTACTTCAAGATTTGGATGGAGCCTCTTATATATAAAATATATTGATAAATTTAGCTATGGTTCTGTAATGCCATTTGGAGTGCTGACAATGTCACAGTTAATTGTAGGCTTTTAAGGTTTGTTTTTCAGCCTGAGGCTTTTAGCACACCTACATAAATATTACCAGTAGTATGATGATATGAACTTGTTCTGTAGAGGCTGCTAATTAAAATAATTCTATCAAGAGCTAAAAGCTTTCATTCAGTTCTCTTCTTATCCACTTATGCATTATGTTACATAGGATTTATCTTTTTGTGAATAGTAATTGTATTTATTCAGGTAGGATAAACATTATTTTGCATGATTAATGTTATAGTTTATTTGTCTAGTCTAAAGTCTGGTACACATGGGCTGAATGTCGGGTGGCATAGGCCGGTTCAGTAGAAACCGGCCAACATTCGGCCTTGGGTGCTGCAGTTAGTCCGACAGAAGCATTGTTCGGCCTGCTTCTGCCGAAGGGGCATAACCGAAATAGGCCTGCCGATCGGCTCCCGAATGAGGTCTGGCGGAGGGCCATTACCCTGTGAGACTACAGTAGGACAGCAGGGGAGATCGCTACACTAACGTTGGATAGTTAGTACAGTGGCTCCTCCTGAGCTGCCAGGTTTTTTGTTTTTTTTCGTTCAGCCCTGCTGGGTTGAACAAAACAAAACTTCTAGTGTGTACCAGGCTTTATCATTGATTGTTAAAAAATATATATAGGAAGATCTGTATTATACTGTATAATGCATGTATTCTGTGAATTTAGAGTCCACATGTACTCTGTAGGAATTAAGAAAAAAGGGGGAGTTTAGACTTTAAATGAAGCACCACATGGTGCCGCTATCCCGGTAATGAATACAGAATAAGGGTAGGAATTAACTTATTATACAGTGCTGTGTTACGGTTATCGGCTGATAATCTATTTATCTTGGAAATAGTCATTTGAGTTGAAATGAAGTCTGACAATTTTCTTTTTATAATGCAAGTAGTCCCTAAATTTTTTAATATTAACTGACAGTTAATATTAACTGACAGTTTGCATAAAAAAATGAGTCTAACTGACTGGCATGGGGAACGATTTACTAAAGGCAAATAGGCTGTTCACTTTGCAAGGGAAGTTGCTCAGTGCGAATTAATTTTCTCCAGAGCTTAGTGAATGTGGTGCAATTTCACTTTGCCAAGTATACCCAATCATGTGCAAGGAATGTAAAAAAAAAAAAACAGTTTCGCTTGCACATGCTTGGATGATGAAAGTCAGTGGAGCTTCACCTTATTTACCAAAAGTTACCTTGTAAAGTGAACAGACTATTTGCCTATATATATATATATGTATATATATATATATATTTTTTTAAATAAACAAGTGATTCAACAAATAAGAAACACTCGTTCACCACTGCGCCAAGGGAAAATCGGTGAAAGAAGTATTTAGGTGTAAAATCAGTGAAAAAAAAGCCGCTACTTATAACATATAAACTGATTAACCTAGTCACTTGAATACAATACTGAAAGTGAACAGCAGCTCTAAAGTATGAAATACATAGTTAACATACTAAACAATGTGATGAATTGATTGCAAACATATTGAACATCGATAAATGTCCAAAAAGTATTGAAATCTTAAAAACCAACACAATAAACAAAGAAAAAAATGGTGTGGAAAATAGAAAAACACTGTGTATGAGTCCACAAAAAATAAAATCACAAAACAAAGTGCAAAAGATGCCAAAGTGCATGGAAGCGATCCTCCAAAGGGTGATAAGATCTTCACACAACATTGTGAGTGCATCAAACATCTTTCCCCATCAGTTGTAGACTCACCAGAGCTAGTTGCCTCCCACTCACGTTTTTGGCAGCAGAGCAGTTACCCTCATAGGGGTAATAACTTCAACACGCCACTCTCTATAGTGAAGGTATAACACGCTCCTATGAGAGGGGAGATAAAAGAAAGCTCCACTAGTGCAATACTATTATATCTAAAACCATAATCAATTTATTGAATAAAATCTTCAAACATTGCACTTACAAATTGCACATGTATCGCAAGCATTGAGAATCAAAAAAAGAGTGTTGTGGTGATAATAATCAGCAAAACAGCAGGCAATATCTCACCACGCTGAAAACCTTTCCAGAGCGTCTCTCCCAATACTAATATATACATATACATATATACATATACACTCACCGGGCACTTTATTATGTACACCTTGCTAGTACTGGGTTGGACTCCCCTTTGCCTTCAGAACTGCCTTAATTCTTTGTGGCATAGATTCAACAAAGTGTTGGAAACATTCCTCAGAGATTTTGGTCCATATTGACACGATAGCTTCACGCAGTTGCAAATCTCCCGTTCCACCACATTCCAAAGGTGCTCTATTGGATTGAGATCTGGTGACTGTGGAGGCCATTGGAGTACAGTGAACTCATTTTAATGTTTAACCACTTTCAGACCGGACCATTTTGCTGGCTTAAGACCAGACCACTTTTTGCGATTCGGCACTGCGTTGCTTTAACTGACAATTGCGCAGTCGTGCGACTTGGCTCCCAAACAAAATTGGCGTCCTTTTTTCCACACAAATGGAGCTTTCTTTTGGTGGTATTTGATCGCCCCTGCGGTTTTTATTTTTTGCGCTATAAACAAAAAAAGAGCGACAATTTTGAAAAAAAACACATTATTTTTAACTTTTTGCTATAATAAATATCCCCCAAAAATATATAAAAAAAACATTTTTTTGCTCAGTTTAGGCCGATATGTATTCTACATATTTGTGGTAAAAAAAATTGCAATAAGCGATTATTGATTGGTTTGCACAAAAGTTTACAAAATAGGGGATAGTTTTATAGCATTTTTATAAATAATTTTTTTTTACTAGTAATGGCGGCGATCAGCTATTTTTATTGTGACTGCGACATTATGGCGGACACATCAGCCATTTTTTACACATTTTTGGGACCATTGTCATTTATACAGCAATCAGTGCTATTTAAATGCACTGATTCCTGTGTAAATGACACTGGCAGTGAAGGGGTTAACCACTAGGTGGCAGTGTAGGGGTTAAGTGTTTCTAGAGGCGTGTTTCTAACTGTGGGAGGGGGGCATGACTGTGAGCTAGTGAATGCTGATCTCTGCTCCAATCACAGGGAGCAGAGATCTGGCTTGATCACAGAGCAGGGTTTACCAGTTGCTAGGCAGAACTGTTTATTTCCGCATCTCCCCATTCAGCCTTCCCGTGAGACAATCGCGGGTATCCCCGCGGCGATTGAGTCCGCGGGACCTGCGACCGGACTCACGGGGGTCCCGACCGGCACGCGCTCGATGGCATGGCGGTACCTGTACGCCCTTATGCCTGTCCGTGCCATTCTGTCGACGTACATCATCGTGCGCCGGTCGGGAAGCGGTTAAGAAACTAGTTTGAGATGATTTGAGCTTTGTGACATGGTGCATTATCCAGCTGGAAGTGGCCATCAGAAGATGGGTACACTGTAGTCATAAAGGGATGGACATGGTCAGCAACAATACTCAGGTAGGCCGTGGCGTTTAAACTATGCTCAATTGGTACTAAGGGGCCCAAAGTGTGACAAGAAAATATCCCCTACACCAGCCCTCAAATTTTCCACTCACCTACTTGCATTTTGCGAGTGGAAAATTAGGTCTGGCGAGGAGCTGGGCTGCCTGGGAGCAGGGGGGCGAGCACCGCCGTCAGGCAGGGATGAATGGGAGCCGTTCTCCCAGAGAAAAAGTGTGGAGAAACAGAGGGGGCAGACGTTTTTTTTAAAGCGGATTAGAGCAGGCGCCGATTGTAATGTAAAGCTGTTACAGCGGGTAAACCCTGCTCTGTGATCAAGCCAGATCTCCTCTTCCTACACGCTTTCTTCTGCTATAATGAATCGGCCGTCCCCTCTGCACAGGTGAAGCTGCACTGGTAACCCTGCAATAATGGACACAGGTGAGGCTGCATGATGGACACAGGTGAGGCTGCATGATGGGCACAGGTGAGGCTGCATGATGGACACAGGTGAGGCTGCATGGGTGAGGCTGCAATGATGGACACTGGTGAGGCTGCATGATGGACACAGGTGAGGCTGCAATGATGGACACTGGTGAGGCTGCAATTATGGACACAGGTGAGGCTGCACTGGTGAGCCTGCATGGGTGAGGCTGAAGTGATGGACACAGGTGAGGCTGCATGGGTGAGGCTGCAATAATGGACACAGGTGAGGCTGCACGGGTGAGGCTGCACGATGGACACAGGTGAGGCTGCATGATGGACACAGGTGAGGCTGCATGATGGACACAGGTGAGGCTGCAATGATGGACACAGGTGAGGCTGCAATGATGGACACAGGTGAGGTTGCACGGGTGAGGCTGCAATGATGGATACAGGTGAGGCTGCAATGATGGACACAGGTGAGGCTGCATGGGTGAGGCTGCAATGATGGACACAGGTGAAACTTCATGGGTGAGGCTGCAATGATGGACATATGTGAGGCTGCACGGGTGAGGCTGCAATGACGGACAAAGATGAGGCTGCAATGATGGACACAGGTGAGGCTGCACTGGTGAGGCTGCAATGATGTGCACAGGTGAGGCTGCATGGGTGAGGCTGCAATGATGGACACAGGTGAGGCTGCATTTGTGAGGCTGCAATGATAGACAAAGGTGAGGCTGCAATGATGTGCACAGGTGAGGTTGCATGGGTGAGGCTGCAATGATGGACACAGGTGAGGCTGCACAGGTGAGACTGCACTGGTGAGGCTGCAATGACGGACACAGGTGATGCTGCAATGATGGACACAGGTGAGGCTGCGTTAGTGGGCACTGGTCACGCTGCGTTGATGGAAACGGGTGAGGCTGCATTGATGGAAACGGGTGACGTGTTCTATGATCAGTAACAAAACCTCCAGCAGCACTGAATTCCCGTTCGGAAAGCACACTGGATGCAGGGCAGCCCAGCAGCTCAATAGCATACTGGGTAAGTTCTGGCCACTGGTCTATTCTCATGACACAGTAAGCCAGTGGATCGGCTGCATGGGTGAGGCTGCAATGATGGACACTGGTGAGGCTGCATGATGGACACAGGTGAGGCTGCAATGATGGACACTGGTGAGGCTGCAATGATGGACACAGGTGAGGCTGCACTGGTGAGCCTGCATGGTTGAGGCTGAAATGATGGACACAGGTGAGGCTGCACGGGTGAGGCTGCAATAATGGACACAGGTGAGGCTGCACGGGTGAGGCTGCACTGGTGAGGCTGCAATGATCGACACAGGTGAGGCTGCATGATCGACACAGGTGAGGCTGCATGGGTGAGGCTGAAATGATGGATACAGGTGAGGCTGCAATGATGGACACAGGTGAGGCTGCAATGATGGACACCGGTGAGGCTGCACAGGTGAGGCTGCAATGATGGACACAGGTGAGGCTGCACTGGTGAGGCTGCAATGATGGACACTGGTGAGGCTGCATGATGGACACAGGTGAGGCTGCACAGGTGAGGCTGCATGGGTGAGGCTGCAATGATGGACATAAGTGAGGCTGCATGGGTGAGGCCACAATGACGGACAAAGGTGAGGCTGCAATGATGGACACAGGTGAGGCTGCACTGGTGAGGCTGCAATGATGTGCACAGGTGAGGCTGCATGGGTGAGGCTGCAATGATAGACAAAGGTGAGGCTGCAATGATGTGCACAGGTGAGGTTGCATGGGTGAGGCTGCAATGATGGACACAGGTGAGGCTGCACAGGTGAGACTGCACTGGTGAGGCTGCAATGACGGACACAGGTGACACTGCAATGATGGACACAGGTGAGGCTGCGTTAGTGGGCACTGGTCACGCTGCGTTGATGGAAACGGTTGAGGCTGCATTGATGGAAACGGGTGACGTGTTCTATGATCAGCAACAAAACCTCCAGCAGCACTGAATTCCCGTTCGGAAAGCACACTGGATGCAGGGCAGCCCAGCAGCTTAATAGCATACTGGGTAAGTTCTGGCCACTGGTCTATTCTCATGACACAGTAAGCCAGTGGATCGTCGACTGGAAAGATAGATAATAGATAAGATTTTTTGAGAAAGCTCTCCATCTCTGTTTTCGCCCCCGGTGATGCAGACGCTGCTGATGGGATGTGGAAGCTGACAGCCCTGGGTGGCGGGGACTAAATAAATTCAGAAATGCATCACTTAGGCGGACGGTTTCTCCACCGCTCCTCTCTTGATCAACAGAAGCATCAAAACTACGTTTTCCACGAGACTGTAACCTACCAGAGTTGGGAAAAGCGTTCGATAAATTCCTCTTTAAGGTTTAAAATTTCATCTTCTGCACTCTCTGTGGGACAGGATGAGTTCTGAGACTTTCCCCTTATAACAATGGTCAAGGAGGGTTTCCAACCAATAGTGATTGTTTGCCATTACGCCACGTGTTCTTGGGTCCTTTCGCAGGCTTTGAAACATGAGGGAGCCCATGCATCGCAAGTTTGCGGAGGCATGAGAAGCAGACTCCTTTGGGTCACTGATGATTACAGTATTTGGAACTGCCTCCTCCCAGCCACGTACTGTTTGACGTATGTTTTAGTATGCTTCAATGCCTCCAAAACTGCCAGAATCCTCTTCCTTCCCCTCCTCCTCCTCCTCCTTTCTCTCCTCTTGTGTGTTCTGTGGCATAGGAACAATGGTGTCTGCATAAAGTGGGTGTTGAGAGGAAAGGAAGTCCTCCTCTTCGTCCCACTCCTCTGCCTCGAGTGCCCTGTCCATAATGCCATGCAGAGTCTGCTCCAGCAGGAACACAACAGGGATTGTGTCACTGATGCATGCATTGTCACAGCTCACCATTCTTGTGGCCTCCTCAAATGGTGACAGTACAGTGCATGCATCCTTTATGAGCAGCCATTGGCGCGGGAAAAAAAGCCGAGCTGGCCTGAGCCTATCGTTGTGCCATAATCACAAAGGTACTCGTTGACGGCCCTCTGCTGCATGTGCAGCTGCTGCAGCATTGCCAAAGTCGAGTTCCACCTGATGGGCATGCCACAAATCAGGCAGTTTACAGGCAGGTGGGATTCCCGCTGAATTTCAGCCAACCAAGCACTGGCTGTGTATGATCGCCTAAAATGGCTACAGATTCTTCTGGCCTGCTTTAGTAGATCTTCCAACACGGGTACCTATTTAGAAAACACTAAAACACTATACCACCAAATTGAGGACATGTGCCAGGCAGGGCACATGTGTCAACTTTCCCTGTCTAAGGGCGGACAGGAGGTTTGAGCCATTATCACACACCATTCCTGGCTCCAGCTGACATGGCGTGAACCACCTCTGGGCATGTCCCTGCAGAGCTGCAAGAATCTCTGTCCTGGTGTGGTTCCTGTCTCCTATACACACCAGCTGAAGCACTGCATAGCACTTTTAGCCTGACTCATTGAATAGACCTTTGAACGCTTAGGAGGTACTTGAGGTTCATAGGACAATTCAGCAAGGGAGGGCATGGAGGAGGAGGAGGGGGTAGACCTGACAAATCTTGCATCATCACCAGCTGTATGGAGACGTGGGGGAACAACAAGCTGCAGCACTGAGCCCAGTCCTGCGTCCTGAGTTGCAAGCAGAGTTACCCAGTGTGCTTTGAATGAAATATATCATCCCTGCCCATGCTTGCTGAAGCAGCAGTAACGTCTTTGATGCTGACTGCCTTGCCCAACGATGCCACAACATTGCCTTCCACGTGATGGTAGAGAGCTAGAATTGCCTTACGTGAAAAGAAATAGCGACTGGGAACCTGCCTTTCAGGAAAGGTTTCACCTGCTGGTGGCACTGTCAGATCTATGGGCCGCAGTTTCGGTTTCCACCAGCGGGTGTTTCCCAGCAGTCTGGAGCCGACATCATCTCCTGCAATCAGGCATCACCTGAGACTGATTGCAGGAGGTGTACTTATACCCGGCAGATGCTTGCGCTCATCGCCTTGGTATTGTTCCTTGTGCCCTGACCTGTGACCCTGTATCTGTTCCTGGACCCCTGCCCTTCCGTCTGATCCCTTCCACCTGCTCCCCCTGTCTCCTGTTACCCTCTCCCTGTCCTGTCTTGTTCCCAGCCCTATCTGCTTGATCTCCCGTGTATGACCCCGGCTTGTTTATGATTATGATTGCATCTTACTCCAGTATATACTTTTGGTTTAGACAGTTATTTATTGTGTGTCACTGGGGTTGGTTGCTGGTTAGTCACTGTTTGTCATATTGGAGGTGCGTTTACATTTGTTTATTTACCTTTCTTATAAATTATATTATTTTCACTTTACACATGTTTGGTTCACTCTGTTGCAGTCCACACAATTCTGGTTGCACCAGTCCATCCCTGACTAGAAGTGGCTGTATGGAGGAGCCATCTTGGTTCCGTTGTTTTTGCTAAAATGCATCCGGAAGTAGTTGTCTACTTTTCTTTACTGGTGACGATGGATAATAATTATTGCCGTCAGATATTGAAGGAGTGGGCCAGAGATCAACTTTTATGCCCCGTACACACGGTCAGATTTTCCGACGGAAAATGTCCTATCGGACAATGTTGTCGGAAATTCCGACCGTGTGTAGGCTCCATCGGACTTTTTCCGTCGGATTTTCCGACGGACAAAGTTTTATCTCCTTCTCTCAAATTTTCCGACAACAAAGTCCTATCGGACTTTTTCCGATCGTGTGTAGCGAATTCCGACGGACAAAGTGCCACGCATGCTCAGATCACATTACAAGACCAAAGCTATTGGCTGCTAGCCTCTACGTAGTCCCGTCGTACGCAACAAACGTCACCACGTTCAGAATGATCGGATTTTCCGACAACTTTGTCCGACCGTGTGTATGCAACACCAGTGTCGGACAAAATCCGTCGGAAAAAATCTGATGGATTTTGTGGTCGGATTTTCAGACCGTGTGTACGGGGCATTAGAGTGTATCCATCTTGCCCTTTACACAGCATACTGGGCCGGTGCCCGTTACCCAGCCTGTTGAGTCAGTGCCCATCACCCAGCCTGTTGAGCCGGTGCGCATCACCCAGCCTGCTGGGCTGGTGCCTGTCACTCAGATTTCTGAGCTGGTGCTTGTTACCCAGCCTGCTGGGCCAGTGCCCGTTACCCAGCCTGTTGAGCTGGTGCCCGTTACCCAGCTTGCTAATACTGCTTGCTAAATTGGTTCGTGATGTCCAGCTTGCTGCTGCTGCTCTCCAGCCTGCTGCTCCAGTGCCTGCTGTCAAGCCTGTTGCTCCAGTGCCCGCTGTCCAGATATAGTCAGCGGGCCATATGCATCTTACTGCTGCATATACTTTTGGTTTAGGCAGTTATTTATTGTGTGTCACTGGGGTTAGTCACTGTTTGTCATATTGCAGGTGCGTTTACTTTTGTTTATTTACTTTTCTTATAATAAATTATATTATTTTCACTTTACACGTGTTTGGTTCACTCTGTTGCAGTCCACACAATTCTAGTCGCACCAGTTCATGACACTGCCATTGTGGTACAGCACATTCTGCAAATTCACGGAAGGGGGCAGAATCTATGAGGTGGAAAGGCAGAAGTTGTGTATCTTGTATAAATCTCTCACTGATCCAGCAATCCGATGGGAAGCATTATTCCATATAAAATGGAGACATCTCCTCTGAAGAGCTTTTTAGTTGTGACAGTGGAATCGATACTGGGAGCATCTCAAATAAAGTAAATTGGGGAGTATTGACATTTTAAGACCATTGATTCTTCCAAGAAGGGAGAAATGGAGGGTGGTCCAATAGGTCAATAGACAAATAATTTCTGTGAACAGAGGGGGAAAGTTAGCCTTATGCAGAGTAGAATACGATGTGAGCTAAACTCCCAGATATTTAAGTGAGTGCAGACACCAGTGGTAGTCAAAGTTTTGTTGAAGAGATGCAAGTTGGGTTGGGGGATATTAATAGGCAAAGCTTCTGTTTTGGCAGAATTGAATTTGAATCCCGAAATAGAACTAAAAGAGGTTAAAATGTTGTGTAAAGAGGGAAGAGATGTGTGTGGATGTGTAAGCGTCAATAGAATGTCATCAGCAAATATAGACAGTTTATACCCCTGCTTTGGCAAGTGCACTCCACGGATATTAAGGCTGCACCTAATGGCAGCGGCAAGGGGCTCTAAACTGAGAATGAAAAGTAGAGGTGACAAAGGGCAACCCTGCCTAGTACCGTTACTAAGGGGGAACAAATGCGAAAGATGGGAGGAGAGCTGTACCTGAGAGGTAGGTTTTGAATATAATGCCTGTAGAACCTGGATAAAAGGGCCTTAGAACCCGTATTGGGATAAGGTTGCAAACATAAACGGCCAACTCAGGCGGTCAAAGACTTTTTGAGTGTCTAAGCTTAGCACTAAAGCAGGGCGTTTGGTTTAAGTTAGGAGATCTATAAGATCTATCGTACATCTCGTGTTATCACCTGCATGTCTCATGGGAACAAAACCTACCTGATCCCTGTGTATCAGTAACAGCAATAACAATGAGAGTCTATTTGCCAATATCTTTGGGTCCACCGGGTTACTCAAGGCCAGGGATTGCAGCCTAAGCAGGAATTGCTCCATGTGTTGTGCTGGCCAGAGCTTTAGCAGTGGATTAAAGCCCTGGTAAATGTTCTTTTAAAAGCCCATTTTACCCATGGGGTGCCTGGAGGATTCTGGAAGCAGGCAGTATGGGTCCTGTGGCGTTGGAGGCTATTTTAGTGGTGCAGGAGCCAGGAAGGAAGGAACGGGATTGGAGCTAGACTCTCACGCATCCACCATCTTGCAAGCCGCGCATGCGCCCCTCGGAGTGGATGTTTGAGTGATATTTTCAGACACGATTTGTGATGTAGCTTGGGACAGTGTTGTGCATGGCTTTTCATGTTGTTGTTAGTATTTTAAATGTAATTAGCTGGGCAATCGGAAGCCAGTTGAGGGATTGCAAGAGAGGGGTGGCATACACTGAGCAGTTGGTAAGGTAGAGGAGACTGGCAGCAGTATTCATGATAGACTGAAGTGGGGATAGCCTGTGTAGAGTTAAGCCTATAATAAGAGAGTTGCAATAGCCAAGGCAAGAGATAACAAGGTTGTGAATGAATAGCTTGATAGTTTCATTAGTTAAAAAATAAGTGAATTTTAGAGCTTAAGTCTAAAAGCTTTTCACAGTGATTGGATTTGGGGCTGTAAGGACAGGTCAGAGTCCAGGATTACACCTAGTAGTTTTCTTTGTTTTTGTTTGACATGTGTCACCCTTCCATTGCTACTTGCTGTTAAAGCCAGTTACAGGTTGGGGCAGTTGCCGTTTGTTTGTACCTTTGGTTATTTGGTGAGGGGATGCACTGGACACCTTTGTCATAGTTATATTTGCTGGGTGTCCAGTGCACCCCTGTGCCTTTAAGGAGAAGTGGGCACCCTCCAGGTAAACCTGCCCTCAATCTATCCATTACTATACAGTATATGTGCTACTATTATGGAGGCTCTCAAAATGTATAGAGTTAGGACTGCAGATAATACTGTGGTGCCTTGTCGCTGCCTTAGCAGCTTACGCATGTATTTGCAAATGTGTGCGAACTAAACCCCTGTTTTTAACATGAATTGTTAGACAGGACAATTCAGTTTGTTGCAGGCTGGTTGGTAAGTTGAGCTGGGAATTTGTCTTTGTTTTTGATTACACCTAGTACCTTGGTATGAGGGGAGGGACTTATAGTTGTATGATTGATCTTGATGAAAAAGTTAGTGGGTGTGTGTGTGTGTGTGGGGAGGGGGGGGTTATTAAAAGTTTGGTTTTAGAAAGATTTAGTTTGAGGAAATGGTATGATATCCATACTGATAGTAAGTTAGTAATGTGAGAGCAGATTGAAGGAGTGAGGTGAGGAGTAGAGAGATAGATTTTGGCTGTCATCAATGTAGAGATGGCATCGGGAGCTGTATGAGGTTATCAAGTAACCAAGAGAGAAAGGAGATGTAGGTAGTGATGAGAACTGGTCCAAGAACCGAGGCATTGGGGACCCATACAGAAAGAGTTAGGTAACGCTGAAGGAGTGCTGTAATAGAGAGGAGGAGAACCAGGAAAGATCAGAATCTTGGAGGCCTAGAGAAAGGAGTTTATTAAGGAGGAGCAGGTGGTCAACAGTATCAAAAAATACAGAAAGGTATAGTAGTAAGAGTATGGAGTATTGGCAATTGGTTAGGCAGTTAGTAAATCATTAGTGTGTTTTAGTAGAACAGTTTCTGTGGAATGCTAAGAGCGAAAGCCAGACTGTAAGGGGTCAAGAAGATTGTTTTCAGTGAGAGAAGAGCTAATACTGTTGTAGACTGAGCCTTATAAAAGTTTGGAGGTAAATAGGAGCAAGAAGATGGGTATTAAGTTGTTCAGGTTGGTGGGGTCTAGTAAGGTATTTTTTACAAATGGGGGTGATCTGTGCATGCTTTGGAGGGGAAGTAGTAGTAGAGAGGGAGAGATTGCAGATGTGAGTGAGAGAGTATAAGATAGAAGAAGAGAGTGATCATAGTACATGGGAGGGAACAGAATCCAGGGGACAATTGGCTAGAGGGGCATCTGAGAAGAGTTTGGTAACCTCTTCTGTAGTAGCTGTGTCAAAAGGGGAAGTATTGAATGTGCCATTAGACCGGGTATGTTAATTTGGGAAGATACCTGTACAGTGGGAATATCCTCACAAATTGCATTAATCTTCTTTTTGAAGTGATTGACAATCTCTTGGGGAGTGAGCTAGTAGGTAGAGGTGTTAAAGGTAGAGAAGAACTGATGAGGACTGGATAACAAGGTATTAATAAGACTGACAAAGTAAGTTTGTTTGGCAGCATGGTGCAGGAACTGTATTTTGGGAGGGCCGATTTGTATAGGGTGAAGTCTTGCAGGGATTAAGTTTAAGCCACAGTCACTCAAGAGCATGGCTGTGTCTGGTGTCCTCAGTTTGCCACATGGTTGTAACATTCTGGGCCTAATTTTATGTGTAGGTATAGGAGCAATGGCATCCAGCAAGGATGTGAACTGAGTGAACTGTTGTAGACAGAGGTGGCCAGGTTAGGACAGGACAGTAGTGAGATTTTGTCATAGAGGTCATAAGGGTTAAAGTGGCGAAGGTTTCTACAAGCAATCATTTGATGCTTGAATGGATAACTGGTTGAAGACAAGACAGAAAGGGGGTGTTAGTGAGAGTGCAGAGATTGGAAAATACAAGAAAAGCAAATCTGGCGCACAGCATGCGGATAGTTTGTGACAAATGGTATAAAAATAACATAAGTCCTTAGTCTAACTAATGCCGCGTACACACGAAGGGACTTTTCCCAGCGGACCTAGTCCAGCGGACAATCCGCCGGACTTTCCAGCTGGCTTCGCCGGACTTTCCGAGCGTGTGGACTTGCCCACACACGCCCGGACTTCTCCGGCGGACAATCCGCTGGACAAAGTCTGCGGGACTTTTGAAAATGAACGGACTTGCCCACACACGGAGCAGTCCGTTCATTTAGAACGTAACTTCAGGTACGTAGCTAGCGTAGGCAGTAAATGCCGGCGCGCTAGCTCCGTCACCTGGCATGGCGACCCCCGAAGGCGGATCGAGACCCCCAGATGACGGCGGCGACGAAGAAGAAGGTAGCCGGACTTCTCCGCTCCGTAAAAGAGCTAGGTAAATGGCGGAGGAGTCCGGCGAGAAGACCCCCAAGACGGAAGAAGACCCCCGGAGCAGTGCAATAAAATATTTTTTCAAAAGTGTGTTTTTTTTACTTTACATTTTACACCTTAGGTGAATGGGTAGGGGTACATCGTACCCCATACTCATTCACATAGGGGTGGGGGGCCGGGATCTGGGGGGCCCCTTATAAAAGGGGGCTCCCAGATTCCGATAAGCCCCCGCCTGCAGACCCCGACAACCAACGGCCAGGGTTGTCGGGAAGAGGCTCTTGTCCTCATCAACATGGGGACAAGGTGCTTTGGGGTGGGGGGGCCGCACGGCCCCCCTTTCCCCAGGGCACCCCCCATATTGAGGGCACGCGGCCTGGTACGGCTCAGGGAGGGGGGGCGCTCGCTCGTCCCCACCCCTTTCCTGGCCTGCCTGGCTGCGTGCTCGGATAAGGGTCTGAGATGGATTTGGGGGGACCCCCATGCCGTTTTTCGGCGTGAGGATTCCCTTTAAATCCATGCCAGGTGACGGAGCTAGCGCGCCGGCATTTACTGCCTACGCTAGCTACGTACCTGAAGTCACGTGCTAAATGAACGGACTTTCCGATGAGTGGCAAGTCCGTTCATTTCAAAAGTCCGGCGGACTAGCCTATTAACGGCGGGATTGTCCGCTGGACTGCCAAGTCCAGTGGATAATTTTAAAACAAAACTTAAAACTTTAGTCCGCCGGACTTTTTGAAAAAAAAGTCCGTTGGAGGCCCACACACGAGGGGATTATCCCCTGGACTTGAGGCCAGGGGATAATCCCGCGGGATAGTCCCTTCGTGCGTACGCGGAATAAGACTATGTAACAGAAGACAGAAAGCAAGGGAGGGTCCAGCCTGCACAGTCATCATATCCTTCTTATGATCCGGGTCCCCACCTCTTCCTGTGATGTAATTTCCTCCCATGGGGTCCACGCCGGGTTCCATAGACTTCCTTGACTCTCCAGGCATCCCAGCTCTCTTTCCAGCAGCTATCCAGACCCCTTGACGGACTTCCAGGATGGCGGCAGCCCCTGAGGATGATGATATTCTTCTAAAACGTGAATTACCTTATATTGTTTAAGTGTTCTTAATCGTATGCAATAAAATACCATGTTTTAAAATTACACTTAGGTGCGCCTCCCCTCCCTTCCTTTCTTTAATTGTAAAATACAAGGTCAAGGGTGTTACCATCGGGGTGAATGGAAGTGTGTGCTTATTGTGTTAGGTCAAAAGATGAGGGTAATGCCGCATACACATGGTCAGAATTATCATTAGAAAAAGCTCTGATGGTTTTCCTGTCGGAGTTCCGATGTAATTTTGCTCAAACTGTCTTGCCTACAAACGGTCACACCAAATTCCGACTGTCAATAACACCGCAACATACAACACGTTCGACGGCACTATAAAAGGGAAGTTTAATGCTTCCGAGCATGCGTCGAATTGTTTCCGAGAATGCGTCGGAATTTTGCGTGTCGGAATTGCATACAGACTTTCGGAAAATCCGATAGAAAGGTTTTCCGTTGGAAAAATTAATAACAGGCTCTCAATCCAAAGTCCGTCAGAAATGCCGACAGAAAAAGACCGATTGGCATATACACGGTCGGAAAATCCGATGAAAAGCTCCCATCGGACTTTTTCAATCGGAAATTCCGACCGTGTGTACGTGGCATAAGTCGAGAAGTTGAGATGTAGCCAGGCTGTTAAAGTGGTTGTAAAGGCTCAAGGTTTTTTACCTTCATGCATTCTATGCAATGGCAGATGGGATCGCACTTCTCAGTGTTCAGAGAATAGGCCATAGAAGTACTGGCAATCTTGCCAGTAGCAGAAATGGGCGCCATTGGAGCATCATGTGATAGATGGTTCCCCCTGCTGGCCTATAAAAGGCTGCCTCTGTCTGATCCAAGTTACTGGATTGTCTTCAGATCTTCCCTGTTCCTGTGTTATACTTTCAAGTGTTTCCTGTTGTGACCTCGGCTTGCCTCCTGACCTGCTCTGATCTTCTCTCCAGTGTTTGACACCCGGCTTGGCTCACAGACTTACGATACTTGCACCTGCCTGATTACCAGTGTTTGACCCCCGGCTTGGCTTATCACTTATCTGTGTTTGACCCTCAGCTGGCCGAACCACAGCCTCCAATCTGCTCTCCTGTGTTTTACCCTCAGCCAGGTTTTTACTAGTGTCCAGATTACTCCTTGTCGTCTTCTCAAGCAAAGGCTCCAAGTGATTATCAGCTAAAGCCTTCTCAACCTGCTGGAAACCCGGCGCTTCTGTGAGCCCTATACCTCCTGTACTACTTTCGGGGGTATACTGCGCTTAGCCACAAGGGGAGCCTCTCTCAGCATCTTGGCCTTGGAAAAGGTACCCAACCCCGGCGCAGAATTTCATTGTCTCTCAAATCAATGCAGTAAATACCAATAACACCTACTGTATAGTACAATTTATATGCAAATGTTAAAATAGTAAAATGATAAAAACAAATATAAAACGCTACATATAGAAGACAGCATCCATTGGGATATGGGGTCACCAATACGGAATCTGTACATTGAAATCATATCCCCTCTCAAGCGTCTCTTCTCCAGAGAGATAAAGTTCAGTGCTCGTATCCTTTCCTCATAACTAAGGTCCTCCAGTCCCTTTATTAGCTTTGTTGCCCTTCTCTGGACTCTCTCCAGTTCCAGCACATCCGTCATGCAAACTGGTGCCCAGAACTGGATGACATACCTCTGGTGTCCAGAGTCTTGTAGAGTGGGAGAATTATCCTTTTATCTCTGGAGTTAATCCCCAACAGCTTGGAATTGCATGCCATTGCTGAGCCAATCATCTACTAGGATCCCCAGGCCCTTTTCCATCCTAGATTCCCCCAGAGGTTCTCCCCCTAGTGAGTAGATTGCAATCATATTTTTGCCACCCAAATGCATTATTTGAAATTTTTCTACATTAAACCTAATTTGCCATGTAGTTGCCAACCACATTAATTTGTTCTGATCTTCTTGCAAGGTTTCCACATCCTGGATAAATTATTGCCCTGCTTAGCTTAGTATTGTCCGAAAATACTCAGATTGAGCTGTTTATCCCATCTTCCAAGTCATTTATGAACAAATTAAATAGGATTGGTCCCAGGACAGAACCCTGGGGGACCCCGCTTTCCACACCACACCATTCCTAGTACTCCCCCTTTATCTCTACCCTCTGAACTCGCCCCCGTAGCCAGTTTTCAATCCATGTACTAACCCTATGGTCCATGCCGACAGACCTTAATTTGTACAGTAAACGTTTATGGGGAACTATATCAAATGCCTTTGCAAAGTCCAGATACACAACGTCTACGGGCCTTACTTTATCTAGATGGCAGCTCAGCTCCTCATAGAAGGTTATTAGGTTGGCTTGGCAACAATGATTTTTCATGAATCCATGCTGATTACTGCTAATGACACTGTTTTCATTACTAAAATCTTGTATATAGTCCCTTATCATCCCTTCCAGGAGCTTGCATACTATTGATGTTAGGATAACTGGTCTGTAGTTCCCAGGGATATCCCTGTGCCATCTGCTGAAAAAGTAAAGGGATTTGTTAGTATTAAACACTAGACATGAGTGTCCCCATCAGTAAATCGAGATGTGTTTTCCAGTAGGGGAGGAGAGATAAGAGGAATATGTCACTTCCTATTATCGCGGATTGCAAAGTGTCAGGTGCTAGGAATGTAGATGTGGCCTGAGGCTTGCATGTCTCGGATCCCCACCCACTGAAGAAGCCCAATAGGAGGGCGCAACGCATCCAGGAGGGAGGAGCCAAGTCTGTGACATCACGCCACTGCCGTGGTTACGAGTGTAGTGGTGAGCTGGCTTAAAAGTGTTTTCAATTGTGGGGGATAATTGTTTTTAAATGGAGAGCACAATGATGTTGCCCTTTTGTCCCATTTAACATATGTTGGAAACTACAAAAGTGGAAAGAGGAGGTCCCGATATCCAGAGTTTAGGAGGGGCAGTGAGGAGGTTACTGCCTGGAGAGATTAACACCAGTCAAATGATATCGATGAGCTTATTATTATTATTGTGTTGGAGGTGAGCAGGCATTTCATCTAGTGGTAGATGAGCATTTGTCACAAGAAGAATTGGAGAAATTTTATATACACAGAAGAGTACTGGACTGTTTATTCATTTTAATTTTATTCGATTTTATTTTATAATTTATGCATGGACTTTATATTTGTTTAAAGAGTGTTGCGCTACACTGTAATTGATGATAATGAATGAGAGCGGGTGAGGTGAAAACACCTTTAGAGTGTTTTAGCTGGCAATACAGTAGAATTGATCACAATTTTCTGTTTTATATTTTTTTATATATATATATATATATATATATATATATATATATATATATATATATATATATATATATATATATATATATATATTTTTTTTTTACAGGTTTTTTAGTTATATTGAAATATTTGGCAGAACGGATTGAATAAGTACACTAATTATTATTAATAATACTAATATACAGGGTTTAAATTAGCGCCAACAGTTTGCGATACACAGGTAAAATGCATATATGTGAAATGTTTACCTACCCAAAGAAGTGTCCTTTTGTTCAGCCAGTTCTTATTTTATACAGAAGAGTTTAATTCTGTTATTTTTGCTATGGTTAAGCAGTGAAGCTTGTTCTAGGACACTCTCTATTGGGAACAATGAATTAGCAACAATACAGTGATGTCATTACTATGCTTTCCCCTCCTGTCTATATGCTCTCAGATTTACGACAACAGCGTTGTGCAGATTAATATTGTCTGATTTGTTCTGTGCTTCTGGATTATAGGAGGCTACTATAATATTCAAGTACTTATGCTAGTTCTATATCAATATGTATAGTTTCATCCATAATATAATACTAATTGTTTTGGTTTTGTTGTGTATCACAATTTAAAAGACAAAAATAAAAGTATGAGTAAGTGGTTCTAAAGGCTGAATTTTTTTACCTTCATGCATTCATTGCATGAAGGTAAAAAAACCTTCTGTGTGCAGCTCCCCCCTCAGCCCCCTCTAATACTCACCTAAGCCCGATCCAGCTATGTGCACAAGAGCAGAAGCTCTCCTGGGTCTCTGCCTCCTTATTGGCTGAGACACAGCAGTGGGAGCCATTGGCTCCATCTGCTGTCAATCACAGCCAGTGAGGAGGGAGCGGGGCCAAGCGGCACTCTGTGTGTCTCAGGACTAGAATCTTGGACATTTTGCTGGAATGTGGCAATGTTTGCAAAATGTATTGAAGTTGGTGGGGTTACTTGGAAACAATAAGCATGTTTTCAGATGTTCGCTTGACCTGCTAAGCATTGCCTTTTCTTTTTTAACAATACATACGCCAATAGCTAAGTGCCAGAACGAGGTACTCCAGCACCCAGGGTAAAGATACCAAACTGCGCCCCCGCCTAACCCAAGATGTGTGAGCTTAGGGCATCCCACTCCCAGCAGCCACCAGTTAGTCTCAATATCACTGTACAGTTCTAGATGTGCCAATCAGGTTTCATGTGGATCCAAAAAGTGCACAGTGACATTGTAGGACCTTTCTGCTGTGTGTTCTCTGCTTCTGCTGGTCTCCTTACACTGATCATGAATAGCACTGAACCAGCCATAACCAAAAAATAAAGAAGCAAAGCCTGCATGCCAGTCACAGTATGTACTGTAGTTTCACAAATTAGAGAGAAACAACAAGTTGTTTATTTCAGATCACGTAGTTATGGCAAAACATTTTTTTTTAAATTTCGGACAGAGTAAAGGAGGGTTTAAACCCCTTTAATTTTTTTTTTTAATCTGTGTTCTGTGTCCCATAGGGGAGCTTTACCTTCACTTCATTTTCCACAGCAGAAACAGAAAGTGAGAGGAAATTCCTGCAAAGTGAGGAAATCCCAGAGCGTCACCTGAACTAGTATCATTGTTGGAAGATTTCCCCTCTATTCCTGTTCTGGCAACACAAAGTTTTTTGTTTTTTTTTACTTTCGGTGATAATGGTAACAGGATGAATAGAGAGGGTGAATCTCCCTAATGGGGACACTGACAGCAAAATGACCTCACAGAGGTTCTAAACCCTCTCCACTCTATCAAAAAAAAAAGTTTTTCTTTTTGGCTAAGATTAAGTGTAGTATCCGGTTTTATAAGTGTTCAGGAGGGATGCTGTACCATCATTCTGGCCTTTTAGTAGGAATGGCTGGCTGTATAGTGTCCGTGCAGGTATGATAGGGGCTCTGACGGCTAGTACCGTCTGGAACAGAAATCGGCAGCCCACAGGATGTGGGGCATGAGAGTAATTTCCCCAGGAAGACTGGAGGGGCCTAGTGCCTCCTGATTTCAATGGGTCTACCTTGTCTGGCCATGAGCTTAGAAGGCAGATAATCCCTGGTGTCTGGGAGTTTGTCGTTCCAGAGGTGCTCTTAGTAACACTACGGACCTGGGAAACCCAGTGTGTGTGTAGCAAACTCTAGAAAGGCTGGTGCTAGAGTGGAATTTTTGTGTGATAGGTAAGGTAAATTTGGGCGTTCTGATCTGGGCTGGGAATGGCTCAGGATAGCAGCTGGTGACTCACAGGCAGCATTACTAAGACCTCCCTCTTCTTTCTAGAGCCTTCTCCAAGCTACTAGAAAGAGAGGAGGAGAGAAGAGGTGGAGCTGCCTGGGGTGTTGTAAGGAGCCCTGACCAATCCCCAACTTGGATTGGCAGGGGGCAGGCCTCCTTAAATACCCAGAGTCAGACTAGCTGGGGAGGAGTCGCTGGAGTTGTTCAAAGCTTGAAGATGGAATGCTAGACTGTCGGGGCCTTTGAGGGAGCACCCCAGTCTGGGGGGGGGTGACCTTGGGCCCGGGGATCGGGTGCGGACAAGGACCTTCAAGAAAACATGAAGGCATCTTGGACACAAGGCACAGGAGTAGGTTGGACTTGATGAACTTGTGTCTTATTTCAACCTCACCTACTATGTAACTATGTGCAGGAGGAGAAATGGAGCAAACCTACTGAAGTGTATATAAGTTGTCCCACTTGATTGTTCTAAAATTCACTGGGCATACCATACTTCCTATACCCCATCCAAGTTAAATTCCCTCAATAAAATAAAAAAAATCAAAGCTGACAGACTGTTCATTGTCTTGGAGTGTCTGGGAAGTGAATGCCGGGCTGGGCAGGGTGACAGATGGGCCACATTACTTAGCAGCACCTACGGGGGGTACTGCTACATGTGAAAAAGCACATGGCCACATTACTATGTTTTTTTCTGCATGGCGCCTCTATGAGCTAGGCCTTTTGACTAAGTCTGGGGCAATTTTTGTTACTAGGCCTCAGGAGATAGCCAGTGTGTCTGCAATGGCACTATTTAGATTATTTTTCTCTCAAGTTTTGACACGTTTGTCTGTGTTTGTTTTCTCACTGAATGGAGGGTGTGGGTTTTCAGCCTACCCTGAAGTCTAGGGGGAGGATGTGTGGCCATTAGTTTCATTCCTCCCCAAAACTGGGGGGGGGGTCTCTCTCTTCAGGAGAGCCCCTTATTTAGCACTCATTGGTCGGCTTCAGCTGACCATGAGGAGCAGGGTCCACCAGGCCTTTTGGCTAGGTGGATTAAGTTGAGTCTTGCCTCTGTCATGAGCCTTGCGCCCCATGGTGTAAGGGTAAGGTCCTATCCCTTCACGGGTGGACATGAGAAACACCCTTAAGTGTACTTTTTTGAGTGTGTTGTTTGCATGCATTTTTTTTTTTTTGTACATTTAGGTGTTTTATTTTTCCACACCACCACGGATTAAGAGAAACATAAATTAGTAGCTAATACTTTAGGGGGAAAAAAAGGAGGTGGAAAATAGCAACTTTTGCAGTTTTTAACACTGGGTGCATGCTTGTGTTGATGTCTCTTTACATTTCAAAAGTTGCCATTTGACCTTTTTGTTTAACCACTTGGGAAAGAAAAATTTACCCCTCTTCATGACCAGGCCATTCTTTGCGATACGGCACTGCGTTATTTAAACTGGCAATTGTGTGGTCATGCAATACTGTACGCAAATGAAATGTATGTGCTTTTTTTTCCAAAAATAGAGCTTTCTTTTGGTGGTATTTGATCACCACTTGTTTTTTTATTTTTTGCCCTATAAAAGGAAAAAGTACAACATTTAAAAAAAATATATTTTATATTTTTTTTACTTTCTGCTATAAAACTTATCCAATAAAAAGAAAATGTAAAAAATCGAATTTCTTCATAAATTTAGACCAATATGTATTCTGCTACATATTTTTGGTAAAAAAAATTCCAATAAGCGTATATTGATTGGTTTGCACAAAGGTTATGTCTTCTACAAACTATGAGATATATACTGGAATTTTTTTTATACTAGTAATGGTGGCAATCAGCGACTTATATCGGAACTTCAATATTGCAGTGGACAGTCTGACACTAATTGACACTTTTGACACTTTGTGGGAACCAGTGACACTAATACAATGATCAGTGCTAAAAATATGCACTGTCACTATACTATTGACATTGGCTGGAAAGGGGTTAAACATCTAGGGCGAACAAAGGGTTAAATGTGTGCCTAACCAGTGTTTGTATGCTACGTGTGCTGTTTTTACTAAGAGATGTGATGGATTTTATTTCCTGCTTTTTAGGGAAAGAAAATCCATCACATCCCTGCTGCCAGAACAGAGCTCTGCCTTGTTTACAGAGCTCTTTTCTGTGTCTCTCCTCGCCGATCAGTGGGTGTCATACATGCTTACATAACAAACAAACAAACAAATCTATTTCTTATTTTGAGTATTTCTTGTTTTTTTTTGTTGGTGTTTTATTTAACACACAAATATAAAAAAAAAAAAAATTATTGTGTACTATTTCTATCAACATTTCAAGGTGTTACTTTTTTTCTAAATATTACAACAAATTATAATTTAAAAAATGCCAGGGGTAGGATTTTTTTACTTTTACATTTAACTGATTAGACATGGTGTGACAAAAAATCAAAAAAATATCTAATAAACACTTTTTAAAAATAACCAAAATTCTGAAAAGGGAATACATTATTAAACCTTCTATCCTCTCTCTTGTATTTCTTGACATTTTTTGGACAATAGGACAAACAAGATGCAAAATTAGCAACTTGAACATTTATAACACAGAAGATATATTGTTGCTATTTTAACACTTTGATTTCTATTGCCTAAAGAACCTCAAGTAACAACATATATATCCCTAAGCAAAAATACAAAATTGCCCAAAGAATATTTTTTGAAACAATTTCTTAACTATTTTCTTTTAACCATTTTTTGTTATATTAGGTTTGCATTTTTTTTTCTTTTTTGAGTTTTTATTTTAAACAGTTTTTTTTTGTAAGGACCTATTTATTAATCAACATTTTTTCAACTTATTTAGTGATTCCTAAATGGGTTGTTGATCTACAAAAACTAGGTAATCACAGAGGAGAAAGCTTTTATTGACAACAACCTATTCTTGAGTCACCACCTCACTTGGAGTCCAAAGTGGTCTATGCATAGGTGTTCGCAGCCTATTGCAATAGGGTGTGCCCCCCTAAGCTCAAACACACATTCGCGCGCACGCGCGTGTGCGCGTGTATGTATATATATTTATATATTTATATACACACACACTCTTATAAATAAAAGTAAACAAACATTTTAAAACATGGACCGTGTCAGAAGGGCCTTTAAAATTGTTTTATACAGTAAATATAGGAAAAAAGTATAGACAGTATTTTGAATAGTGTAATCACGAAAGAGATCAAATAAAAACAACCCAAGCTAGTTTGCCTTTTTGGTAAGCTGAAGTAAAGACTAGTGGAGTGGTTGACAATGGGGCTAGAAAATGAGCACCAATATCAACCAGTCAGGTTTCACCTTTTATCTTATGCTAAAGTGAAACAAGAATTCTGATTGGTCACCATGGACAATGACTACAGATTTATGGTCATTTATTTTTCTTCAGTTTTTGCATCAGCCCCATTGCAATAATCTTGTTTTGCAGAAAGTGTATGTTTTATAGACTTTCACATCACAAAAGAACATATTCACAGTACAACCATGTGAAATGAGTTTACAAGACAAAACAACATTTTAAAAAGAATGTTTTTACAGCAGTACAATTTGTATTGTTACATTATATTAGTAAAACCTTGCTTTTTACTCAAGTCTGACATAGCCCTTTCTATTCTCTTGATTTTATTTTTCCAGTTAGCTTACAGAACATTTAAGAACTCTGCAAATGCAGGTTTATTTTCGGAGAACTCTGGCTATTCTGATATCTCTAAACAATAAGGCTGAAAAATGACCAGCTTTCTATTACAGCGCTAGCAGTGTACTCAAAGGAAAGACATACTTTGGAAATATGGAACTTACCACAAATAACCTCTCATTCTGAAAAAGTTGGTTGCCTAGGCACAGGGCTGGACTGGGACAAAAATGTGTCCCTGGACTTCATCCAGACCGGCCCACTATAATTTTGCAAACAAGTAAAAAAACTGTATATAAACTATACGCAATTGCGCAAAAAAACATAGGTAAAAACATTCCACTGTAAGTAAAAACAACTTTTTTTTTGTAAACTCTTTATTTAGAGAAAAAGATGCATTTCAACATTACAGACGCCTTTAGAATGCCACATGTGTAAGTTACACTCCGTTCAATGGCAGGTTTCATAAATAAAGAAGACAATAACTGATATACTCTAACTCAGTGGTTCTTAACCTCAGTCCTCATTACCCCCCACCAGGCCATGTTTTGGGAATTTCCCTTAGATAAAATAGCTGTCCAAAATACCAAGCCATTGACTTAGATTTAAAGCACCTGTGCAAGGGAAAAGGAAAGCCTGCAAACATGGCCTGGTGGGGGGTAATGAGGACTGAGGTTAAGAACCACTGCTCTAACTCCTCACTCACCTTTTATTATTTCACTTATTCTCCTCTGTATTTTTCTCCTCCTTCTTACATCACTGCATGAAGTGGGAGGGCTGACGTTATGCAGGAATATTTCTACAGCCTCATTGGCTGGAATTTCAGAAACTGGCATTTTCAGCAATGCAGCAGCGCTGAGTCGGGTTGCGTACTATGAAGTGAGGTGATGGGCAGTGCAGATGACAGGTCTCTTCCATAATGGCCGGCCAGACAAACAAAATGGCCACCCAAGCCCCCCCCCCCTCTTTACTGTGCTAATGTCCTTTACTAAAACAGAAAGGCTGCACATACTGTACAGCTGCAGGATACACAATCCATAGCATGCAAAGTATAAAAAAAATTGCCTACAATGTACAAACTATCTACCCTTCCTAACAAATAAGCATGTACAATGTATGGGATAGGTATAGGGATACTAATCAGCTCTTTAAAGTGATATTAAAGTCTTGGGGAATTTTTTGTTTAAAAATAACAAACATGTTATACATACCTGCTCTGTGCTGTGGTTTTGCATAGAGCAGCCCAGATCCTTCTCTTCTCAGGTCCCTTGCGGGCACTCATGGCCCCTCCCTCCTGTTGAGTGCCCCCACGGCAAGCAGTTTGCACTGGGTACACCCAAGCAGGTTCACTCTCGAGCTGCTGCTCTGTGTGTCCATTCAGACACAGATATGCGGCTTGCACTGCCCCCTCTCTCGCTCTTTATTGGCTCATTGACTTTGACAGCAGTGGGAGCCAATGGCACCTGCTGCTGTGCCAGCCAATGAGGAGGGAGAGTCCCCGGGCAGCAGAGGTTCTCATGCACATTGCTTGATCGCCATGGGGCTAGAGTTGCCACCTCCTCCCTTTAAACCCGAACAAATATGAATTACACAGGTTCTGAGGCTAATTGAATGCACATAAGGGTCTAATTACCACCTTAATCAGCCACAGAACCTGTGTAATTAAAATGTGTTTGGGTTTAAAGGTGGCAACCCTAGATGGGGCTCAGGTAAGTATTATGGGAGGGTTGTCAACATGTATCTCCCACCTCTATTTGATATCACTAGGCTGAATGCTTCTTTGTGTTGTGTGTCTTTCTTAGCGGGGGATTTCAACACTGTATTAGATCCTACTTAGATTTGGATGCCTGATCGCTTAGTTACAATTTAACAGCGATTTGGTGATGGAAACACCCTAATAGACCTGCATACTTGTGAGTTTGAATCATACAGTATATACTTTTTGCCACCTCAGAGCTGCTTCCTAGGGACTCCAAAATTGTATATCTGCCGAAGGCAGTTTTGAACCAGTGTCCTCTAGAACTAATACCCTGCAGTCCCCACCAGATCTTAGACCCGGGAATATAGGTCCTGTTGAGCGTTGGTCCTTTACAAGACCCTAGGGTACATTGTGGATGTGTCTCAGATATGGACAATATCTGGTGGGAGATGTAGGGGATACTTACTGAAGAGACTCACTGGGAGGCAACTTAAAAAAAACTAGGTCGGAAGAGACTGGCGACACAGAGGGCCTATTTACAAAACCCTTTTCCAAGCACCAGCCAACATAATTTGTGCAACACAACTTGTGCTTGCAAAGGGGACCCAGAAATGTCTCTGTTACCAGGCACAACACATTTTTGAATCAAGCCACCAAAATGGATGCCTTCTTGTTTATTTGGCTAAAACAAAACAGGCCTGACATAACCATGCCTACATTTTACAACCCTCTAACGGGTTCAATGTGATCCTATTAATCTTGTGGCTTATGTTGACTTACTACTAAGCTGTGTCACCATTCCCCCAAACACCCCTATAATGGAAGATGAACTGGCGCATGTCCATTCTTCTTTCCCTAAATGTAAAACTCCAGATCTGGATGTGATACTGAAATAGAGGATTCTTCCATCCTCTATGAGGGAAGCATTGATTATGTTAATTTTCAGATCAAATTAAGACCCTTGTACTGTAAATCCTATAGACCAATTCAACTGATTAATACAGATGGCAAAATATTGGCTAAAATATTGGCATGTTGAATACATTTGGTTATCCCCACTCTAGTGAACTCAGGCCAAGCTGTGTTTATCCCAGGTAGATCCTTCAACAACCATGTGTCTTCACTAATCTTCAGATCTCTCATCCTTTCTCCCTTCCCAAGGCTATAGCATTGAACACTCATAAGGCCCTTAATTCCATAGACTGGCCCTTTATGACACATGTTTTAGGTAAATGAAAAACTGTGTACTCAACAATCTGCCTGTCATAGAGTAAGCAATTTTATTTCAAAATTGTTTCCTATTCAGAAGGGAAAAGCAACAGGGCTGCCCTTTGTTCCCACTCTTTTTAGCCCTGGCCATTACGCTCTTAGTAGAACTTATTAGACAGATATTTCAGTAGGTAGATTGGAAGAAAGAGTCTGTACTGTATATATGCAGACAACCAGTTGCTATAAAACGTTCTATGGAAAAAAATAGTATTACCTTAGACAGAGGAAGACCAGTGGATGTGGTTTATCTGGATTTTGTTTAAACATTCAATACAGTACCCCATGAACATTTACTGCCATTTTACAAATCAAGATCTGTTGGCATGGAAGGAATTGTATGTACATGCATAAAAAACTGGTTACAGGAATGCATTCAGAGAGTGGTGATTAATGGCTCAAATTCTAATTGGTCTAAGGTTGTAAGTGGTGTGCCCTAGGATTCTGTCTTAGAACCAATGCTGTTAAACTTGTATATAAATAATATAGAGGGTGGAATTATTCGTTCAGTTTCAGTGTTTGCTAAAACACATTAGAAGAAGCTGCTCTGGAGGAATCTGTGATAGAAAAAGATTTGGCTGTCATTGTAGACCACAGACTTACTAACTACTAACAAAGCCAGAAGCCCACTCTTATACTGCCGACCGCCTAACTGTAAATATAATTCATTAGTTTTACGTTAAATACCAGGATTATGCTAGCTGCTATAACCCCGGTATCTTTATTCACAAATAGCGGCCTGCTTTCATATAAAAGTGGTCTCAGTGGTGGATTTACCGCAAGATCACTTTTATTGGCAGCAGGAGAGGTGCCCCCCACACCACTTCCCGGTGTCTTCCGGGTTTACTGAAACCATCGGTAAACCCTGAATTGATCCGGTCCGATCAGTGGCTGGTCGGGAAGCTGAGTGAGGGCAAGGCCCAATGCCCTTGGAGGACCAGAGCAACATCTGACGTCACATCCACCTCTCGGCCTTAAATATAATCTTTTTCCTTCTTAAAGTCAAAAATTTTTTTTTTTGCTTTTAAAGGTAAATGAGAAATGACCCCAGATCTCTCAATAAAGAGTACCTGTCCTGCTTATTTCTATTACAAGGGATGTTTACATTTCTTGTAATAGAAATAAAAGTGATTAAAAAAAAAAAATTAAAGGGACAGTGTTAAAATAAAATAAAAAATTGTAAAATACCCCATCCCTCCGAGCTTGCATTCAGAAGTGAACGCATTCCTAAGTCGTGAACGCATGTAAACAGTGTTCAAACCACAGGTATCTCCCCAATCCTTAGAGCAAGGGCAATAATTCTACTATAAGACCTCCATTGTAAATCTAAATGGGTAACATGTAAAAATGTTTGTCGCCTATGGAGATTTTTAAGCACCGTAGTTTGTTGCCATTCCACGAGTGTGCGCAATTTTAAAGCATGAAATGTTAGGTATCTATTTTCTCAGCGCAACATCATCTTTCACATCATACAAAAAAATTGGGCTAACTTTACTGATTTGTTTTTTTTAATTCATTAAAGTGTATTTTTCACATAAAAATTGTGTTTGAAAGACCGCTGCGCAAATACAGTGTGACATAAAATAAAAACGACTGCCATTTTATTCTCTAGGGTCTCTGTAAAAAAAAACTAATAAATAATGTTCAGGGGTTCTAAGTAATTTTATAGCAAGAAAATAAAGATTTTTACTTGTAAGCAACAAATGCCAGAAAGGGGCCTAGTCTTAAAGTGGTTAAAAAGTGTATTTTTTCAAGGAAATGTTCCCCAACATACAGTGCCTTGCAAAAGTATTCACCCCCCTTGGCATTTTTCATGTTTTGTTGCTTCACAACCTGGAATTAACATGGATTGCTTGAGGATTTGCATCGTTTAATTTACAGAACATGCCCACAACTTTTTATTGTGAAGCAATCAACAAATAGGCAAAATAACAGAAAAAGTCAATGTGCATAACTATTCACCCCCCTAAAGTAAATACTCTGTAGAGCCACCTTTTGCAGCTATCTCAAGTCTCTATGAGATTGCCACATCTTACCACTGGGATTTTTGCCCATTCCTCCTTGCAAAACTGCTCCAGCGCATTCAAGTTGGATGGTTTGCACTTGTAAACAACAATCTTTAAGTCTGACCACAGATTTTCTTTTGGATTTAGGTCTGGGCTTTGACTAGGCCATTCCAACACATTTACATGTTTCCCCTTAAACCACTCAAGTGTTGCTTTAGCAGTGTGTTTGGGGTCATTGTTCTGCTGGAAGGTGAACCTCCGTCCTAGCCTCAAATCACACACAGAGTGGTACAGGTTTTGCTCAAAACTATCCCTGTATTTAGCACCATCCATCTTTCCCTCAACTCTGACCAGTTTCCCAGTCCCGACTGATGGTGTTCTTTGGGTGATGTGTTGGGTTTGTGCCAGACATAACGTTTTCTTTGATGGCCAAAAAGTTACATTTTAGTCTCATCAGACCAGAGCACCTTCCTCCATACATTTTGGGAGTCACCCACATGCCTTTTCGCAAACTCAAAACGTGCCATTTTGTTTTTTGCTGAAAGTAATGGCTTTCTTCTGGCAACTCTGCCATAAAGTCCAACTCTATGGAGCGTACGGCTTATTGTCGTCCTATGTACAGATACTCCAGTCTCTGCTTTGGAACTCTGCAGCTCCTTCAGAGTTACCTTTGGCCTCTGTGCTGCCTCTCTGATTAATGCCCTCCTTGCCCGGTCTGTGAGTTTTGGTGTGCGGCCATCTCTTGGCAGGTTGGCTGTTGTGCCATGGTCTTTCCATTTGGTTATGATAGATTTGATGGTGCTCCTAGGGACCATTAAAGATTTGTTTATCTTTTTATATCCTAAACCTGACTTGTACATCTCAACAACATTGTCCCTTACTTGTTTGGCAAGTTCCTTGGTCTTCATGGCAGTGTTTGGTTAGTGGTGCCTCTTGCTTAGGTGTTGCAGCCTCTGGGGCCTTTCAAAAAGGTGTGTATATGTAATGATAGATCATGACACTTAGATTGCACACAGGTGGACATCATTTCACAAATTAAAGGTAATTGGTTGCACCAGAGCTTTTTATGGGCTTCATAACAAAGGGGGTGAATACATACGCACTTGCCAATTATCATTTTTTTATTTCTGAAAAATAGTTTTATGAATATATTTTTCTAATTTTACTTCACCAACTTAGACTATTGTGTTCTGAACCATCACATATATTTCAGATTAAAAAAAACATTGAACTAAAGGCTGTAATGTAACAAAAAAGGTAAAAAGCCAAGGGGGTGAATACTTTTGCAAGGCATTGTAATTTAAAACAATTAAGGTGACGAAGCACCAAAATAGTACAGAAAGCACTGTACAGAGCTGAGATTGTACAGAACAAAGAGTGCAAAACAAATGTGGAAACAAGCCCTGAACAACATTCTTTCTATGTAACTAAACGTGTAGCGTTACATTTCATCTTACATTTTATCGTACATTTAGTCTGATTGTTGTGTTGGCAGCTCACTCTCTAGGGTATGTGCGGTATCATCACTACCATTTTAACATTCTTTCTATATTGGTGATTTCTAAAGTGCAACCTTGAACTCAGTAGTACTTAGTGTTTCGTGCTCTATTTATCAGTAAAAGTACGTTTTTTTTATATCAACAAAGCTTGACAAAAATGAGACATGAGATTGGTCTGACTACATCTGTTGTAATGCCAAGGTAAAAACTGCAGTTTTTGTGTGCAAAAACAATAACCCATGGCAACCAATCAAACTTTAGATTTTTGCCATATGACTCTAGTAAACTGAAAACTTATTAACTGCCATGGGTTACTGCACCTTATAAATAGTCTTTTAATCCTGTATTGCTTTATTAAAGCCAAACCCATGGCAAACAGCTACATTGACAAAAGAAATACACATAGATAAACTATCAACTGTATCTATAAAATTTTTGTAATGTTCATATGATGGGCACTTATGCACTAAATAAACAACAGTGCACATATGTTAAAAAGGATTTGCAACATATGCACCAAAAATCAACAAATCGCAAATTGCAATTTGTTGAAGGGATGTAATAGTTTCTACACCCTATACAGGTGATACTTGAAAAATTTGAATATTGTGCAAAAGTTCATTTATTTTTACTAATGCAACTTAAAAGGTGAAACTAATATATGAGATAGAGTCATTACATGCAAAGCAAGGTCGTTCAAGCCATGGTATGTCATAATTGTGATGATTATGGCTTACAGCTCATGAAAACCCCAAATCCACAATCACAGAAAATTAGAATATAACATGCAATCAATAAAACAAGGATTGCACATAGAACAATATCAGACCTCTGGAAAGTATAAGCATGCATATGTACTCAGTACTTGGTTTGGGCCCCTTTTGCAGCAATTACTGCCCCAATGTGGCGTGGCATGGAAGCTATCAGCCTGTGGCACTGCTGAGGTGTTATGGAAGACCAGAATGCTTCAATAGTGGCCTTCAGCTCTTCTGCATTGTTCGGTCTCATGTCTCTCATCTTTCTCTTGGCAATGCCCTATACAGTAGATTCTCCATGGGGTTCAGATCACCTGTAAACTAATATCTGTGCTACAATGTTGCGCAGATATTAGCTGTAGATCTCTGCACAGCCTGACCATGCATGGATCTGCACATGGAGTCGACTCCCTCTGAAAAGATGCTGTATAGACATTTCCCCCAATGCCCCCTCAGGGACCTGTGTCATTAGGGGCACTGTGCACATTTGTGCACAGAAAAAGACATTTTGCAGTGCAGGGCACTTTGCCATGTATAATTTATAAGGACAATACTAGCCAGTCTTGTGTTCCAGGCACCTTTCAGTAGATAGAACAACCAGGTCTGTGATCTCACTTTTCTCTACTGTATGTAAGCAATGCAGCTTGGTCCAAAACTCACTTATGTTTTCCACCTCCTTCAACCAGTGTATTGGTGCCATGCAGAGGATTACATAAAATAAAGCTAACTCTATATTAAGTTACATATGCTTGTTCTATTTAAAAAGTATATTTTATAGGGTGTAAACAAAAACCTCTCAATGAGACAGTACGAATAGATTTTGACATTAAGCGACACACGACCGCACACGTACATTGTACACTCTTCCACCCCTTTGTTCACACACTGCAGCAAGTATGCAAAAACCCTGCATTTCTGCATTTCAGAACGAAACCATTCTTTACGGTCAATTCTTATGCCACGTACACACGATCAGACTTTCCGACGGGAAATGTTCGATGTGAGCTTGTTGTCGGAAAGTCCGACCGTGTGTATGCTCCATCAAACATTTGCTGTCGGAATTTCCACACACAAATGTTTGAGAGCAGGTTCTCAAATTTTCAGACAAAATGGAAAGTCTGATCGTGTGTACACAAGTCCACGCACAAAGGTCCACGCATGCTCAGAATCAGGTACGAGACGGAAGCGCTCGGTCTTGTTAAACTAGCGTTTGTAATGGAGATACCACATTCGTCCCGCTGCAAATTTGGAAATCTTTCAATGCAGCGCATTCTCTTCTTCTTTATAATGCTAGAATAATGAAGTTGCTTTGCTGCTGATATTCACACAGAGTTATGACAAACAGATTTTTTATTATTTTTCGTGATCTCATTAATTTTTTTTTTTTGTTTTTTATCAAGATCTCCAGAAAAATCTTTTTTTTTAACATTTTTTATAATGATGTCCTTTTTTATTTTTTATTTCTCCAGATCTCAAGAATAGTCTTTTTTTTTTTATAGTGATCTCCATAATATTTTTTTTTCGTTTTGTGTGTCAAGTTACCACAACACCATTATTATCTTGTATTTTTTTACCTCAAATAGGTTGGTTGGTGTTGGTGTCCCTGCCTACTCACAAACGAACTATCCTTTTTGAAGTAAAACACATAGCCAAGTATTTATCAAAACAAAAATGTAAAATTGATTAGGGGTCCTAAAAAAACAAAGAGTAAGGCAACGCTGGAGAAACAGTTGGAATAGGTGAAGCCTTTGTACCCCAGGGCAGACATCAATTATGTGACAGGCCAAATTGGTAACCTGAGGAGTCCATTTAATAGGGAGCAAAATACGGTCATGGACTCTGAGAGATCGGGAGCAGCAGCTGGTGACATATATGTTCCAAGGCCGTGGTCTTACAACAGCCTACGTCTTTTGCCAGACCACACCAAACCCAGACCATCACTCTCAACACTTCCTTCCATGATTCCTTCCAGGCTGCTGCGGTGGGTTGGGTGGCTGTGGTGGTGGTGGTGTATCTGGAGGTGGTGGTGGTGTTGCTGGAGGTGGTGGAGGAGTATGGTCCAACTCACACACGTGGCTTTTAGTTGTGAGTTGGCCCCTCATCCCCTTGTTTAGGGCCTGAAGTATTATTTCCTCACAGATGAGGCGTTGGCCCTCCTCCATTTGTTCCAGTTTACTGGCTGTCAGACAGCCATATGACTCAGGGCCACCAGGGGTTAGCCAGTAGCCTGGCGAATTAAAGTTTCACTCTCCACCTGCTCTGAGACATACAATAAATAGCAGTTAGACTCAAAATCAGTTTACTGAATCAGATCAGGCAGCTATAGCAATTGGTTGCCAGAGGTTACAGTATATCATTACCGCTTAATGACTGGTTGCTAGAGGTTACAGCACACATTACGGCTCACTGATTAGTTGCTAGAGGTTACAGCACATGATTTCTGCTTGTTGATTGGTTGCTAGAGCTTACTCTATGACCTCAGGGGGGCATGATATACATATCAATGCCACCGACCGCCGCTATTTACATATGAATGTCACCGCTATTTACATATGAATTCTGGTAATTTACATATAAACACAGGGTCTGCAGGTGAGTCATCTGTGCACAACAATAGGGCAGAGCTGGGCAGCATTAGTTGCAGCACTTAACACTGAGATATTGGGACACAGCATGGGACTAAAACCTCAAGGGACAAGGGAATTTAAACCAGGATAGTTGGCAAGTATGAGGTAGCTGCTTTGGGCCCCACAACAATGACAGGGCCCAGGGCAGCTGCCCCTTTTGCCCTGCCTTAAGAACTGCCCTGAATAATAGCATCTAGTTAACATTATTCAATTTTTGACAAGAAATATGTTGAACAATGCTATACCTGGCTCAAGCTGCGCTTCTCCACATCTTCCTGGGTGGAAGGCCCAGGTTGGACTTTAGGAGCCTCATCTGATGTGGAAGGAAGTGTGAAAGAAAGTGTGGAAGGAAGTGTAGATAGCAATGGCCTGGGTTCACTCTGGTCTGACAAAAAACGCAGTCTGTCATAGTACCACAGCCTGGGGACATAAACGTCATCTACTGCTGCTCCTGATCTAATGAAATTCTGGACTTTCTTGCGCTCCCTATTATATGTGCTCCTCAGGCCACCAATTTTGGCCTTCAAATAGTTGATGTCTGCCGTGGGAGTCACTGGCTTCACCAATTCCAACATTTGCTCCAGCACTGCCTTCCTCTTTAGCTTGTTGGAGTATTCTCTATTTTTGACTTGCCAGAGACATGGCGGCTCCCTGTACCTGTCTATGAAGTTTGGCAGGAAGTCTGGGTCTATAAATTTATCCATTTTCTCTGCAAGACACAACACAAAACAAACCCTAATGTCAGGCTAAACTCTCCTAATCCCAATATAGGCCTCAATCTCTAATATAGTATAGGCCACTAACCACTGATGCCCCAAGTTAAAATTGTGCCTTAGTTTGCACGATCAGCGATTACAATACTCTGTCCACACCAGACCCTTATCCGAGCACACAACCTGGCAGGCCGCAGGAAAAGAGGGGGGACGAGAGAGCACCCCCCCTCCTGAACCGTACCAGGCCACATGCCCTCAACATGGGGAGGGTGCTTTGGGGTAGCTCCCCAAAGCATCTTGTTCCCATGTTGATGAGGACAAGAGCCTCATCCCCACAACCCTTGCCCGGTGGTTGTGGGGGTCTGCGGGTAGGGGGCTTATCGGAATCTGGAAGCCCCCTTTAACAAGGGGACCCCCAGATCTCGGCCTCACCCCTGTGTGAAATGGTAACGGGTACAAATGTACCCCTACCATTTCACAAAAAAAGTGTCAAAATGGTAAAAATGACAAGACACGGCTTGTCCCATGAAGTCCATTCTTTTTCTCTTGCTCCGCCGACAGACCAAAAAAAAAAAGCTGCGACCCACCCCGTCTCCATGGGAGGCTCACACCTCTGACGCCCCGGGAAAGCCATAGGGAAGTCCCTGTGCATCACAGGGGGGGCGGGGTCACCCGGGAACATCATGGTATGGCCCTGCCCTCAGTTATGAAAGAACTGTCAAAACGAAGACATGCCATACGGCAGGAGCCTCCCATGGAGGCAGGTCAGTCGCGGCTTTTATTTATTTTTTATCGGTCCGTCGGCGGAGCAAGAGAAGATGGATGGACTTCATGGGACATTTTTATTTTTTTTATTTTTTAATAAAGGACTTGTCCCAAGCCGTGTCTTGTCATTTTTACCATTTTGACACTTTTTTGTGAAATGGTAGGGGTACATTTGTACCATTTCACACGGGGGGAGGCTGAGATCTGGGGTTCCCCTTGTTAAAGATAAGCCCCCCTCCTGCAGACCCCCACAACCACCAGGCAAGGGTTGTGGGGATGAGGCCCTTGTCCCCATCAACATGGGGACAAGGTGCTTTGGGGGCTACCCCAAAGCACCCTCCCCATTTTGAGGGCATGTGGCCTGGTACCGTTCAGGAGTGGGGCACTCTCTCGTCCCCCCTCTTCTCCTGTGGCCTGCCAGGTTGCGTGCTCGGATAAGGGTCTGGTATGGATTTTTGGGGGGGGCTACGCCATTTTTTTTTATTTTGCCATGGACTTCACCTTAAAATCCATACCAAATCTGAAGGGTGTTCAATTATTCATTATAGCTGTGAGTAATTATAATTATATAGTTATAATTCATTATAGCCGCGAGTAGTTTTAAATGACTTTTTTTCCTTTAGAAATGTCATTTTGTGCAGGGACTGTTCTAAATACGGGAAACATGCGCCACTTTACAGGCATACTATAGACACCACCTAGGGACGAAATTTAAAGGAATATTTCATTTATATTGTTTCACTTTAAGCATTATTAAAATCACTGCTCCTGAACAAACGGCCAAAGGGTGTTCTGCGGCTTTCAAATTTGCCGCAAACACCCCAAATTGTTTGCTATTCGGCGAACAGGCGAACACCCGATGTTTGAGTCGAACTTACGTCTGGCTCATCCCTAGTGCTAAGTATACCTTTTTTGTATTCACATAGGGGAGAAAAAAATCGGGACATCTGAGGACACAAAAAAAAACACACTTCCTGAAGAAGGGGAAATCCCCACACACCCTGAAGATGTGGTTTCCGAGGTTCAGGAAGCGGGCGAAATAGCCACCACAACAGGTCAGATCTAAGACCACAGATTCAGGTAATAGATGAATGCCTGCATATTTATAATACATGGTGTGTATTTTTTTTTTTTAGGTGATGTGGATGTTGTGGAAGAAGAAACTAATTTCAACAGTTCAAGTGCACAGATCCTGATCAGCGAAATAATGGTGTGCAATTGTGAATTAGAGAAGGTCAAGGAAAACATCAATGATATTGAAAAAAGACTCACCAACATCATTGATGTTTTAGCCAAAATCTAACCAAAAAAAATGTAATGTTGTCGTTATTTTTTTTTATTTTTTAAGTAATTTGAAAGACAAATTTTGAAGATGCACACAGTGGGGGTTATTTACAAAAGGAAAACCCACTTTACACTACAAGTGCAAACTACAAGTGCAAAGTGCACTTGAAATTGCACTGAAAGTGTCCGAGGGGGAAAAATAAAAAACAGCATTTTAGCTTTCATATGATTGGATGATAAAATCAGCAGAGCTTCCCCTCATATCAGATCTACCCCCTCAGATTTACAGCGACTGCACTTCCAAGTGCACTTTCAGTGCAATTTCACTTGTAGTGCAAAGTACATTTGCCTTTTGTAAATAACCCCGTGTGTCAACATGTGCTATTAGCCATCATGGGATATCAATGTACGCGTTTTGTGGGTGCAACCCCTTCCTCTCATCTACTTTAGTTGCGAGGAAGGCGTACATTGATATCCCACAATGGCAGATAGCACATGTTGACACACTGTGTGTCTTTTCCCTACATCTATTTTGATAGACACACATTTTAGGCATGGAATCATGATGGAAATCCACATTTTTGAGTCCCAATTTGTGTGCATTTTCAAAATGTGGCTTTTACATGGGTGAGATCATCCCATCTGATGAAGGAAAAATCAACACAGTTATGACATACTAATGTCTCATATGGCCTTCACTTTAGTTAAGTTCCTGAGTTGTGGATGTTATGGTTTTACACATGCCTGTTTAGCCACAAAAAAGGCTATATACTGTTACACATACATGTTATACATCAAAGATGTTGGTTTGCTAAAAAAAACTTTTATAACGCACATGTGAATGTGCTTGGAGTAAAATGTTTTATACTCAACAATGTGTGGCCTCTTCTTTCAATGCTCAATACCAGTTTTTGGAGTAAGTTGGTGTAGTTACAGTGCCAATAGGGGTTATTTACTAAAGGCAAATCCACTTTGCACTCCAAGTGCACTTGCAGTGCACTTGTAGTGTAAAGTGGATTTGCCTTTAGTAAATAACCCCCACAGTGCTCTAAACTTTGCCCCAATCAGGCCATTTTAGGGACTGCAAGCAATTCATTCATGGATGATTATTTTTATCATTAATGCATTACATACATTACCAACAAAAACAACGTGTGTGTGTGTGTGTAGCAGACCAACAGCACAACATAATAGTTAGCTGAGGAAGAGATTGTCACCTCATGTATCAAATAAGTTACGTTTGCACTATTGAAGAAAATGGCCAAAAAAAAGGCCATTGGAGAACCTAGGAGACAGCTAAAAGAAACACAAGCAGTAAATCAAATGAAATATGAGTTCATTTTTTAACAACAAATTTATTTAAAAGATGTTATACATTATCTGACATATCAATGGCCCCCCTACCCGCAAAGTACTCCAATTGTAACTCCAAAGCTGTTCAGATTTAATCTATACCAGTATTATGTGAGCAAATGATCTGCTGGAAAGTACCGTAGTATAGAAAAGGGCTGCCCTTGTTTATAGTTATAGAGGTTTTAGGTTTTGTGGAAGGATTCTGTTTGGTATACCAGCTAAACACCTCCCTTTCCTTGTGCAAGTGATGACAGTAAAGTGGATAGGTTATTGACGAATTTGATATAACAGCAAATGTGTGTGCAGTGGCCTTTTCAAAGGAAACAACGAATCATTAATAATGTTCTCCTAGCATCAAATCTAACCAAAAGGATTGGTCTGGTGACTGGGCTAAATTGTTTTATAAATAAAGTAAATTTTGCTAAGACACAAATTTCCCATGGAAAAATAGGAAGTCCAGATATGTAGTGAATGGTGGCAATTGAAGAAAAAATATAAAATACACGCACACACATTATATATATATATATATATATATATATATATATATATATATTTTTTTTTTATATATATAATGCGTGTGTATTAACACACATTCATATAGATTCCTACGCTTATGGTGTATAAAGTATAAATAAATAAAGTGTTAATATGGGTTGCTTCTCTAAAAGGTGCTGTGCCTTTAAATGGTGAAAAAAAAATTATAAAAAGCGCTACCCTGTGACAACGCTCTGTAGGAGGGGCGAAATAAAGCAGTTGACCGTGGGTGGGGACATAATTTCTGGCCGTTGAGACGCTCATTGCTGTGGACTTCTGGTTCCAGTTTAAAGCTTATCATGAGTGGATATGTTTTAATTTATTTTTGGTTTTATAATAAACAGAATTACGCTATATGGATTTTTCTCTGCCATTTATTTATACTACATTATGTACGAGCATCCCATTGCCAAATAACTAAGGCGTGACGAAGGAGGACTACAAAGCTCAGCACATCCAGGATATTCACATAAGCATATATAACTCCTGTCACTGGGCGTCCATAGCAGCTGGTGAATGAGTGGGCGCATAGGAGGGGAGCACGATTTGCATTGCATTAGGCCCCTTTCACACCGGGGCGTTTTTCATGCGGTACAGCGCTAAAAATAGCGCCTGTTCACCGCATGAAAAAATCCGGCCCCTTTAACTCCAGTGTGAAAGCCGGCGGGCTTTCACACTGGAGCGGTGCGCTAGCAGGATGACAAAAAAAGTCCTGCTAGCAGCATCTTTGGAGCGGGATAGGAGCAGTGTGTTCACCGCTCCTATACCGCTCCTTCCCATTGATAATAGGATACCGCGGTAAAACCGCGGCAGTACCGCCGCAAAGCCCCGCTTCGGCGGCGCTCTGCGGGGGTGTTTAACCCTTTTTCGGCCGCTCGCGGGGGGTAAAACCGCACCGCGAGCGGCCGAATACCGCGGTTAAAACGACGGTAAAGCAGCGCTAAATATAGCGCTGCTTTACCGTCACCGCGGCTCCCCGCCCCAGTGTGAAAGGGGCCTTAGAGTTTACAGCACCTGGCACTTTTGCACAATGGAATTGTACATCAATATTAGGAAGATTTGAGATGGACTTTCATGTGAACTATGATATATTGGATTTAATGTATTTGCATTAATTATTCACTATTGATTGCTAGTAATTATTTTATTTTATTATTTTGTTTATATTCAAACACAAGCTTGGCAATTGAAAACTGGTGCATTAAATCCACAGACATTGAGAAAACCAGCTGAAAATTACAGTAAACAAAATATTTTTTCCATAAATATGTCCCTATGTTTATCGGTGCACTTTGAATGTTGTATGCATTTTATACAGTGCCTTGCAAAAGTATTCACCCCCTTCACTTTTTACCTATTTTGTTACATTACAGCCTTTAGTCTAATGTTTTTTTAATCTGAATTATATGTGATGGATCAAAACACAATAGTCTAAGTTGGTGAAATAAAATTAGAAAAATATATACCTAAAACTATTTTTCAGAAATAAAAAAATGATAATTGGCATGTGCGTATGTATTCACCCCCTTTGTTATGAAGCCCATAAAAAGCTCTGGTGCAACCAATTACCTTCAGAAGTCACATAATTAGTCTAATGATGTCCGTCTGTGTGCAATCTAAGTGTCACATGATCTGTCATTACATATACACACCTTTTTGAAAGGCCCCAGAGGCTGCAACACCTAAGCAAGAGGCACCACTAACCAAACACTGCCATGAAGACCAAGGAACTCGCCAAACAAGTAAGGGACAATGTTGTTGAGAAGTACAAGTCAGGGTTAGATTATAAAAAAAAATATCCAAATCTTTTGTGATCCCTAGGAGCACCATTAAATCTATCATAACCAAATGGAAAGAACATGGCACAACAGCAAACCTGCCAAAAGACGGCCGCACACCAAAACTCATGGACCGGGCAAGGAGGGCATTAATCAGAGAGGCAGCACAGAGACCTAAGGTAACCCTGGATGAGCTGCAGAGTTCCACAGCAGAGACTGGAGTATCTGTACATAGGACGACAATAAGCTCCATAGAGTTGGCCTTTATGGCAGAGTGGTCAGAACTTAGAAAGACATTACTTTCAGCAAAAAACAAAATGGCCCGTTTTGAGTTTGTGAAAAGGCATGTGTGAGACTTCCAAGATGTATGGAGGAAGGTGCTCTGGTCTGATGAGACTAAAATTGAACTTTTTGGCCATCAAAGAAAACGCTATGTCTGACACAAACCCAACACATCCCATCACCCCACCATCGTGGTGGCAGCATCATGCTGTGGGGATGTTTTCTTAGCAGTCAGGACTGGGAAACTGGTCAGAGTTGAGGGAAAGATGGATGGTGCTAAATACAGATATTCTTGAGCAAAACCTGTACCATTCTGTGTGTGATTTGAGGCTAGGACAGAGGTTTACCTTCCAGCAGGACAATGACCCCAAACACACCGCTAAAGCAACACTTGAGTGGTTTAATCACTTGCCTACCAGGCACGAACGCCCCCTTCCTGACCAAGCCATTTTTCAGCTTTCAGCGCTGTCGCAATTTGAATGACAATTGCGTGGTCATGCAACGATGTACCCAAATAAATTTTTTATAATTTTTTCCTCACAAATAGAGCTTTCTTTTGGTGGTATTTGATCACCTCTGCGTTTTTTATTACTTGCGCTATAAACAAAAGAAGAGGGACAAGTTTGAAAAAACATAATATTTTTTACATTTTACTATAATAAATATCCAATTTTTTTTTAAACAAATTTTTTTCCTCAGTTTAGGCCGATACGTATTCTTCTACATATTTTTGGTAAAAAAAAAAATCACAATAAGCGTATATTGATTAGTTTGCGCAAAAGTTATAGCGTCTACAAAATAGGGGATAGATTTATAGCATTTTTATTTTTACTAGTAATGGTGGCGATCTGCGATTTTTATAGTGACTGCGATATTGCGGCGGACATATCAGACACTTTTGACACATTTTTGGGACCATTCACATTTATACAGCGATCCATGCTATAAAAATGCATTGATTACTGTATAAATGTGACTAGCAGGGAAGAGGTTAACACTAGGGGGTGATCAAGGGGTTAATATGTTCCCTATGTGAGTGATTCTAACTGTGGGGTTAGGGGACTGACTGGGGGAGGAGACCAATCGGTGTCCCTATGTACAAGGGACACACCATCGGTCTCCTCTCCTCTGACAGGACGTGGATCTTTGTGTTTACACACACAGATCCACGTCCTGCTCTGTTACTGGGCAATAGCGGGTGCCCGGCGGACATCACGGCCGCCGGGCACGCGTGCGTGCCCCCTAGTGGCCGAAAGTTAGTGCTGTCATATGATGGCGGCCCGGAACAAGAGCAGTTTTGCAAGGAGGATTGGGCAAAAATCCCAGTGGTAAGATGTGGCAAAGCTCATAGAGACTTATCCAAAGCGACTTGGAGCTGTGATAGCCGCAAAAGGTGGCTCTACAAAGTATTGACTTTAGGGGGGTGAATAGTTATGTACATTGATTTTTTCTGTTATTTTGTCCTATTTGTTGTTTGCTTCACAATAAAAAAAAACATCTTCAAAGTTGTGGGCATGTTATGTATATTAAATGATGCAAATCCTCAAACAATCCCATGTTAATTCCAGGTTGTGAGTCAACAAAACACAAAAAATGCCAAAGGGGGTGAATACTTTACAAGACACTGTAAATGAGCACTAGTTTACAGCTACCTGCTATGCTGTATCATGTAGGCCATTTTGCCCTTTTGATGTACCTTGTACCTTGTACCTCATGCTTTTTTTTTCAAGAGGTCAGTTGCAATTGTACATTTGTGAGCGTGGTAGAAATGATTTTGTTTTAATTACTGCACAAATTGCTCCTAAATTTTGATCTTAGCTTTGTAGTCATTAAAAAACTGAATACAGTTTATTGATAAAAACATTATGTAACCCCCTAAAAAGAAACAACTTAAAAAAGATAGTTTCAGTAATGCCACGTACACACGATCAGACTTTTCGGCCGGACTTTTCGAACGTGCGGACTTGCCCACACACACCCGGACTTTTCCGGCGGACAATCCGCCAGAGTTTTGGCGGAGGTCCACCGGACTTTTACACGGAGTAAAGTCCGTTCATTTATAACGTGACTCCAGGTAGTTGGGACTAGCGAAGGAAGTCAATGCCGCCGCCTCGATCGGCGAGATTGACACCTCGCTAGCCCCGTCGCCTGGTATGGATTTAAAGGGGAGTCCCTAAGCCGAAAAAAGGCATCCTCATCCCGCAACCTCCGGGACTGTGACATCATAAGGGGTGGAGTCACCATGTGACATGAGTCGGTGACCCCGCCCCTTGTCCCTATATAAGTGGCCGCGCAACAGGTATCAGGTCTTGGCCAATACAAGCGGAGACAGCGTTGTGTCAACATCGGATGAAGAAAGAAGAAGAAGAAGCAGCAGAAGCAGAAGGCAGCGGCGACGGTGATGGCAACAGAAGACCGGGCCAACGCTAGTAAAAGAGCTGCAAGAAGAAAGCGGAGGCCCGGCAAGAAGAACAGAAGAGCGGGACAAGACCCCCGAAGACAGAACCAGCCCCCCAGACATCGGCAGCGACGAAGGAGAAAGCCAGGCTCCTCCGCTAGTAAAAGAGCTAGCAGAAGATAGCGGAGGAGTCCGGCGAGAAGACCCCCCAAGACGTAAGAAGACCCCTGGAGCTGTCTAATAAAGTATTTTAAAAACTTGTGTTGTGTTTTTTATTTACACTTTTTTCACCAGGTGAATGGGTAGGGGTACATCGTACCCCATACTCATTCGCATAGGGTGGAGGGGCGGTATCTGGGGGCCCCCTTATTAAAGGGGGCTTCCGGATTCCGATAAGCCCCCCGCCCACAGACCCCGACAACCAACGGCCAGGGTTGTCGGAAGAGGCCCTTGTCCTCATTAACATAGGGACAAGGTGCCCCCCATGTTGAGGGCACGCGGCCTGGTACGGCTCAGGAGGGGGGGGCGCTCGTCCCCACCCCCTTTTCTGACCAGCCGGGCTGCGTGCGCAGATAAGGGTCTGATATGGATTTGGGGGGACCCCCACGTTGTTTTTTCGGAGTAGGGATTCCCCTTTAAATCCATAACAGGAGACGGGGCTAGCGAGGTGTCAATCTTGCCGATCGAGGCGGCGGCATAGACTTCCTTCGCTAGTCCCGTCTACCTGGAGTCAAGTTATAAATGAACGGACTTTACTCCGTGTGTCGGCAAGTCCGTTCATTTCAAAAGTCCCACGGACTAGCACACAGATGGCCGGATTTTCCGCTGGACTGACGAGTCCGGCGGATAATTTTGAGTCAAAACTTCTTTCTAAGTCCGCCGGACTTTTGGGAAGAAAAAGTCAGCCGGAGCCCACACATGGTCGGATTGTCCGGTGGACAAATCTGCCGGATAGTCCGATCGTGTGTACGGGGCATAAGATATTCTAATCTAAAGTTGCTCTAGTAAATGTAGCTGTTGGGTTGACCTTAGCTTTTTGGTTACCTGTTCTTCCAGAGCTACTCGGACTTTAATAACAATTATTTTTTCCACTCTGCAGCTGCTAGCAGGGGACAGGCTTTTCTATTTAAGCTGGCCATACACATACAGAATATACACAGCAGATGGACAAACCTCCCACTGCAGCTATTGTGTTTTGACAGCTAACCATGCTGCTTGTCTGATTGGATGCAGGCACTGTTCAGGTGGCAATTTTCTGCCCGGCTCTTTTGATTTTTCGAAAGGGCGACCCACCGAGGGAATTTCAGCCAATTCATTAGGAACTAGAAACAATTTGCTCTGTATATGGTTATGCAGTAATCTTTCTAAGTCAGCTTACCTCTCCTCATGTGTTCAGACTAAGAGGCCAGACACTTTCACCTGGCTGTTTTCATAACCTCTCCTCTAAGCATGGCTCCACCCCAGGCCCTATCAGGGAACCCTATATTAACCTATGCACTGCAAGCCAGCGGTGCTCATCAACCATTGTGTATTCATTGTTTGTTTGGCTTCCTGTTTCCTGCTTGCTGTGTGCTCTTGTTTGTCTCTGTTACCGACCTTGGCATGTTCTTGACTATTCCTGTTTGCCTGTGACCCTGAACCTTTGGCGTGTACTCTGTTGTTCCGGTCTGCTAGTCGCCCTGACCTCTGCCTTATCCCTTTACTATCCTTGTTGTTCCAGCCTGCTGCTTCCTCCTCCTGTAGTCTACCATGAGCGTAAGGTGTGAGACCCTGGGGGCCGCGACCTGGAGCCAGACTGCAGAGCAGTCCATCCTCACCACTAGAGGCTCTGGTGAACACCTGCTGGCTCTTAGACTCCGCGCCCTGGGGAATCTATGCACTAGTTCCCACTGGGATCTGTGTTAGTGATCCAGTAGACCTGCTTCCTGAACCTCCATGGGTACTATCCGCAGCAGTCAGTCCTAGGGTCCACTATCTTAGCGGTGCACTTCCGACTCCTACAGAGTACATCTGTCACCTGGTCTCAGGTGACATGACATATGGCTAGCCTAAGACTGCAGCAGCTTTAGAAAATATACGCTAAGAATATACACACACCTTTTGTTTTTATGCACCTGGAATATATTTAGTTGAAATTAACTGAAGGTTCAATTGTGATTTGATAGCAATTGTAATTATAAATTTAGGGCCCCATCCAAACTTTCAAATTGGACTGTTTTTGATTACCCACATGAGACTCAGTAGGGTTCCATGCAATAAGTTGGGGTGGGAAGCCATATTCAAAGTAATAGGAGGCTGACACAGCCGCAGCTATTTGCGGACGTTCACATGCAATTTTTCATGCAACAATTACCTGTGGATGATCAGCCCTGGAGGCAGATAGTCTGCCTCCAAGGCTGATCATCTACAGGTTAACCTTTTTATGATCAACTACGCAAATAGCTGCTGGTGCTGTCAGCCTCCTATTACTTTGAATGGGGCTTCCCCCCAGCAACTAATCACAGGGAACCCCGATGAGTCTCCCACAGGTAATTGCAGATGGCCCATTCACAAGTGAGAATAGGGCCTTAAAGAGTGTTGTACACTGAAGGTAACATCACCACAGTAGCAATTTTCTGCAGAAAGATGAGACAAATTGGAACTTTGTATTAAGTGCGCATATTGTTACATTTGTAAAAAAAAAAAAAAATCAGACATCAAAATCTCATCTCTACTGTGAAACATTTTGGAATAAAGATGCTAGAGGGGAGCTGCTTTGCTGTCTCAGGGTCTACTGTACATGACTTGCTGTCACTAAGTAAGCAGTGTTTTTTAAATTGTATTAGGAAATTCAGCAGAAAATCAATAACTTCCTTTAACCACTTACTGACTTGCCACTTCTGGGTTTTGGGCACACCGGCTGCTCGCTCCCACCATGATTTTACACAGTGGGAGCTGATCAGCGGGTCCCACTGACCCGATCTCCGCCAGCACCCGCAGATCATCCGTTACACTGACAGAATGCCAGTCTGCCTATGAAGAAGGCAGACTGTCATTCTGTCAGTACAGTAGACATGGATTCATATTTTTAGCACTGATTGCTGTAATAATGTCTCCAAAAAAGTGTCAGTTAGGTGTCTGATTTGCCCACTGCAAAATTCCAGTCCCACTATAAGTCGCTGATCGCCACCATTAGCAGTAAAAATCCCATCGCTTTGCGCTAACCAATCAATGTACGCTTATTGGGATTTTTTTTTAGCATCAATATGTAGCAGAATACATATTGGCCTAAATTGATGAAGAAATTGTATTTATTTTTTATTTTTATTGGATGTATTTTAGAGCAGAAAATTAAAAATATCGTTTTTTTATTTTTTTCAAAATTGTCGTCGTTCTTTGTTTATAGTGCAAAAAAAAAAAAACGCAAAGGTGATCGAATACCACCAAAAGAAAGCTCTATTTGTGGGAAAAAAAGAACATATATTTTATTTGGTTACAGTGTGTCGCACAACCGCACAATTGTCAGTAACACAGGGCCATAACGCGAAAAATGGGCTGGTCGGGAAGAGGGGTAAATCTTCAGCAGGTGTAGTGGTTACGGATATTGCCTCAGTTATAGACAAGTGTGCATATTCACAGCCTTTTGAAAGGAAATCAGGTCACCTGGTCACCCCTGCTGTTGCTGAATACCGGCATCCGGTATCCTTTACAAAATGTTTGCTCTTGGGTTTAATACTGCTTGAATAAACCAGAAGTCTGTAGGCAGTACAAAAAATAGGTCTCTGCCAATAGATAAATTCTGAATTATTTTAAACTGTGACTGCAAACACAACCTCCTCTACTGTACAGAACACTAAATATACAGTATACATTACTTTGAACCAGCTTTCTATTGCAATAATGATTAAACAGATCAAGGCAAGATATGACAAACTCTTTTGTGAATTTCTTTTCTATCCAAAGAAGGTCATACTATTAACTTAGAAGTGACCATGTTCTCCCTCTCCAGTTGCTTGGAAACAGGTAATTTTTATCTCCCAGTGAACAAACGTACCTATGAGCTTCAAGATAAGCCACAAAATGTGATAATATTTGGGGACTCTGGATTAATTTTACTCATACACTCGCTTCACCCAGATCTGCTGTTTTCATGACCTAGTAGTGTCTAATAATATACATACAGTATTTATTGCTATGAGTCTAACAGGTTGCTTTGTACTTGTCATTGAATTGGCATGTTTACCTGAACTCACATTCCAAAGAAAGACACAGGGAGGACCATGTATGACCTTATGGAGTGTGTATAGTTACTATTGTATTGTACATGAAAAGCAATAAAACATATGTTAAAAAAAAAACAAAGAGAGGCAACCAAGGCCACCTACCACAAATAGTTTTGATTGTTTTTACAGTTTCTCTAGAAACCATGATGATAGGTTGCCTTGATCTACAGTTAGGTCCATATATATTTGGACACAGGCACAATTTTCATACTTTTGGCTTTGTATGCCACCAGAATAAAATTAAAATGTAACAATCCAAATGAATTTGAAGTGCAGACTTTCAGCTTTAGTTCAAGGGGTTGAACATAAATATCAAGTACAAATTTTAGGAACTGCGACCATTTTTATACAGTGAAGATATTTGCCAGCACACCATGGAACAACACAAATAGCGTCCAAATGGGTGATTTATTGCATGATCACAACACAAGGATAGTGCAATGTTTCGGAGCCACGCAGGGCCCCCTCGTCAGGCATGTGATCACATGCCTGACGAAGGGGCCTTGCGTGGCTCCGAAAGGTTGCACTATGTTTGTGTTGTGATCATGCAATAAATCACCCGTTTGGACGCTATTTGTGACGTTCCATGGTGTGCTGGCAAATATCTTCACCGTGACTTGAACCAGTATCCAGCTGGTTGTTGCTGCAGCACCCAAATCTGAGAGCGCATCCAGGAACGTGTGCGATGGGAATATGAAGTACTACCATTTTTATACAGTCTCCCCCATTTTCAAGGGCTCAAATGTTACTGGACAAATGAATATAATCATAAACTGAAATGTTAATTTTTTATATTTTGTTGAGACTCCTTTACTGGCAATGATTGCTCGAAGTCTGGAGCCCATGGACATTACCAAAGACTGGGTTTCCTCCTTTCTGATGCTTTGCCAGGCTCTAACTGCAGCTGTCTTCAGTTGTTCTATGTTTGTGGGTCTTTCTGCCTTTAGTTTTACCTTCAGCAAGTGAAATGGATGCTCCGTTGGGTTGAGATCAGGTGATTGACACGGCCATTACAGAATATTCCATTTCTTTTCCTTCAAAAGCTCTTGGGTTGCTTTTGCAGTGTGTTTTGAAACACTGTCCATCTATACTGTGAAGCGCTGTCCAATCCACTTTGCTGCATTTGGCTGAATATGGGCTGACATATTTGTAAACACTGCAGAATTCATCCGGCTGCTTCTGTTCTCATTCATATCATCAATAAACACCAATAACCCAGTGCCACTGGAAGTCATGCCCATGCCAGCACACTGCAAGCTCCACCATGTTTTACAGATGACACTGTGTGCTTTGGATCATGAGGTGTTCCAAGTCTTCTTCACACTTTTTTCTTCCCGTCATTCTAGTAAAGATTAATATTAGTTTCATCCATCCAAAGAATGCTTTTCCAGAACTGGTCTGGCTTTTTAGATGTTTTTTTGCAAAATCTAATCTGGATTTTCTATTCTTCAGGCTTATGAATGGTTTGCACCTTGTGGTGAACCCTCTGTATTTGCTCTTGTGAAGTCTTCCCTTGATTGTAGACTTTAACAATAATATGCCCACCTCCTGGAGAGTGTCCTTCACTTGTCTGGATGTTGTGAATGGGTTTTTCTGTACCATAGAGTGGATCCTGCGATCATCCACCACTGTTGTCTTCCATGGACTTCCAGGCCTTTTTATGTTGTTGAGCTCACCAGTGCGTTCTTCTTTCCTTCGAATGTACCAAACTGTTGATTTGGCCACTCCTAATGTTGCTGCTGTCACTGTTGTTTCATTTTTGAAGCCTTACAATGGCCTGTTTCACTTGCATGGACAGCTCCTTTGAATGCACGATGTAGGTTCACAGCAATAGATTCCAAATGCAAATACAACACCTAGCCCAGGTTAACATTGAGGGTGGGTTTGAAATCTTGCGAGTTTGGCTAAACTTGCGCGGTTTCAAACCGGCAATGCAGTCTGACTTTGGGGGCGATTTGACAGACATCTATGCGGGTTCATGCACAGATGTCTATTCAAATGACCCCCGAAGTCGCCCAAAGTAGTACAGGAACTACTTTTGGGAATTACCGACTTTGCAGCACCGTACCGATTCAGACGGTGCCATTGCCGGCAATAGCCAGCGATTAGTCAAAATGACCCGATGTGAACGTAGGCTAGGAATCAACTCCAGACCTTTTACCTGCTTAATTGATGAAGAAATAATGAAGGACTGAACAAAAAAACTGACAGCTCATGGGACAGTAGGTAGAACACACACATCATATTAAAATGATAACACTTGACTCAGAATTCTGTGGATTCAATAGGCCACAGCCCTTTATTATTATAAATTTTATTAACAACATATACTGTAATACCAATCTTAAGATTTTACCAACAACATATTTAGCTCAGCTATTGCAGCTTGGGCTAATAAACATTACAACTTAAAGTCCCCTTTCTTAAGAAACGGACAAAACCTCATAACTTGAGCCGCGACATGGGTGGGAGGGCGGGATGTGCTTTCTTCTTCAAATCCCCACAGACTGCATCTCTAATGATGCATTTTTCTTCTTTTAAAAGGTACCAGCTCGTGTCAGGACTGTTAAACACAGCATGTGACTTTCAAAACACCAATCACAGGTAAGTACAAAAACTGACAGTTTAAGTTTAATGGCTAGTTTACACTTGCTTCAAAACATGGTTTCTAACACGCTTTGTTAAAGCTCTCTGAACGCTAGTCAAAGCTCCTGTCACTAAATAAAATGGTTAGCTTCAACACACATTAACGGCTAGTTTACACTATAAAACAAGGCTGGTTAGCTTACAGTCCTGTTTACACCTTGCTTTTTCTTCAGCTTTGCTTCAAAAATTATACCCCATGTAGCTTTATTGGTCAAAGCGTCTTCAAAGCCTCCATAGAAATCTATGGCAAAGCTCGCTTGAAGCCCCACTGAAGCCCCACAAAGTCTCACTAAAGCCCCACCAAAGGCCCATGACTCAGGGGCTTTGACTAGCATTCAGAGAGCTTTAACAAAGCCTGTCCGAAGCTTTGTTTTAAAGCAAGTGTAAACTAGCCGTTAATGTGTGTTGAGGCCAAAGCAAGTGTAAATGAGCCCTAAACATTTTGTTATGTCTGCCACTGTCCCATATGTGGGGGGCGGGGACATTTTATGCCCCACACCCCACTTCCAAGAGGAGCCGCTGTACTAACTATGCAATGTTAGTACAGTGATCTCCCCTGCTGTGCTAATGTGTTCTGACAGGGGAACGCCCCCCGCCAAATGGGCAGCTTCTATTGGACTGGCTTCAGTACACACGGGTTGAATGTCAGCTGGTTTCTATTGAACCAGCAGTCAGGGTCATCCTAATGCATTGGCACTGCCCAGGGGCCCCACGTGCATGTGGGCCCCTGCAGCTTCCTACCTCATGCCCTATCACTGTCTGTAAAATCAGCAGGAAGGAACCAGCAGCCTCAAACTATAGTAACGACAGCCACAGGACAAGAAAGAGTTAACAGCAGGAGCTGATCCACCTCCTGCTGCTTACTGGGTCAATAGGCGCTGCTGTAACCTGCTCCCTTCTCAAGTCACCTCCCTTTATTGAGAAGAAAAGAATATTAAAGCTATGCTGGAGCCTGGAGAAAGAACCAAGCTGAAGCATCCATTTAGGTGAAGGAAATCTGGAGAATGTGTACCGGAAGAGATATTAACTGCAAGGGCTCTTTGAACTTTCCAAATGTGGATTTATGCTTTGATATACTAAAAACAGGACTGCAGTACAATCTGTTTTAGTAGCACTGAGCTGGCATGAGGAATACAGTGACATCCTGATGCACACATCACCGATCTATAAACTATCCAACACTGTCTCTATAATGGGATTATATTGAAAACTTCATATGGTGAAAGTGCACAGACCATATTCAAATGTATTCACCCCCTTTATTATGAGCCCATAAAAAGCTCTGGTGCAACCAATTACCTTCAGAATTCACATAATTAGTGAAATTATGTCCACCTGTGTGCAATCTACGTGTCACATGATCTGTCATTACATATACACACCTTTTTGAAAGGCCCCAGAGGCTGCAACACCTAAGCAAGAGGCACCACTAACCAAACACTGCCATGAAGACCAAGGAACTCTCCAAACAAGTAAAGGACAATGTTGTTGAGAAGTACAAGTCAGAGTTAGGTTATAAAAAAAAATATGCAAATCTTTGATGATCCCTAGGCGCACCATCAAATCTATCATAACTTTCTTCATCAGTTTAGACCAATATATATTCTTCTACATATTTTTGGTAAAAAAAATAGCAATAAGCATATATTGATTGGTTTTTGCAAAAGTTATAGTGTCTATAAACTATGGGAAAGATTTATGGCATTTTTATTATTATTTTTTTTTTTAATAGTAATAGCAGTGATCTGCAATTTTTAGTGGTACTGAGACATTGCGATGGACAAATCAGAGACTTCTGACACTTTTTTGGGACCACTGGCATTTATACAGCGATCAGTGCTATAAAAACGCACTAATTACTGTGTAAATGTCACTGGGAGGGAAGGGGTTAACACTAGGGGGTGATCAAGGGGTTAATTGTGTGTTCCCTCAGTGTGTTCTAACTGTGGGGGGGGGGGGGTAGGATTGACTAGGAGAGGAGACATGTCCTTTTTCCTACTTAGTAGGAACAAATGATATGGCTCCTCTTCCTTGACAGCACAGGGATTTGTGTGTTACACACACAAATTCCCGTGCTGGCGCTCGTGCACACGATCGCGTGTGGCTGGCGACCATCGTGCCAGTTGGCCACTTGCATCGGGTCCCCAGCCGTGCAGCGGGCGCGCGCACCCTCTGGTGGCCGCTAAAGGAATGGACATACCAATACGGGATTTCTCCCAGGGGAACCATTCTGCCGCAGTATATATAATTTTTGTATATTCCTTTATTATCTTAAAGGAGGGACAATCATATTAGGATATGGGGGGGGGGGTATTTACTAAAGGCAAATCCACTTTGCACTACAAGTGCAAAATGTACTTGAAATTGCAGTGAAAGTGCACTTGGAAGTGTAATCACTGTAGATCCGAGGGGGACATGCAAGGAAAATAAAAAACAGCATTTTAGCTAGCACATGATTGGATGATAAAATCAGCAGAGCTTCCCCTCATTTCAGACCTACCCCTCAGATTTACAGCGACTGCACTTTCAGTGCAATTTCAAGTGCAAAGTGGATTTGCCTTTCGTAAATAACCCCCATGGTGTTGTTGTTAGAGATACATTTTCTTGCCAGACAAGTTGCCTGGAAATAAATGGTTTGGTTTAAATAATAGAGATGGTTATAAAACAGGTTTGTGTAATAGGGAAATGTTATATATATTAGGAAAAGAAAAAAACGTCAGTAAGTTCACAATTTTAAGGTATGCTTTTATTACATGTTTATTTTGGTTTGGTCCTTGAGAGGTTTCCAGCAACTGTTGGTAATAATGTTTCAATAATAAGAGGTTTATTACTTTAAAATCTTTAAATGTCCTTTGATTCAAATACCTTGTGAAAATGCCAATTTAAAAGTCAATTTAGTTCAGTCGTTCTGAAACCACAAGGTAAATGTGTAGGTTCTGAACAAAAAGGTGTTAATTCTGTTCTGAAAAAATGCTTGCAAAAAAAAACAAACATTCAATTTACTAGACCGGTGGATTTATAAAAATATATAAAGGGAAAATTACATGAATGTGGAATGAGAAGGTGTTTTATTGTTTCAAGGGATACAAAAAGCAAGACAGACTAAAAATGAACAGTGTTGGGTTATGTTTAAAGAATGCCCAAGATTTACCATTTAATCATTGAAATACATAAGGCTGGGTTATACTGTGTACAGCCTTGCAAAAGTATTCAAACCCCTTGGCATTTTTCGTGTTTTGTTGCCTCACAACCTGGAATTAACATGGATTGTTTGAGGATTTGCATCATTTCATTTACAGAACATGCCCACAACTTTGAAGATGTTGTTTTTTGTTTTGTTTTTTGTTTTATTGTGAAGCAAATAACAGAAAAAGTCAATGTACATAACTATTCACCCCCTTAAAGTCAATACTTGGAGAGCCACCTTTTGCAGCTATCACAGCTCCAAGTCGCTTTGGATAAGTCTGTGTGCTTGCCACATCTTACCACTGGGATTTTTGCCCATTCCTCCTTGCAAAACTGCTTCATCTCCTTCAAGTTGGATGGTTTGCGTTTTGTGAAAAGCAATCTTTAAGTCTGACCACAGATTTTCTTTTGGATTGAGGTCTGGGCTTTGACTAGGCCAATACAACACATTTACATGTTTCCCATAAACCACTCAAGTGTTGCTTTAGCAGTGTGTTTGGGGTCATTCGTCCTAGCCTCAAATCACACACAGAGTGGTACAGGTTTTGCCAACACCATGTTTCACTGTGGGGATGGTGTTCTTTGTGTGATGTAAACCTATCTATCCAGCAGCCCCTCTGTGGATGAGCGCTACAAGCATTTAATAACTGACCATTTAATTGCTGTAGATTTTAATAATCAGAAAAAGCTTTTTGCCTAACCCTGGTGATGTACTCGATATAATAATTATATCTGTGTATTAATTTGTCTAGTCCCTATAATGTTGTTAGTCTGTTAAACCTATGAGCGCATGCTACTGTTAATATCACAATAATACGAGGTTAGCTATGAAACCAAACACACTGCTGCTAGTAAAACACTATCTTTATTATTATTTATTTCCCAAGAATCAGGAATGCTAACATAAAGTATTAAAAGACATTACAATATCACAAAGCTTACAATCAAATCACATAATATAAGAATATCAAAGATACTTATCACAAGGCCCTCCATGAAAACCTCAAAATGGCTGCCAAGCCATGAGGCTTGAATAGAATCACCATCAGCTGTGTTCGGAGAGCAAGGCAGAGAGACACAGAGGCAGAGCTCTGTGCAACAATTCCTTTTAACAAAACTCACTCATTCAAACTCCCCCCCCCCCCCCCCTTGCCAATCCTAGTTGCACCAATCATTGTTCCCATGACAATCCATGACTGTCCTGCTGCAGTCTATGTGCCCTAGGCCATCTTCGTCCTCAATCTATTTGAAGCTTCATGCACACCAGGTGGGCTGAAGATAACTCCTTTTGCTATGCAGATCCTGTTTGGGGCCACATTTCTCAGAGGTGTAGAACTTTAGAAATATAACATTCCTGTTTGATTCCAACACCTGGTAATTTATTTATAATTTTTGTTCACATTACTATTATTGCTTTATACAAGCTTTGGCTAGATAATATTGAGAGTAGATACCCCCGGTGAAGAAAGTGGTATAAACTCGCTATCCAAGCTGCCTTTCTCCCATGCAATGCACACTCACCAAAAAGCATGCGTTGCCATACAATATGTAGCAAACATGGATGGATAGATGTAAAGAAGATGGTAACTGCTTCCTCCATTCGGCATCGTCACTTCAAAAATCTTTAGGGGATACTGTGCTGCTCATTCCACCAAATTATACCACCAAATTACAAAAGTAAGGTATCATAGTGTAGTAATATTATTCATCTTAGAGCTCCCGTTAGTGGATCAGCAGGTTGTCATATTGCTCTTGTCACTATATGTAAAAACAAATTGTAAAAATAAAAAAAATGTAATTAAAAAAAAATATATAATTGTATTAAATTTTTTTTTACATACTGTCACCAGTCAGTGTTCCTGAACGCTGCCACACAGGATGTATCACAATGCAGTACTGCACTGGTGACAGTATGTAAAAAATTGCAAAAAAAAATTGGCTACATTTTTTTATTTTTCAAATAATTGTGACAAAATACAACTTCAAAAAACTCGCCATGCCTCTTACAAAATACCTTGAACTGTCTATTTTCCAAAAAGGGTCATTTGGGGGGTATTTGTACTGTCCTGGCATTTTCATACCTCAAGTCAGTACATCAACATTAATCGATTTTCAGATATACTGTGTGTACCATAGTTTGTGGGCTCTATAACTTTCATACAGGCTAAATAATATACACTGGAAAGATGTGACCAGTATTCTTCAAAATGCAAGAATTAAATATAGATAGGGCTTCCCCTTTAAGCTCACAGTCCCTCACAACGGCTCAACCTACACAGTTTATAATGTGATTGAAGGCAAGGAGTTATTGGTTAAACTGGGTCTCTTGGATCCTGAATCCCCTAACCATCTTCCTTCCACTCCAAGACCCTCACCGATATGGTCCACGCCATCTACTCGTTGCAACCAGAGCAATCAGAGACATCTGCGACAGTCATTTCAAGACCAAGCTCCATGATTGTTTGAACACCACTTCCATCCTCTTTCTCATACAATATTGAGAACTGATTTACAGCCTCGGCACCTAACTTTTCTCATCTGGAATTCCCCTTTAAGACCTTGGCACTGATCCCACCAGGCGCACTCTGCTTAAGATCATACACGTTGCGGATACAGGATTGCATTTGGAGAGCCCCGCCCCCGTCCTGGCTATTCCCCCTTTTGTGACTCTTGACGATGATCACTGCCGGGGACCCCTATTACCTCCACCCCTCTCCTATGAAACCCCCCCTCTTCTTTTTTTTTATCAACCCCTAACATTATCATCTATATTGTCTAAAGTTTGACTTTAAGTTCGGGGTTGGTACTAGGTGGGCGGGGGAGGATCTGGGGTGGAAGCTCTTGGTCAATGTTGCCGCTGGTTATTTTGTTCCTTTACTTTTCAGGACCTCACACTCACTTAGGTCAAGTTTGATATACAGCTATTCTAGAGCAAATTAATGTAATCTATGGTTTGGAGATTTCATACTTTACCCCCAGGAACACCATTGCACACCAGCATATTTATCTTTATAACCCTCAATTACCTGCTACATCCGTCGTCGCTGGTTTGTCCCCCATCCTGTGTATGTGGCTAACTGCGTTCCCAGCAATTTTGCGGGTATTGCACTTGACCATGTATATAGGAATAGGACATGTTAGTCCTAATGTTTAACATATTCTTTCTAGTGACAAGACTATTTTTGTCCCCATGATAATATTCTACATTTTCTGTTGGTATTTTACTTTCGCCATTTTGGCCAAAAAATGCACTTATTATGAAACATGGAAGCCAATATTCTTCTATACAGCTATGCAAGTTGTTCAGTGGTTATGTATTTATACATTTTTGCATGATGTTTATATTCAATGATATGTGATGCCATTTCTCACACCCCCGGTGTTGGAGGGGGAAAAAAAATGTTACCCCTTATCATAGGAGTGTTGTTTCGTGGTAACACTTTCCCCACAGACCCAGGTTGGTTGAATATTGTAGCCCTCATTGGGGGGTTTCGCGCCAATAAGTCTTAAAATAATCTCACATAATGAGCAGTGCTTTAATTCCCTGCACAAAAGGAAAAAAGCCTTTCAGCATTACAAAAGAATCGGTGCTGACATCGATGACCTCCTCCAACCACCCAAACTACTTTAATAGGACCTACAACCAATTCTACTACACTACACTACACTACAAACTACACCACTTTTGACAACAAATCCCGTGGTGTTGCAGTCTTTATTCGCAATTCTATTGTTATAGACATCCAGAACATCTACAAGGACACAGATAGTCGCTTTATTCTCATTAAATGCATTATCAACAAACGTACCTCACTATGGCTTCCGTCTATGCTCCTAATGAATCACAATCTACCTTTTTTTCAAAATTTTTTGAAACCCTGGACCGATATACTTCTCCCCATATAATTTTAGGAGGCAATTTCAATCTAACCGCACACCCTGCTTTGGATAGAAGTAGGGTAGTCCCCTCTTCTAAGACCTTCTCTAAGAACCTTAATCGCTCTCTCAACAGATTTCCACTTATAGACACTTGGCGGGCACACAATGTAGGCTTAAGAGCTTACACACATTATTCACATCCTCATGACGTCTACACCAGACTGGACTATATATTTTGTACCCCCATTCTTGTAGCCAACTCCTCTAAGGCCACTATCCACCCTTGCCCCTGGTCCGATCATGAGATTACTACTTTCGAAACCTCACACATAGGCCTTACCCCATCCCCATTCAACTAGCGTTTGAACGACTCATTACTCACAGACCCAGCCATTTTTCAATCTATATCTACACATATTGAAAATTACTTTATAGAAAATAATAAGGAGGATACCCCCCCATCAACACTTTGGGTAGCCCATAAAGCGGTTCTCAGAGGTCATTGTATAAGTTTGGCTGCTAAGAAAAACAAAGAAAGTGTCAACATCAGAACTCTCACTAGGGACCTAAACTACTTTTACAATAAAGTTCAACAAAGCCCCTCCCAAGAGATCACCAAACAAATCCAAGATAAGGCGCCAAGTCCTAGACCATATACTCTCTGCAAACACAGAAAAATCCCATAGATTTTCAAAAGCTAAATTTCTACTTCCTTTGTAACTCCCCCTCAGCTATGTTTGCTAAGAAACTAAACCAAGAACACAAACCTCCCCACACTTACAAAATTAGAACCCATGCAGGTAATCTAGTCACCCACCCACTAGAGGTTTTGAATATTTTTTCCACCTTCTATAAAGACCTCCTCTCTGGACCTCAATCTCAACCAAATCATACCTCGAAAATTTGGTTAGATGAAACTCAACTACCCTTCCTTGATGCTCAACAAACTGAGGCCCTTAATGCCCCCTGCACTGATTCTGAGATCCTTAAAATTATTAAATCTCTCAAGACCTCTACAGCCCCAGGACCAGATGGTTTCTCCTCAGCTTACTATAAAAAATATGCCCTCCTTCTAACCCCATACTTAACAAAACTTTTCAACTTTATCCTTAAAGGCAATCAATTCCCAGAAGAAATGCTCTTAGTCAATGTATCTTTAATCCCAAAGCCAGGTAAGGATCACTCCCTCCCTCAGAATTTTCGCCCAATCTCAGTCCTCAATAATGACCTAAAAATCTTTGAGAGACTACTCGCTGACAGACTGGCCTCTGTCATCACTAATCTAATACACATTGATCAAACAGGTTTCATCCCCGGTCATCAGATAGTAGACAAAATTAGACTAGAAACCAACATTATCCAAGACGCCAACCTACACTCTCGTAAATTATGAGTTTAGATATTCATAAGGCATTCGATAGCGTTAATTGGTCCTACCTCAACCACCTTCCAGCAAAATATGGCATCTCGGGAAATTTTTTGCATGGCTTCAATGCTTTATATCACTCACCTCAGACTAGAATCAGGATCCCCGGACATAATTCAGATTTCTTTCATCTTAGCAGAGGTACCAGACAGGGCTGTCCCTTATCCCCTCTAATATTTGCACTAGCAATTGAACCCTTGGCCCAGAGGATTAGGAACAATATAGACATTAAGGGTTATACCAAAGGAGAAAGTGAGTTCAAAACCAGTCTATACGCTGATGATGCACTCATATTCCTTTCTGAACCTCATACCTCCATCCCCTCTCTCCTCAAAGAACTCAACTTTTTTCATGACATATCTGGCCTAAAAATTAATCTAAACAAATGTTCTGCCTTACCGATCGACTACTCCCAACAGGCACATGACCATCTCTCTAATAACTTCCCATTTATTTGGTGTCCCCAATCGTTCAAATATCTAGGTATAATGGTGACTTCCTCCCACAAATTTCTATACAAAACCAATTATCGCCCTCTTGTCTCCCATATCACTCCCCTTCTTAAAACTTGGTCAAGTTTTTCATATATCCTTCCTTGGTAGAATATGCGCCATCAAAATGACCATTCCTCACAAAATGTTATATTACTTCCACACTCTCCCAGTGAATATCTCAAAGTCTAGGCTCGCTTCTCTCCAGAGAGAAATCAATAAATTTATTTGGCCCGAAAGGAAACCCAGGTGTGGTTATGCCCATATGCACAGACCTCAATTTCTGGGCGGGATGGGCCTTCCCAACCTCTGGCTATATTTCCTCTCTGCTAGACTGATGCAAATCTCCCAGTGGTTCTCACCGACACAGAGTACCCCTTGGAAAAAATTTGAATCCTATTCAATTGCTCAATTACACTTACAGGGTATACTTTGGACCAAATCGACCTCTTATAATAAACTCATTAAGCTTAACATTATAGTCTTACACTCTTATCAACTATGGCTCAAGATTAGCGGCCCATACAGATTGTCTTCTGATTCCTCCCCTCTTGTCTCTTTCCTAGGGGATCCCAGATTTGCACTGGCATACAACATAGGCTTTTTCTCTCATTGGATAGGGAGGGATCTGACCGCCCTCGGTACATTGTTGACGGATGGTGATTTTACCCCATTCCTGTTATTGCAGGCGAGATGGGATATTTCCTCCTCAGGAACTGCAAAACTATCAACAAATTACAAACTTTCCATCAACTCCACATCCTCAAATTACTTTTTTCGAGAAGATCTGTACATCCTCTGCTGGTGATAAGGGACTCATATCCAGACTGTATAATTATCTTAACAGATTTGATATGCCAGACAAGTCTGGACCAATGCTTTGCTGGGAATCCGATTTAGGGTGCACATTTTCAGCTGAGGATTGGCTCAATATGTCGGACAATCTCCGTAAAAGCCATAAGGCAATTTCATTTAGGGAAACCCCCACAAAAAGTATTCTCCAGGTGGTACCTGACCCCCTCCAAACTCCACACATTTTATCCCTCAATCTCCCCTAACTGTTTTAGGGGTTGTCAAACACCAGGTACAATCCTTCACATATTCTGGAGCTGTAACCACCTTGAGAATATATGGCAATGGGAAATCGAAAGAATAGAAGGTTCTTCCAATCAAAAAATTGTACCCACCCCTCAGATTTGCCTTTTATACGCTAATATACCTAACATTCCTCCTCCTTGTGAGAAACTATTTCACTCATTATGCAGTTCCATCCAATGGATGATTGCCTATAATTGGAAGTCTAACAACCTTCCCTGGCCTCAGGTACTAACTAGAATGGAGACAATTAGACTATCGGAGAGGATCTTTCACACTTTACATGACACAATTCATATTTATGATAAAAAATGGTCATACTGGAATCTACCTTAATCTATACCTAGCTTATATAAATTATCCCTTATCTCTTTGGTCTGACACCTACTGCCATAAATGTCTACTTATAATCATCATTGCAATGTAACACATATAAGATACCTGTTCCACCATGATACTTCACAATCTTTACATGTATTGTTTTATTTCAATCCACTGAAATATTAATGTTTTGATGTTGATTTATATTTCTTTGGCTGTACTTGTCTGTATACAATTGAGCTTCCAAATAAAACTTTTCTAAACAAAAAATAATAATAAACACTGGGTTTTTTTCACCAAAGAAATGTAGCAGAATACATTTTGGCCTAAATGTATGAAGAAAGATTATTTATTTGAAATAAACAGAAAGAAAGAAAAACTTGTTAAATTTTTTTATAATTTTCAGGCTTTTTTCATTTATTTAGCAAACAAAAAAATAACAGTGATGATTAAATACCACCAAAAGAAAGCTCTATTTGTGTGAAAAATAAAATAAAAACTTCATACGGGTACAGTGTTGCATGACCGTGTAATTGTCATTCAAAGTGTGACAGCACTGAAAGCTGAAAATTGGCATGGGCAGGAAGGGGGTAAAAGAGCCCAGTATTGAAGCCGATAAAAAAAGACAGGGCAGTGACAGCAACTGTATTCACCAATAGAGAGTTGTTCATGCAATATTTTTTAAGGGCGTAGTCTTTCCATATAAAAAAAAAAAAAAAAATACAAAAATATGACATATACATATACATGCCCTTGATCAACAAGATATACACATGTGCATACCAGCACTACATTCAGCACAACTAGGGCTGTTACTGATTAAAATTTTCGTGTTCGATTAATCAACTAATTTTCATTAATTATAATGCACCTACAGATCCAACTACTTTTAGCTGATCTCTGAAAGATTAGAATTGTGTCGATGTCCCAATATTTATGGACCTGACTGTGTGTGTGTGTGTGTGTGTGTGTGTGTGTGTGTATGTGTGTATATATATATATATATATATATATATATATATATATATATATATATATATATAGTGTAGTCAGTGTAGACTATATATACAGTGCAGGCAGTCTAGTATATATCCCCCAAAAAAGTACACCCCTCGCATTTTTGTAAATATTTTATTATATCTTTTCATGTGACAACACTGAAGAAATGACACTTTGCTACAATGTAAAGTAGTGAGTGTACAGCTTGTATTACAGTGTAAATTAGCTGTCCCCTCAAAATAGCTCAACACACAGCCATTAATGTCTAAACCACTGGCAACAAAAGTGAGTACACCCCTAAGTGAAAATGTCCAAATTGGGCCCAAAGTGTCAATCTTTTGTGTGACCACCATTATTTTCCAGCACTGCCTTAACCCTAATGTCTAATTGGGCCCAATTTGGATATTTTTACTTAGGGCTGTGTGTCGAGTTATTTTGAGACAGCAAATTTACACTGTTATACAAGCTGTACACTCACTACTTTACATTGTAGCAAAGTGTAATTTCTTCATGTTGTCACATAAGAATATGGAAAATATTTACAAAAATGTGAGGGGTGTACTCACTTTTGTGAGATACCGTATATACAGTGCAGGCAGTGTACAGTATATAATACAGTGCATTGAAGTGGTTAAGGGAAACCCTATGACAGAATTAATAAAAAATAAAAAAAACGGCATGGGGTCCCTTCAAAATCCATACCAGGCCCTTTGGATCTGGTATAAATTTTAAGGGGAACGCCATGCCAAAATCTATAAAAAAAATAAAAATAGCGTGGGGTCTCCCCCAAAATCCATACCAGACCCTTATCTGAGCAAGAAGCCTGGCAGGCCAGGAAAGGGGGCGCTCGCTCTCCCCCCCTTTTCTTGCCTGTCAGGCTGCTTGCTCCTGAACCATTCCAGGCAGCTTCACCTCAACATGGCGAGGGTGCTTTTGGGTCCCCACCAAAGCACCTTGTCCCCATGTTAATGGGGACAAGAGCCTCTTCCCGACAGCCCTGGAAATTGGTTGTCGGGGTCTGCAGGCAGCGGCTTATCGGAAAATTGGAAGCGCTCATTAACAAGGGGGCCCCCAGACCCCGGCCCCCCATATGTGAATGGGTATCAGGTACATTGTACCCTACTTATTCACCAAAAAACTGTCAAAAAGTAAAAACCACAACAGACAGTTTTTGACAATTCCTTTATTAAAAAAGAAAAAAAAACGTCCTGCGTTGTCCATCCATCTCTTAATCACGCTGCCCGACATACCTGAAAAATAGAAAAAAAAAGCTCCGCCTCGATGGGAGGTCTCCCAGGGACTGCTGTCTCATGGCTGTGACAGCTGTTATATAGGCAAGGACGGGGCCAAAAGCAATAGAATAGAAAGAATATAACCATTCCCAAACTTCAAATAGAATCAATTCAAATTTGAATAGAATAGAAAATAATAGATTCAAATAGGAAGATGGTTATATTCTTTTTATTCTATTCGGTTGTTTGTTTCTATAATATTCAGTTATTTTCTATTCTATTCTATTCAAATTGAGAGATAGTCAGCTATGAGTAAGCACTACATATAGTGCGAAACGCATCAGCTTTGTGCCCCCATTTTGCTTTGCTTTGCAGTGGACTACTGAATTGATGTGATTCCTTTCCTTTTTTAAATCGTCAAATTTTTTATCTTCCTCCGGTGTGCGGCTGTCCAGAGTTCTTTTTGATACTCCAAGTCTATTGTGTTATTAGCCAGCACCTGGGGCTCCTAAACAGGAGTAGGATCATTCGCCCTGAAGGACTATCCTGGAGCGGTGGTTATCTCTCCCTACCTTCAAATTGATTCTATTTGAATTTTGGGAAATGATTATATTCTTTCTATTTTTTTTTAATTCTGTTCTTTTCTATTCTTTTCTATTAGGATTTCAGAAGATGGTTATATGCTATTTTATTCTATTCTTTTTTTAATTCTGGGTGGAATTAAATATTTGAGAATTAACTCTCCATATATATGCAGGGTTAGGCGTGTACTCCTCTAGTATAGATATCGAAACAGGAGCATGGTCTGACCATGTAATATCATGTATACTAGAGGAGGACACCGCCTGGAGTAAGACCTTGTCTACCAACACCATATCTAATCTAGAGTATGAGTTATGCCACGCTGAACGGAAAGTAAAATCTCTCTCTTCAGCGTGTTGGCATCGCCAAACATCGTAGACATCCTCCACATGGAGTAAGGGTTGAAGCGCTACGTGGGAGCGTGAGGGCTTAGCCGTCAGGTCCATTTCTGGGTTAGCTGTCAAGTTGAAGTCTCCACAAACTACCAAGGATCCTTTCTTAAATTTATCGATTTTGGAGAATAGTTTTTTTGCAAACCGATATTGGCGAGTATTTGGTGCGTAGGCGTTCACTATTGTATAGGGTTTGCCGTTAATATCACAAAGAAGGATCAAAAACCTGCCGTCTGGGTCTTGTATGGAACTGTGCAGCCGAAAGGCCACTGTGTTTTTTACTGCTATAAGAACCCCTTTTTGCTTGCGAGGGCTTGAGGCAGTAAATATGTGTGGAAACATTTTGTGGGTAAATGTAGGTGAAGCTGAGGCCTTGAAATGCGTTTCTTGAATGCAAAGTAAGTCGCTTCCCAATTTAAGGGCCTCCTTCCACAGGGAGGCCCGTTTAGCTGGGTGGTTGAGTCCACGTACATTAAATGACGTTATTGTAAGTGGCATAACAAGAAAAAGGGTACCTTTTATTGAGGTTGCTTTTTACACTTAAAAGTCTGTAGATTCGGGGTCCGTGTGGTCCCGTGTTGTTGTGGGTGTTGTCATCTCTTTTGGTTCCTGGGGAGGGGTAAATCCCCCTCACGAGTTTTGTGCAGCAATTCTGCAATCAGATCCCTTTTGGGATCGCTTTCCTCTTTTTACCCAACAGTTATGGTTATATTTTTATGTTTTCCCTTTCTTTTCACTGCAATTTCTCTCGCCAGATATACGGTTTCTCGATCCTCAGACCTTTTAACGCCTCCCCAGGAACCAAAAGAGATGACAACACCCACAACAACACGGGACCACACGGACCCTGAATCTACAGACTTTTAAGTGTAAAAAGCAACCTCAATAAAAGGTACCCTTTTTCTTGTTATGCCACTTACAATAACATCATTTAATGTACGTGGACTCAACCACCCAGCTAAACGGGCCTCCCTGTGGAAGGAGGCCCTTAAATTGGGAAGCGACTTACTTTGCATTCAAGAAACGCATTTCAAGGCCTCAGCTTCACCTACATTTACCCACAAAATGTTTCCACACATATTTACTGCCTCAAGCCCTCGCAAGCAAAAAGGGGTTCTTATAGCAGTAAAAAACACAGTGGCCTTTCAGCTGCACAGTTCCATACAAGACCCAGACGGCAGGTTTTTGATCCTTCTTTGTGATATTAACGGCAAACCCTATACAATAGTGAACGCCTACGCACCAAATACTCGCCAATATCGGTTTGCAAAAAAACTATTCTCCAAAATCGATAAATTTAAGAAAGGATCCTTGGTAGTTTGTGGAGACTTCAACTTGACAGCTAACCCAGAAATGGACCTGACGGCTAAGCCCTCACGCTCCCACGTAGCGCTTCAACCCTTACTCCATGTGGAGGATGTCTACGATGTTTGGCGATGCCAACACGCTGAAGAGAGAGATTTTACTTTCCGTTCAGCGTGGCATAACTCATACTCTAGATTAGATATGGTGTTGGTAGACAAGGTCTTACTCCAGGCGGTGTCCTCCTCTAGTATACATGATATTACATGGTCAGACCATGCTCCTGTTTCGATATCTATACTAGAGGAGTACACGCCTAACCCTGCATATATATGGAGAGTTAATTCTCAAATATTTAATTCCACCCAGAATTAAAAAAAGAATAGAATAAAATAGCATATAACCATCTTCTGAAATCCTAATAGAAAAGAATAGAAAAGAACAGAATTAAAAAAAAATAGAAAGAATATAATCATTTCCCAAAATTCAAATAGAATCAATTTGAAGGTAGGGAGAGATAACCACCGCTCCAGGATAGTCCTTCAGGGCGAATGATCCTACTCCTGTTTAGGAGCCCCAGGTGCTGGCTAATAACACAATAGACTTGGAGTATCAAAAAGAACTCTGGACAGCCGCACACCGGAGGAAGATAAAAAATTTGACGATTTAAAAAAGGAAAGGAATCACATCAATTCAGTAGTCCACTGCAAAGCAAAGCAAAATGGGGGCACAAAGCTGATGCGTTTCGCACTATATGTAGTGCTTACTCATAGCTGACTATCTCTCAATTTGAATAGAATAGAATAGAAAATAACTGAATATTATAGAAACAAACAACCGAATAGAATAAAAAGAATATAACCATCTTCCTATTTGAATCTATTATTTTCTATTCTATTCAAATTTGAATTGATTCTATTTGAAGTTTGGGAATGGTTATATTCTTTCTATTCTATTGCTTTTTGAATTATATTCTTTTTCTATTTGTTTATTCTATTCAATTATTTTCTACTCTATTATTTTCTATTCAAAATTTGAATTTCAGAAGATGGTTATATTTGTTCTATTCTATTTTTTTCTGTTGTCTTTTTCTATACTATTCTGTTATTTTCTAGTATATTCTTTTCTATTCCATTCAAATTTCAAATTGATTCTTTTTGAATTTTGGGAAAGGGTTATATTTATTCTATTCTAATCTATTGTATTGTTTTTTAAATTATATTCTTTTCTATTCCATTATAGTCTATTCTTTTTTTCTATTCTATTCTTTTCTTATTTATTCAAATTTATTCTATTTGAAATTCGAATTGCAGAAGATGGTTATATTCATTCTATTTTATTCTATTCTTTTCTATTGTATACTATTTTTTTTCCATTATATTCCTTTATTTTCTATTTTTATTTATTCTCTATGGAAATTGGAAACAAATTGAAAATTATTCGAATTCGAAAAGTTTTCTAAATTGATTCGAAAACTATTCAAATTAATTAAATTTTTTTTTAGTTTGATTCATTATTTCAGATTCATTTAAATTTGGTGCTATTGTAATTCGAAAATTCGGATACATGGAAAATTGGAAAGTTCGTCCGAATTTAAATTCGGAACAAAACTAACTGCACGTGTATAATCCACAGTCTCCATGTCTTCCTCTCTTCCAGTAGGGTATGAAAAGGAGGGACACAACTCAGCCATAAAACCCCGTGGTCAATATTTAAAAAAATCGCCCTGGGTTTTGGGGTTACTGGGGTGCTCTGAACATAATCTGAACATGATGTTGGAACAATCAGGTGTTGGAAACGCTTTACAAAATAAGTTTACTTTAAACAAGGCCAAAACAATCTTATGGTACAGAGAATTGTTTATATTAAAAGTCTTAGACAAAAACCGTTAAGGCAAGCCAACTACTCTGGGATATGGTTGACAACGTGGCTCCTTTATGGTTTTAGAATACTGTATGTATGTGTCCTAATGTGGTCAGAAGATAAAAATATAGGTCAGGGTTAGGATTGTTAGGTTTGAGACTATGCCAGTGCAACTCAAATATCTACCAACATGCTTTAAGCTTGACAAGGATAGAAGGGCCAGCTCATGCTTTGCTTAATGTGAATATTTTGAATTGCACTCTGTAACAACCTTGTAGCTGTTTAACATATTATCTGCAGTATGCAACAATAAAGTTAGCAATATAATAATATGCATGAAGGTCAGTTTAATCTAAGTTAAATTGATTATTTGTGAAATTTAAATTTGGAATCAAAATATAATTTAATCATGATAAGCAAAACATCCGACAGACATTAATCTTTCAGTTCTACCTGATATAGTGACCAAATTTTTTTGTGCATGTTCGGTTTTAGTTACCAGGATCTAAATAAATAGTTGGTGTATAGTGATATCATAAGTTGTAAACTTCTTAAGCCCCTTGCACATGGGGCCATCTATCTGCAGTACATCCTTCCTGGTGCTTTACTGCACCTGGAAGGTACAGGTTCAGTGTCCAGCCCTGCTGCACGCAGCCTGTCAGCCTATGGCAGGTTGCAGCTGGATGGGGCTGAACACTGAACACTTCTTTTTGACCACACAGGACTGGCATCACTGACTGCTACCCAGCCAGTGTCAGAGCTAGAAACTGATGAGACTTCTTTTGCAGAGTTGGAGAGCTGCAGTTTAAAGGATATTTCCACCATTGAACCATGTTACATCTGTATTTAGGGTGTAACATAAGGTGAGGGTTAGGTAAGTCCCTCTTTCCCCTTTCATTTGTCCCTCATTTTGGTCTGATCTATATAGTTGTATAAAAAAAAAAAAAACTTTTTATCTTTCAAAAAGTTTTTCCCAGAGCTAAACTTTTCATCCAAAATCTAAATTGCTGCAATTGTAAATTTTAGGGCCAGTTCATACCAGATGCAGTTCCGTTTTTTCTGCACCAATTCAGTCAGTTCTGGTCAGTTTCCGCACCAGAAACTGACTGCATGGTGTGAACTAGAGCCATTGGAATACATGAAAAACACTGTGCATGCATTTTTAGTGCAGAAAAAAAGTGCACGGAACTGAACGGAACTGCTTCTGGTGTGAACTGGTCCTAAAAAGCCAATACAAAAGGAATAGTAGTGGTAAAAAAAAAAAAGCATTTGTGGATTTAATTAACCTTTTTTTTTTTTTGGTTGATTCTCCTTTAAGGGGATGTGGCAGGAGGCGTGTCCTATACCTACATATGTTTGCTAGTAGGTGTCCCTCATTCCCATCTCAAAATGTTGGGAGGTATGCAACACTAGGGGCCGATCAGGGGGTTATCTGTGTTCCCTGGGTGTATTGTAACTGTGTAGGGGCTGGGCTCCCTGGAACACCACAGAGATTGCTGTTCCCGATCACTGGGAATAGCAGATCATCATGTCCTCTGTCAGAACAGGGATCCGCCTTGTTTATATAGGATTCGCTGGCACGCACCCGCGGTGTTGAGCAGGGGCGCACGCACCCACAGTGTCACATGCACGGACCACCGTATGGGTACAGCGATTTGCGCAATAGAGCTGACATGCCGCCGTATATATACACAGTGGCTGGTCGGCAAGTGGTTAATAACGAAAAAACAGATGATCTAAGACCAATATTAGACCTTCAGAAGCTGAACAGGTACATAGGGGTGCAGTGCTTCCGGATGGAGTCCCTGCAATCGGTCATACAAACCATCGGACAGGAGGAGTTGATGTTATCCTAAAACTTGAAAGATGCTTATTTACATGTCCCAGTATATCAACAGTGTCACAAATATTTACTCTTTGCGATAATGGAATACCATTTTTAATTTGTCTGCTTGCCATTCGGCCTGTTAACATCCCCAAGGACATTCTCCAAAGTCCTACTCCCAATCATAGCCATGCTGCGCAAGCAGGGCCTGCAAGTGTTCCACTACTTGGACGACGTCCTCCTAGTAGCCCAAGAGCCTCAAATTCTAACGGAACACCAGGAGCTCCCTCTAGAGAAAGCAACAACTGTGGCTTCTCAGGTGGAAAAAATATCAACACTTTCATATCTCTCAGCCTCTCAATGCCTCAAGCTGGGGTCACTAGCAGCCACTATACCTATGGTGAAGTGGGCTCATTGGCGAATGAGGACTTTTTAAGTGGAATTCCTGAAACAATGAAAGAGCCACTCCACGCGGCAACGGATCAGACTATTACCAACAATGAAACGTTCTCTCAACTGGTGGCAGAAACCAGCCAATTTGTTGAATTGTCACCAACTCAATCCACTGATTCCAATGGTGGATTTCTAGCCAAGGGCCGATGGGAGAACAGACGAAAAGAGGTCTCCAATATAATAGAGCTGAACACAGCCTTCCAGACTCTAAAGACGTTCCAGAATAAAATAATAGGGGCCATTGTAATGCTTCAGATGGACAACAAGGCGGTAGTCGCTTATGCACGCCGCCAAGGAGAAACACAGAGTCAAGCACTCCTGGTGGAGGTCTCACCAATTATGGCGAATCTATCAGCCGTGTACATTCCAGCCCCACAGAATTACTTAGTGGATGCACTGAGCTGCAAAACATTAGACAACAACGAATGGGCACTGAGCTACTCAGTTTTCCAGTGGACTTGCAATCAGCGGGGTCACCCGGACCTTGACTTAATGGCATCCCTGACCAACAACAAGTGCAAACGATTTCTGGCAAAGGCGAAGTTACCACAAGCGGAAGCAGTGTAAACACTCAGCTCTGAATGGACCTGCACTCTAGCATACGTATTTCCAAAAAATACTTATAATTCCCAGGTTGCTCAACAGGATACCCAAACACCCAGGAGTAGTAAGAGCAATCATGCCCATGTAGCCCTGCAGGCGATGGTTCCCATTACTACAGGCCTTAGCCTTGGAATCCCCAATCCTACTACCGGAGATACCGAACCTCCTCCAACAAGGTCAGTTGTGTCACATGAACCCTGCCAAATTCCATCTTAGCGGCTTGGAGATTGAGAGGCAAAGACTAGGAGAAGCAGATTTGCTCAGCCTCAGTTATCCAAACCTTACTCAAACAACAAACAATACCTATTCAAAAAGGTATGGGAAACGTTTGCCACCTTCGCTGGATCCAGAGGACTTGATCCTTTAGCACTGCAAGAATCACAGATATTGGAATTCCTACAGGCAGGCCTTGAGAAAGGCCTACAGACAAATACACTCAGGGTACAAGTCTCAGAACTTTGGCATCAACAGGAGTAGGATGGGCTACCCAGCAGTTAGTACGTCAGTTCCTGAAGGCCTGTGACAGAGTACGACCCCAAAAAGGTTGATTGTTCCTCCATGGGACTTACAGGTAGTACTGGAGATATTGTCCCAACCTTCTTTTGCAGGGAGCCAAGCAACCTCGTTATGGAAAATACAGATGAAAGCAGTTTTTCTCACATCAGGCAGAAGAACATCGGAGATTCAAGCCTTAGGGTACAAACCCCCTTACTGTTGCCACTTACCAGATAGGGACATTGCCACAGCATCTTCCTAAAGTAAACAAACCATTTCATAGAAGACAGGACATTGTCCTCCCAACAATGCAGAAGGATGCATCTAGTCAGACACAAATTAGATGTTGGATCTATCCTTGAGGCATCCATACAGAGGACAGCATCTTTCAGAAGGGCAGAAAACTTGTTTGTCATCCCAGGCAAAATAGGAAAAAGGCCGGCAGCATCCACAAAGGACATTGGCATTGTGGATGGTTAGGACCATTAGGAGAGATTATGAAGAAAGAAACCTGGAACCTCCATCAAACGTGAGCGCTCACTCAACAAGGAGCCTGGTGGCATCGTGGGCAGTGTTCAGGGGTGTATCCCCAGAAATAATATGCAGAGCCACTATCAGTGGCATCACTAGGGTTGATGTCACCCCCCTCCAGTCTATCCTGCCCAGTGCCCTGCAGGCAGCGCATGGTCATGGGGTGCACCCCAAACAGCCCCTGTAAATAAGAGTATAGGGTGGTATAAGGCAGGCTGGGGTGGTACAGGGCAGGTTAGGGGGGTATAGGGCAGATTGGGGTGGTATAGGGCAGGGTGAGGTGGCATAGGTCAGTTTGGGTGGTAAATGGCAGGTTGGGGTGGCATAGGGCAGTTTGGGTGGTATAGGGCATGTTGGGATGGTATAGGACAGGTTGAAGTGGTATAAGGCAGGTTGGGGTGGCATAGGACAGGTTGGGTGGTATAGTGCCAGGTTGGGGTGGCATAGGACAGGTTGGGGTGGCATATGGCAGGTTGGGGTGGCATAGGGCCGGTTAGGACTTGCAGAGATAGTGTGCACTCTACAGTAACTTACAGCATCATGCCTACAGGTGAAGACCTGGGCGGGAGTCCTCGCCTCTATCTCCTTCAGCTGCGGGATCAGCCATAGTGAAGGAGTCTATGGGAGGAGTGGAGGAGGCACCCCCAGCTCCACCCACCAACTCCGGCCTCAGGAGATATTGGAGATCCCTGAGAGGCCGAGTGACAGCCGAGTGACAGCTTAACCTGACGGGGGAGTGTTATAGGCAGCCTCACCCCCCCCCCCCCCAGCTCAGCTGGGGGATCTCCTTGCACCGCTCCGCAAGTGCAAGCAATATACTTATAATACAGTGTGTAGCAGCGGACGGCGGCCCCAGTGTCACCCCTCTGGCGGGTATCACCCTGTGCGTCCCACACCCCCATAGCAATGCCACTGGCCGCAACTTGGTCTAAATATAGCACATTTCTGATAATGAAGCAGATCCAGCAGCCTTAACTACTATAGAGTTTGTTTGTTCTGTACTGACCGGAGTTGATAGTTAATGAAATACTACATCATACCCTCCCTTGTGGTTTTGTGGGCATGCTACATCCCGTACATGTATGCTGTCATGATTGTGTCAGGAAAACTGAAAATGTTATACTTACCTGACTGTAGTTTTCCTTTTCCGATGCATAAGCATGACAGCATACAGGTCCCTCCCTTTTGGGCTTCGCATTTGAGTATAGTTACGAGAATGCCACCTGGGGGGGAGGCAACTCATTTATATATAGTATAACCAATCCTGATTGGGCGAGAGGTGGAGCCTATACTCATACGTGTATGCTGTCATGGTAAGGCATCAGGAAAGGAAAATTACTGTCAGGGAAGTATAATTTTTTTTTTTAAAGATGAACTCTATGCCTGTAAGAAAGCTAAGGGCTAAGTTCTCTGCCAGACTTCTATAGTTCAGTGTTCCCGTGGCAAGCTGCGACTGCATTTCCACCTATTAGTAACGTGCTAACCTGGTAATTGCACAGTTAACCTTCATGTTGTCACTTATTGAAAGCACTGACTAATATGTACAAGTACTAAAAAAACAAAAACCAGAATGCACTGGATGGCACAGAAAAGTATTTTAATAAATACGCCAAAATAAAAATGAAGATGCACTTAAAAAACACAGCATAGCAATTAGCAGTCCATTTAGCAAATCCATTCCCTCTAGAATGTCAACTGAAGGTTGAAATAGTGTTCTATCCCAAACATACTGTACTTCCAATAAGCTCCATGCTATACTTCTACACCTAAATATATATAAATTGCTACCACGTTCACTATAAATATATTTATCATGTTGCACATGCATTGTTGTTTGCCTTTAAATAATTTTGTCCTTTCCTCACTTCTTAGCTTGGATATGTTCCTTCTTCTTAATGCTTTAGTTTTCATACATCACCTGCAGTATTCTGCTGGAGCTAGACACAATATAATTGTTTTACGTATATGATGTTCATTTGTGAAGATCTGCACTAGTTTTTAACCACTTCCCACCCGGCCAATGTAGATATACGGCCGGGTGGGAGCCATCTGCTTCTGAGTGGACGTTCAGAAACGTCCTTCAGAAGTAGAGGGATCGCGCGCGCGTACCCGCGCAGCGGCGCGATCCCGATGCGGCCGTGTCACCCGGACACGGCGCATCTCGGATCGGCAGGAGGGCTCGGTGATTGGCCCTCCTGATCACATGACGGCCGTGTCGAATCACGGCCATCATGTGATGTAAACAAACAGCCGGTTGCTAGGCAATCGGCCCTCCTCTCCTCACACGGAAGTCGTCGGTGAGGAGAGGAGAGCGGATCGCTGCAGCCGGCTGGTGATCAGTGAGTATTAGCTGTTTTTTTACTCACTGATCACCAGTCTAGGGTCCCCATAGTAAAACACACATGTCCCCATAGTAAAACACACATGTCCCCACAGTAAAACACACATGTCCCCACAGTAAAACACACATGTCCCTCACATATGTCCCAATAAAATAACATGTGCCAATGATTATCTGCACACATATGTCCGTGATCACCTGCACACCCCTTTTACATGATCATTTGCGTACATATGTCCGTGATCACGCGAACCAATTATTATACACTTAACGGAATTTTTTTTACAAAAAACATGTAGCAGAATACATTTTGGCTTAAATTTATGACAAAATTTGATTTTATTGGATTTCTTTTAAAAAAGAAAGGAGAAAATATTGTTTTTTTTCAAAATTTCCACTATGTTTTCGCTTATATCGCAAAAAATTTAAAAACGGAGTCGCGAATAAATACCACAAAACTAAAGCTCTATTTGTGCGAACAAAATGATAAAAAATTCATTTGGTTACAGCATTGCATGACCGCGCAATTGTCATTGAAAGTGCGAGAGCGCTGAAAGCTGAAATTTGGTCTGGGCAGGAAGGGTGTTTAAGTGCACAGTAGGCAAGTGGTTAATTAAAGGATAAGTTTGCCTTTTGTAACATGTTACATGTTCCAACCGTATTTAGGGTGGAACATGTAACATGTTTCAACAGCTGCATTCTCTCCCCCCTCCCTGTGACAGCTAGTAGGGGATTTTCTCCCTGTGCCCGCTGTCACTATTTGAAAAGGACGTGATCGTTCGGGGGTCCATCCACATGTCCACACGTCTACACTGCAAAAATATGTGCATTTATTATTTTTTCCTAAAAGGTGAACTTATGTTTTAAAGCTTTCTATCATCTATGCAGGATGTCATTTGGCTCAAGTCACTGTCTGCTAATTCTACTAAGACTGTATACTACAGCTATCTTGCCACAACTGGGTCATTTTAAAGATTACATTTGCAGTGCTTAGAATTGGAGAGGCAGAACAGTCAAAAAAAAATATTTTTTAGCTCCAGCAAGAAATCATGTAGCTTCAGTAAAAAATCCTCTATAGCTCTGGAATACACAGTGAAATTTGATATCATTCAGGATATACTGCAGCTAAGAACAATGCAGTCATAGTCATAAAAGCTTAAACATACCTGTAAGCAAATCACAATAGCCTACAAGAGAGCAATAATCCAGTGTTTTTTTGTTTTATTTTAAGGGAACAGTGTTATACAATTAAGCTGTGCATTATACATGTAGAAACTGTCTACATTACTACCTGACATTCTATTTTCAGCTTATAATACCTTTTTAAACAAGTGGAACAGAAAGCTGCATGTGTTTCACAAAACCTTCAGATACAGAGCAAAGCAACTGATACATTTCTCAGATACTGCCAGTTAACTCTTGCATTATAAGCACAATGTTAGAGCAAGACATTTTTTGTGGAGACTGAAATGCAGCAAGAGCCAGAGTTTTTTTCCAGATCAGGAAGTAAGCATGCAAGGTCAACTCTTGGTTATTTTTTTTTTATAATCAAAATGTTTTATTTTATTTATACTTCAACATTTCCCATCAATATGATACATTCTTGTATTCCATGTTCCGATAGTATATACAAAGAGAATAAAAGTTACAAACAAACTAAATACAAAACTATCTTATAGCATAATTACCCATAGTTATGCCAAAATCCTCACCCCTTCCCCTTGTCCCCTTCCTCTTCTATGCTATCCTTGATTGTATTGGGTCTCACCTATCCCTTTACTTCTCACACCATTCTTTCTACTCAAAATCCTGTGTAGTCCTACTGTCAATTTTTGTGGTAAAAAATAAAAAAAAATAAAAAGAACCCCAGTGATTTTTATGAATTCCCTCTCCACCAAAGCATATAAGAAGCCACTAATGGCCATGGTTTCCTCCCATTTGTAAATAAAAATAAGTGCCTATACAACATGATTGTATATTTATCCAACGTGCTTATATATAAGCAGCCCTCTTGGCCTACTTCTCCCCCTCTTTAACCACTTAAGCCCCGGACCAATTTGCAGCCAAAGGACCAGCCCACTTTTTGCGATTCGGCACTGGGTCGCTTTCACTGACAATTGTGCGGTTGTGCGACGTGGCTCCCAAACAAAATTGGCGTCCTTTTTTTCCCCATAAATAGAGCTTTCTTTTGGTGGTATTTGCTCACCCCTGCGTTTTTTATTTTTTGCGCTATAAACAAAAATAGAGCGACAATTTTGAAAAAAATGCAATATTTTTAACTTTTTGCTATAAATATCCCCCAAAAATATACAAAAAAAAAAAACATTTTTTTTCCTCAGTTTAGGCCGATACGTATTATTCTACATATTTTTGATTGGTTTGCGCAAAAGTTATAGCGTTTACAAAATACGGGATAGTTTTATAGCATTTTTATTAATATTTTTTTTTTACTAGTAATGGTGGCGATCATCGATTTTTATTGTGACTGCGACATTATGGCGGACACATCGGACATTTTTGGACCATTGTCATTTATACAGCAATCAATGCTATTTAAATGCACTGATTCCTGTGTAAATGACACTGGCAGTGAAGGAGTTAACCACTAGGCGGCGGGGAGGGGTTAAGTGTGTGTGTGTTTTTTTTAACTGTAGGGGGGCATGGCTTTGCGTCTGACATCACTGATCGTCTTTCCCTATGACAGGGAACAGACAATTGGTGACAGTGTCACTAGGAAGCACAAGGAGAGGTTTGTTTACACAGACCACTCCTTGTTCTTCAGCTCTGTGACCCGATCGCGGGACACCAGCGCGATCGGGTCCGCTGGTCCCACGGTCACGGAGCTCAGGACTGGGTCGCAAGCTACCCACGGCTGGGCTCTTAAAGAGACACGTACAGGTACGTGATTGTGCCCAGCTATGCCATTCTGCCGACGTATATTGGCGTAAGGGGGTCCTTAAGTGGTTAAGTGAAAGAACCCCCCCCCCCACCTTCTGCCTCAGTTTTATTATTAATTCCCTCTCCACCGAAACATCGTATAAGAGGCCTCTAGTGATCATGTTATCTTTTCATTTGTGAAAAAATAAAGTGCTTATACCACATGATTATATATTTATCTAACCTAATTATATATAAACAGCCCTCATGGCCCACTTCTCCCCCTCTTTAAGTAAAAACACCAAAAAAGAAAAAAAAAAATTCCCAAAACCAGTAATACCCATGCACAATCTGTGTCTTAACTTTACTATGACTTCTCCTTTCGCCCCTCCTTATCCTTAAACCACCTCTTCATCCTTATTTCAACTGTCTCTCACCACCACATTACGTTCCTCATTCCCTCTCTCCTCGTTGTCGGAGCATCAAAGGATTGGCGAGGGAAAGAGGACAGGGGAAGAAAAAAGAAAAAAAAAAGCACACAACCCCTGATCAATATTTATAATACCATTCTTTAATCTTCTATGGCTAAAGCCCCATGCAACTATATTAGGGCCCTTATAGATCTATACCTCCCTATACTCCCCATTCCCTGTTACTTCTCCATCAACCCATCTCAGATGCACATTGTATCCAGCATGCCCATATCTTCTCAAATTCCCCCTGTTGACCCTTCACTACTTGAATCCACCTTTCAGCTTCAATAATCAGATTGACCTCCTTTATCCAGTCCACCAATGTTGGACAGGTGATCCGTTTCCAGAATCTAGGGATTAGTAATTTCACTGCATTCAATAGGTGCAGTGTGATGCTCTTCCTGTAAGATTTAAAGGGGCCAGACGTTTCAGGGAATAGGAAACATAAAGGCGTAAATTCTATCAGTCTAAGGGTCAACCTCTCAATCAGCGGCATGATTGCTACCCAGAATACGTCAATCCTGGGGCACTCCCACCACAAATGGAGAAATGTACCCTTTTGCTCGCAGCCTCTCCAGCACCGGGCATCCGCTGCTGGATACATCTGCGTTAATCTTACTGGTGTCCTATACCACCTTGTCACAAATTTATAAGCTATTTCCTGAACATGCGAACTTATAGATGTAGACTGTATTATTTTGGGCACTGAGGATTAGTCTGTATATCTGAGACAATAGAGGTCTTGCATCCCTGAAATGTACACACTGGCCCTCAAATGCCGCAATTGAATTTAATGGTCTTACTAAAGCCTCATACACACGATCGGACCGTGGACCAACTTTCCTGTGGATTTTTGTCCAAAGGGCGTTGGCCCCAAGTTGGTATTGCATACACACGGCAGGACATTTTCAGCCAACTTTCACCAAATCACTTGTTTTTTTTGCTCTTTACCGCCACCTTTGGTCAACTTCTGTATTGTTGTCTGATCTTTTGCATTGTTTCTGCATTGGTTTGTACAAAAGTCCGTTGGTTTTGTGTACACACGGTTGGACTTTGGTCCATCGTACTTTTGTTGGCAGAAAGTTGGTCCGTTCGCACAGCCAACAAAAGTCCGATGAAACCTGGAAAAAGTTGGTCCGATGGAGCGTACACACGGTCGGATGTTGGTCCAAAACAGCTAATTTGCATGTTGGTTGTCAAAAAGTCTGATCGTGTGTACGGGCCTTATGGGTTTCATTTTATTAAAGAAGCCTTTCATTTGGAAGTAACTCCATCCTACATTGGGCACATTCCTTAAAGCTGCAGTCAGTTCCGATTGAGTTATTAAAGTTCCACTTGGGGCAAATTTACCACATGTGGTGTCTACATCCCGTCCCCCTGCCCTCAGAAATCCTCCTCCCTCCTCGGATATAAACCAGGGGAATACCTCCAAACGGAGCCAGAGGTGATACCTGGGGGGGAATATTTGCCTGTCTTATTCAATTTGTCCCATATTAACAAGGAGTTCAGAGTCAGGGGGATGTCCATTTCTAAAGTCCTCTTAACATACTCGGGATCCAAGGAGCCCCCGCTAGGTTCCTTCCCGCCAGTTTTTTTTCGAATGGAGCCCACATTTTACTAGAAGAGCTATGGCATCAATTTAGAATTCGAACTAGTGACATTGCCTTATAGTACAATGATATGTCTGGAAGCCCCATTCCTCCCTCTGCCTTACTTCTGCACAAGATGTCGTAGGCCAGTCTTGGTCGTTTATCCTTCCATTCAAATGCTACGAAAGCCTTCCGTATTTGTTTAAAAAAGGCCCCAGGTAATTTAATCAGAACTGTATGTAATATGTAAATTATTCTAGGTAATATACACATTTTAATGGCACTCACTCTTCCAAACCAAGTTAAGTATTGTCCTGTCCATTTCTTCAAGTCCCCTATTATCCCTACTATTAAGGAGGCATAATTAAGGTCGTATAACATTTTTGGATCTGCGGTAATGTGTACCCCCAAATAGAACAGGGACTCCTTCTTTCATACAAAGGGGTATGTACCCCGCAGCATCCTCGCCATCTCCTGAGGGACGTGACTGGGTAGAAGTATTGATTTTTCTAAATTAATTTTAACATTAGATAAATACCCATATCTGTCCACTTCCTGCATAAGAGCTGGTAGGGATGTCTGTGGTGTTGAAAGATAGAATAATAAATCATCAGCGTAAGCTGATACTTTATGTTCCACAGCCCCAATATATATCCCTAATATCTCCCTGTTACTTCTGATCTTACAAAGGAATGGCTCCAATATTATGGCAAATATTAATGGTGAAAGTGGACACCCCTGCCTCGTTCCGTTTCGTATGTTAAGATATTCTGATAATGTACCGTTTACTTTTACCCTTGCTCTTGGGTCCGCATATAAAGCCATTACCCATCCCATCATGCGATCACCTAAGCCCACCCCCCTCAGCACTTCACTCATAAAGTCCCAATTCACCCTATCAAAAGCCTTTTGGCATCCATTGATAGTACAATCTTTGGGGCTTTCTCTGGGCCATCTTGCATCCAGTGAAGGAGATGGAGTGCCCGGATGGTATTATCCCTTGCCTCCCATTTTTTCATAAAACCTGTCTGGTCTGGGTGCACTAAATCCCTGAGCTAAAATTTTGGCCAGTAATTTAGTATCAGAGTTGAGCAAAGAAATAGGCCTATAATTGGCACAATGTTGAGGATCTTTCCCCCCCTTTGGAAGTACAGTAATATACGCCAATAAGGCTTCCGGAGGCAACGGATTAGCAGCATTAATAGTATTGAAATAATTACATAACAGTTTTATCAACACAGAATAAAAAATGTTATAATAAGTATTTGTCAGACCGTCCAGGACTGGGACTTTTACCTGTTGGTAAGGCTGCAATTACTCTGCTCAACTCTTCTACTGTAATTGGATGTTCTATTTCTGCAATAATTGTCTCAGACAGGGTGGGCTTTGATGATTCCCTAATATAATTTCATATTTCTTCCATTCTCTGGTCCTCCCTACCTACCGATTGTGAAGACCCAGGTCTCCGAATATTGTATAAAGCTTCATAGAATTTATAAAATTCTGTCGCTATAGCCTTGGTCTTCACAACCTTTTTACCCCTTATTAGTAAGTTATGAATGTGTCTAGATTCTTGTTTCTTTTTCATTTGTTTAGCCAGCAGCTGCCCGCATTTATTCCCTTGCTCATAGAACCTATTTTATGGTCTAAACATTGTGAGAGCTCTGCTCGTAAATTCTCTAGTAGTTAGATATCTGAGGGGGTCAAGATTTTTTTTATGTTTGGTCTCCATTACACAAATTTTCTCTAGTAAGTCTGTGTACTTCTTAATGTACGAACCATAAGCTATCATCTCTCCTCTTATGACCGCCTTATGGGCCTCCCAGACTACTTGTTCTGACACTTCACCTGGTATATTCCTCTCAAAATACTTCCCTATTTTAACCAATTCTTCGGTTATCTTTTTGTTATCTAATAATGATTCATTCAATCTCCACGTCCTTTCTATATTACCTGCCTGGATCAGGGAGAGTGTCAGAGTTATAGGGGCATGATCTGAGGTGGATATAGACTCGATTGTACAATTACGAACCTTTTCTAGGTAAAATTGATCTACCATAAATACATCGAGACGCAAGTACATTTTATGTGTTTTGGAGTAATAGCTGTAATCCTTAACCCCATTATGCATTACCCGCCAGCTATCAACCAAATGTTGGGTGCGTAAAAGTTGTTTTAAATATTTTAAGGCTCTAAAGGATATAGAAGTTTTCCCTGTTGTTGTATCCAAACTTAGATCCCATATAATAGTTAAATCTCCACCCAAAATCAGACAGCCTTCCCTAAATTTCTCCAACATCTTTAACGTTTTAGCAAGAAAATTTATTGTCCCCACATTTGGTGCATAAATCGCAGCAAACGTGTAGCACTGACTGTGTATTGTACCTTTGATAAATAAAAAACGACCTTCTCTGTCTGCTTGTACAGACCTCAATACCTATGGACAGGATTTCTTAAAGGCAATTGTTACCCCCCTTGCTCTTGCAATAGGCGATGTTGCATGGTACCAATGATTGAACATGTGTCCTGGCATATTGGGTATCGCCCCCTCCACAAAGTGCGTTTCTTGTAAGAAAGCTATATCTGCCACATAATAATGGAATTCATGCCAGAGGCGGCCCCTTTTATCCTGCAAACACAGTCCCCTTACATTATACAATACAATTTTTAGTGCTGTAGCCATCTCTCAAAATATCAACCATGTTTTGCACCCTCTGCCTTTGATCAGGAGAGAAACAAACAAAAAAAAACCCTTATAAGACCCCTTTCCCCCTGCCCCCCAGAGAAAATCCAAATATACCCCCCCGGAGCATCCCAACTAACTGGAAGAGGGGTCTGCATACAACCCTGTATCTGGTCCTCTCCACCCCCTCACTGATACCAGTTTAACCAATCCCATTATATCAGGATCCTCCTATCGGAAAACAGGATAAACCTAAAATCCCTAATCTGGCTCCCTCTTCCCCGGGCATGATTCTCTTAAATTCTCCCATTAACGAAACCTTCTAACTTTATCCTCCAGCGACTCTTTTTTAATTTTACGGTGTCCCCTATAGCCTCCCCACATTTTATAACATATAATATCGCATATAATATAGACATAGATACCTATCTCCCCTCCCCCCACAAAAACAAAAAATAATCTCCTCGACCTACACATATTTAACACATGAAAACAGCGTTCCCTATCTCCCCTTATATCTATTCACATAGATTTCTTCCTGTACCCCCCCCCCCCCCACACAAAAAAAAGGGGGGGGCCTAATTTAATCATATATGGGAGAAACAAAAATGGGAGAAAAAAAAAAATCTTGTTCACATATAAATATTTAACCCTTCATTCAAAAAAAATAAAAAAAAAGGGGGAGAGATGGGGTATAAGCGAAGGGGAAGAGGAGAAAACAAAAAAAATTGTTGAAACTATAAGTAGCCCTCCTCTCCCTCCTCATTGATAAACCGTCTGATAAGGCCGTTTAATCTTTAGTCTTGATGTGGGTCTATGTCTTCCCTCCTTGGCGGTCTCTACGTTGACCCCTAGGTCAACTCTTGGTTAAAAAAACTTGTAAGGTTCAACAGAATTAGGAATCTGATAAATAAGAGCAGTTGGTTAGTGTCAAATATTTACAGATTAAAAATGTTGATTGCATGCCTTTCCTTTCTCAGTCCTCTCATGAGGTACTGCAACTAGAGGGCACTTTCAAATAACTCATTGAAACCTATGAGAGTTCCAACCTCTTAAAGCAGTACAACGTTGAATATGCACAGGGAGAATTAAAGGGATTTGATGAGTGAGCTTAATCTAGAGAGAGACAGTTTAGTATTACAAAGGCAGAAGTAAGAATTACACAATTTCATGAATACAAATCTCATTGTTCTACAAGACACTCCTCCAGATTTGCCAAGTCTCTACAATCAAGATACCCCACTCCCAGTTAACAACTTATTAAAGCCTGTGCTGATGCTGAAGCTTCTAAAAGTCAGACAGCTTTTGCCCGCAAGAAAGCAGAAGCTGCAGAAACTTCATGCATGAAAGCAGAGACGGAGGCAGGAACTGTACAGATGGAAGCAGAGGTAATATCAGAAGCAGGAGAGCAAAGATGGAAGCTTTGGAGAAACAATAAAAGCACGCCACAGCCAAGCCAAACCAAGGTTAAAGATTTTAGAACAAGGGGGCGTGGCCTAGGAGGACATGTGAGCGGACGCTTTTCTGAGCAGCTCCGGCATTACCCACTACTATCCTGCACAATCCTGGCTTGATCTGCCCTAATTCCAGAAACGGAGACCACCGCCGACACCGGAGGCAACAGCTGATTCACCGGATGGTGAAATTACCGGATGGGCAAAAGGCGAAAGCAAGCACCGGTACGAATGAGCATCAACACGAGATCGGGCCAAGATGGCCGCCGCACTACCGTCTCGGCACCCTCTGCTTCTCCGGCCTCCACACCGGATCTCTTTGGAGACGCCTCGGGTGCCTCTCCACCCTCCTCCCCGGGACTTCCAGACCCCCCGAATCTGATCTCACAAACATCTGAGGGCGAGGAGGCGACGGATGATGGCTCCGGGCCCACGCTGGCGGAAGTACTAAAGACCATTAAGGTAAACCATACAGCTTTAATGGGGACGGTAGCCGAAATCAGGAGTGATTTTACACTGTTACGGCAAGACGTTCACAAACTGAGGGGCAGGGTGACCGAGACAGAAGACCGAATAAGCGAACTGGAGGACACGGTTAACCCTATCCTGCCCAAACTGAATGCCACCGGCGGGAAAATATCCGCTCTAGAAACCAAAATGGACGATCTCGAGAACCGCTTTAGGAGGAACAACCTGAGGCTGGTTGGGCTCCCTGAGAAGGTGGAGGGATCCGATCCGGTAGCATTCCTCGAAAGCTGGCTGGAGCAGGAATTTGGTCGGGAGTTGCTATCCCCCTGTTTTATAATTGAGAGGGCGCACCGGGTCCCAGGTAGGCCTCTCCCCGCTGGCAATCCCCCACGTACAATGATTATGAGACTGCTCAACTACAGGGACAGGGACTCCATCCTACGAGCTGCCAGGCAGAAAGGCAGTCTCAAGATTAATAATGCTACAGTATCACTGTACCCTGACTACTCAGTCGCGGTACGCAACCAGCGTGCACAGTTCCAAGCAGTCAAGAAGCACCTGAGAGATCACGCTATCCAATACTCCATGTTATTTCCAGCTACTCTACGGGTGGTACATGATGAGAAAGTGTTATTCTTCCAGTCGCCAAAGAATGTCATCGCATGGTGGGAAACCCTGCCAAGACCCCCTCGAGCACCAGCTGATTGAAGTTTGCCGTAGGCAATGATATCCTTTTGTTCTCCAGTCACTCAAATGGCTCCTGACCAGCCAACTTTGCCTAAGTGACCCCCTGTAGGGTGTTTGCTGCTGCCGTTTATTTTTCTAATTTTTGATTTTGCCAACCTTTTTGATACGCCTGCAATGGTGTCCCAAGTCATTTAACTGGCAATGCAGATCAACCGCACTTGTTTTCCCAGTGGGGTACAGACTTCCCGCCACGATTGGGGGGAGCTGGAGCTACTCCTCATGCGGAGAGACGTTAGCCACAGTATTGGCTCAAATTTGCTAATATGGACCAAATAGGTTCCAGGCCATGCGCCCCATGCATGGCCCTAGTTTGGGGTACAAGCCCTCTCCGTTTTTCAGAGAGCAGGGCAGGGGTGTTGCTGTCAGTTGACGGCGGGACATGTACAGTTCAATCTTTTTTTCTTTTTTTCTGTTGCTATGTGTGTGTGTGTATGAATGGAGTATGGTTGAAGGATGGATGTATGTTGCTCTGTCCCAATGGCGATAACTGTATAAAGTTGGATAACACAATGATGGCAATCAGGGGTACACTAAATAAATATGAGTGGATCTCAGTGGTTTTAGTATTTGTAAGGAAGTCCCATGGCTGACGTAAAGATTTGCTCGTGGAATGTGAGAGGCATGAATTCTAAATTTAAACGCGCACTGATCTTTGAGCGGATTAAGAAATTGCAACCCCATGTTCTTTGCCTGCAGGAAACCCATTTGACAGGGTCAAAAGTCCTAGCGCTCAAAAAACATTGGGTTGCCCATAGTTACACCTCCACATATTCTAATTATGCCCGCGGAGTGGCGGTGCTAATACGCAAAGGCCTTCCTTTTGAATGTCATAGGGTAATCTCTGATTCTAAAGGACAGTATTTGATACTTCATGCCTCAGTTCGCGGCACCCCATTGATTATTGCAACAGTATATGTCCCCCCTCCGGTTTCAGCGGTAATCTTTACGGATATAAGTACACAACTTTCTCTATTACCCAGCTGCCCAGTACTACTAATGGGTGACTTCAACTCCGTGTTGCAGTCATCCATTGATAGACTGAAACCACAGCTAAATGACTCCAGATTGTTTGGCAAATGGTGTGAGGTATATGGATATGTAGATATATGGCGATGGAAGTTCCCCAACAAATAAGCGAACTGGAGGACACGGTTAACCCTATCCTGCCCAAACTGAATGCCACCGGCGGGAAAATATCCGCTCTAGAAACCAAAATGGACGATCTCGAGAACCGCTTTAGGAGGAACAACCTGAGGCTGGTTGGGCTCCCTGAGAAGGTGGAGGGATCCGATCCGGTAGCATTCCTCGAAAGCTGGCTGGAGCAGGAATTTGGTCGGGAGTTGCTATCCCCCTGTTTTATAATTGAGAGGGCGCACCGGGTCCCAGGTAGGCCTCTCCCCGCTGGCAATCCCCCACGTACAATGATTATGAGACTGCTCAACTACAGGGACAGGGACTCCATCCTACGAGCTGCCAGGCAGAAAGGCAGTCTCAAGATTAATAATGCTACAGTATCACTGTACCCTGACTACTCAGTCGCGGTACGCAACCAGCGTGCACAGTTCCAAGCAGTCAAGAAGCACCTGAGAGATCACGCTATCCAATACTCCATGTTATTTCCAGCTACTCTACGGGTGGTACATGATGAGAAAGTGTTATTCTTCCAGTCGCCAAAGAATGTCATCGCATGGTGGGAAACCCTGCCAAGACCCCCTCGAGCACCAGCTGATTGAAGTTTGCCGTAGGCAATGATATCCTTTTGTTCTCCAGTCACTCAAATGGCTCCTGACCAGCCAACTTTGCCTAAGTGACCCCCTGTAGGGTGTTTGCTGCTGCCGTTTATTTTTCTAATTTTTGATTTTGCCAACCTTTTTGATACGCCTGCAATGGTGTCCCAAGTCATTTAACTGGCAATGCAGATCAACCGCACTTGTTTTCCCAGTGGGGTACAGACTTCCCGCCACGATTGGGGGGAGCTGGAGCTACTCCTCATGCGGAGAGACGTTAGCCACAGTATTGGCTCAAATTTGCTAATATGGACCAAATAGGTTCCAGGCCATGCGCCCCATGCATGGCCCTAGTTTGGGGTACAAGCCCTCTCCGTTTTTCAGAGAGCAGGGCAGGGGTGTTGCTGTCAGTTGACGGCGGGACATGTACAGTTCAATCTTTTTTTCTTTTTTTCTGTTGCTATGTGTGTGTGTGTATGAATGGAGTATGGTTGAAGGATGGATGTATGTTGCTCTGTCCCAATGGCGATAACTGTATAAAGTTGGATAACACAATGATGGCAATCAGGGGTACACTAAATAAATATGAGTGGATCTCAGTGGTTTTAGTATTTGTAAGGAAGTCCCATGGCTGACGTAAAGATTTGCTCGTGGAATGTGAGAGGCATGAATTCTAAATTTAAACGCGCACTGATCTTTGAGCGGATTAAGAAATTGCAACCCCATGTTCTTTGCCTGCAGGAAACCCATTTGACAGGGTCAAAAGTCCTAGCGCTCAAAAAACATTGGGTTGCCCATAGTTACACCTCCACATATTCTAATTATGCCCGCGGAGTGGCGGTGCTAATACGCAAAGGCCTTCCTTTTGAATGTCATAGGGTAATCTCTGATTCTAAAGGACAGTATTTGATACTTCATGCCTCAGTTCGCGGCACCCCATTGATTATTGCAACAGTATATGTCCCCCCTCCGGTTTCAGCGGTAATCTTTACGGATATAAGTACACAACTTTCTCTATTACCCAGCTGCCCAGTACTACTAATGGGTGACTTCAACTCCGTGTTGCAGTCATCCATTGATAGACTGAAACCACAGCTAAATGACTCCAGATTGTTTGGCAAATGGTGTGAGGTATATGGATATGTAGATATATGGCGATGGAAGTTCCCCAACAAAAGAGTTTTCTCATGCCAATCTAGAACGTACGGTTCTCTCTCCAGAATAGACTATGCACTTGCCAGCAGGGACCTGCTGCCGAACGTTTTAAATATGGACTATGTCTCCCAGACCATATCGGACCACTCACTTATGACAGTTACCCTTACTTTGGGACATAGGCCGACGTTTCGGATGTGGAGACTTAGCCCCCTATGGATATCCACCCCTGAGATACAGGAAGCTATCTCGCTGGATATGCTAGACTACTGGTCCAACAACTCAGATACCGCAGAACCTGGTCCCACGTGGGACGCCTTTAAAGCAGTCCTACGGGGGGCTTATATCTCACGTATCAAACACTATAGAGCTACAGGGGCGGCCCACCTGGTGGAGCTGGAAAAAAACCTAGAGGACGCTAGAGCCCAACACATGAGGGACCTGACAGATGAGACTCGGGGGACAATTTCAAACGCACATAATGCATTGCAACTACACCAGGTGGATATGACTAAAAAACAACAACTATACCTATCTGCAAGAATACACGAACATGGCGGTAAAAATGGTAGGATGCTGGCTTTTCTGGCCCACACCGAATATACAGACAGCTCAATACCGGCCATTACACTAAAGGACGGCTCCATAACCAATGATCCAGTATGCATTAACCAGACATTTGCTACCTACTACAGAGACCTTTACACTGACCTAGACCCACCACAGGAGGCCACGTTTAGGGGCTTTTTCTCTTCCATGGCCTTCCCGGCATTGGATGAGGCACAGAGGGGGCTTTTGGAACAGGAGATCACTTTGGAAGAGGTAGAGGCAGCAATCCGCTCTCTGCCCCCTTCAAAGACCCCGGGCTTGGATGGTATTCCCTCCGGGTGGTACCAGACCTATGCGGAGGTAATTGCCCCCAAGCTTCTACATACGTTCCGAAATTCTCTGCAGCAGGGTACTTTGCCAGCTTCCATGAATGAGGCCCTCATTGTAGTCTTGCCCAAACCCGAAAAGAACAAACTGCTATGTGAATCTTATCGACCGATTTCACTTTTAAACACCGATGTGAAAATTCTGGCCAAAATTTTGGCCCAGAGATTACAAAAAGTTATTTTAGCTCTCATCCCCCCAGACCAAGCAGGGTTCATGCCGGGTCGCAACACGTTTGATAACATCCGCAGACTGTATCTACATGTCCATAGGGCACACGCAGCGAAGCAAAGCCATCTAGTGCTATCCTTAGATGTGTTAAAGGCGTTTGACACGGTTCGCTGGACATTTTTATGGGAAACCATGTCAAACATGGGTTTCGGCCCCCTGTTTTTAAGGTGGGTCCGTCTATTATATGCGCGCCCAAGTGCGAGAGTCCGTACTAATGGTGATGTTTCGGTGGCATTTGACCTGCAAAGGGGAACCAGACAAGGGTGCCCCCTCTCTCCGCTCCTGTTCGCTATCGCCATTGAGCCATTAGCTCTGGCGGTGCGGCAGGCCGCGGGGATTGGGGGCATCCAATGCGGAACGCAAATGGAGAAAATTTCTCTATACGCAGACGACGCGTTAATCTACCTGGACGGCAGAGAGAGCTCTTTTAGAAACTTGATGCAGGTGGTTGAAGAGTTTGGGGAGGTGTCGGGGCTGAGGGTCGGATGGGAGAAATCCATAGCCTTTCCTATAGGTCCTCTGACCCCATATAAATACCTTGAGAACTCTAGACTGAAAACTGCTCAGTCTTTTAAATACCTAGGAGTTCAAATACATAATGACCTCTCCAGATTCGTAGATCTCAACATCACACCAGTAATAAAACAAATGACGGACAAACTTCAAGTCTGGTCAACCCTCCCACTAAATTTAATAGGACGTATTAATATCTTCAAAATGATTTTTTTGCCAAAATTTTTGTATTTCTTTAGAGCAGCTCCAGTGTATCTCCCAAAAAAAATGTTCCAAAGGGTGGAGGCAGTTCTGTCCTCCTTCGTTTGGCAAGCCGCTCATCCACGTATATCTAAAATGTCCCTGCAAGCGGTTAAAAGCAGGGGAGGACTAGCATGCCCTAACCTGCGGAAATACTTTCTTGCCTCACAACTTACGTTTATATATGAGTGGATGCACTACGACCCTCGGCCCCCCTCTGTCTCCCTGATGTCCTCATTTTATGAGGAAGGTACCAAGGCACTTGATGTGATGCACAGGTCTAGACCTAACAAATGCTCCAGACTTTCCCCTAGGGATGTTGGTTTACTAGCCTGGAAGGAGAGCAACGGACTCCTGTCCAAAGGTATGAGTACATGGTCGCCAAACACCCCAATTTGGGATAACCCAAATCTCCCTGAGCTCCATGGTCATCCCGACTCGAAATGGTGGTCAAGGATGCAAGTTACACATCTGGCACATTTATTTTCAAATGGTATTTTTGTGACTTTTGACCACCTAAAAGCTAAGTATGGTATACCTAACAAATTTTTTTATAAGTATCTGCTGATCAGACATGCCACTAGGGCCCAATTTGGCACCCTGACCATGGAGCTCAGGACACCCCCTTTGGAAGATCATCTCTCCGACCCAGATATAACAAAAATGGTGACAACCTTCTATAACCACCTGAACATGGCGGGAGCAGACCCATTCCAAACCTCGTTCGCCAAATGGCAAAAACTGATACCTGTACTAACAGAGGAGGGGTGGGAAGAAGTTACTGAGGTTTGCTTTCAAGATATTATATGTACCGCTGACCAATATATACAGTTTAAATTTATCCACCATCTACACTATACTCCTGATAGACTGGCACGTATGGGGCTGAGAGCGAATGCTAGTTGTGCTCGGTGTACTAGTGACAATGCTAATATGTTTCATATGTTCTGGAGCTGCCCTGGACTCAACCAATACTGGAGAGACTTATTCAAATTTTGTGATGAACAGCTTAACACACCGATTCCCAGAACACCCGAAGTGGGGTTACTGGGTATACTGAATGACTTAGTTCACCCAGTGGCTGCCCGCATACTGATACGGACTATTATGTTTTATGCAAGGAAAGTTATTTTACTGAAATGGAAAGACAGCGAACCGCCTAAGATACAAACTCTGTATGGAATCATTAATGGACAACTCCCCAAGTTTAAAATTGTTTATAAAAACAGGGTCTGCCTCAAGAAGTTTTATAAGGTATGGCAACCCTGGTTGGATATTACCGCCCCCTTCTGGGGTTCGGTCCTGTCCACACAGGATTGTTAACAAATGATTGGGAACACCATGCTATGGATTTGCCTCTACTGGAACGGGGAGCGGATCTTGGTGGGACTGTTGGGACAGAGCATGGGTAGAAAGAGGTGTGCTTGGGTGTGAATGAGTCTGTGTGTTGGGTGAGTGAGTGTGTGTATGGAAGTTAGTCGCAGTGGGGCATAGGGATCCTATCCTTTTGCTGTAATCCCCAGGAGTAAATCATGGGGGAATGAAACAGACGCACAAGAATGTTGAGATGCGATCCCCTTGTTTATAAGGTGCTACCACTGCTGTTAGTACTGTATTGTTTATTGTTTATTGTTTGTAATGTTAAAAACTCAAAATAAACACCTTTTAAAAAAAAAAGATTTTAGAACAAGCTAATAGCAAAAGTTAAGGATGTACTGTAACAGGAGCAGGCAATTGTTGCACCATATTCCACACACTAAACACAGAAGTTTTTTTTACCTTAATGCATTTTCTGAATTAAAGTAAAAAAACTTCTGTGCACAGGAACCCCCCCCCCCCCCCCATACAAGTCTGAACTCAATACAGCGCTGTACGTGGTGAGAGCAGTGGCTTTCTCTGCTCTCTCCCTCCTCACAGAACAGAGAGGCAGCAGTGGGAGCCATTGGCTCCTGCTGCTGTCAATAAAATCTATTGATGAGGGAGCAGGGGCGGGGCCAAGCCACGCTGTCTGTGTCCATACACGCAAGCAGCGATGCTTTGGATCAAGTCTGCACGAGTGACCCCATAAGAAGGAGAAGAGGTGGGGTCAGGCACTCAGTGGAAGAAGAAGATGAACCAGGAGCACTGACGGGCGACCCTAGTAGAGGAGGTTTACAATCACTTTTGAGCTCCCAGACACCGTGCTGTATCCCTCAATCAAGATCAGTATCCTGCACCTACCACCTCTCAAGACAATCTGCCTACTCATTCCTCAGTACACCAGGCTTTTGCACAGCAGCAAATGATAGACACTGGTATGCAGATAATAGACAATACATCTTACCATGAGCCTAGTAAACTACCTCCTACCAAGTTTACTGCTCCACAGCCACAACCCAACACGGCAATCAACTCTGATCCAGTGTCAGGTATGAATGTCTTTGCACCATCATTCTTCCCAAAGTCGCTCAATCTCAGCACACCAGCCAATGTAACGGCTTTCTTTCCACATGAAACCGTGCATACAAAGTCTGAAAACAGACATTTCACAGTCCAATAAATACATGTTTTGCAAAGAGCTCACCAAGACAAGTCTCATTAAGTTTGATGACAAATATGAAAACTGCAGAGGCTAGAAATCCACCTTCAAAACCACCATCAGTGAACTACAGAAAAACGAAATCTGCTGAATGTATCAAAAGACTCAAAGCTGTTCACATTGACAAATCTTAACACTGCTTAGGACAGACTTGAGCATAGTTTCAGCAAAGACTGGGAGGGACATTCTAAAGTTTCTGCAGCTCAGAGGACTTCTCTTGGAGCTTCAACTCCCGAAACTGATACACACCTACCCGGCCTCAGTTACCTGGATACCGCTTGAGGTATAAAAACCAATAGTCTCCAAGTCACCTAATGGTATACAGAAAAAATGGACATCACTTGGATCAAGGTACAAGGAAAAAAATCAAGTTTGCTTTCCTCCCTTTTCCTACTTCTGTAAAGTTCATTAGCAGAATTAAAGAAACTAAGAATTATCCAAGTTTCTCCTTTGGGGGGTCATTTCACATAGAAACTGTAGATGTCCTGTTTCTGTGAAAAGGACCGATATTCTACCTGAACCTACTCCAGTCCCTGAAAAGACTGTTCAGAACAAGAAAAACAGCCAGAATCACCAACGTCCCATACATAACAAGCTACATCTGCTTAGGAAATGTATTGACTTAAGAAAGAAATCCTTAGAATAATGCGCAGCTTTTAAAGAAATTTGGGGTTTGTTTCATGTGTTGTGTTTCCACAGAACACTCTGCTAAAGACTGTAAAGCTACTATTAAATGCATAGAATACAACAGCGATGATTACGTCCAAGCACTTCATCCATTTTAAGACAGTCCCACTCTGTCTACAGGTAATCCTCCCGAGACAAAGGATGGCGGGGGAGAGCATACATCTTGCAAGATCAAAGATTTTTGACCTGTTAAACATAACAGGAGATGCCTTACTATACACCTTGTGTACATGTACTGGCATCACAGAAGTTTCAGGCAGGAGAACCACTGGTCTTGTAGTAGCTTCCATGAATGGAAGCATAGAAACAATATTGTACACTCTTATCAAGTGCAACCAGATTCCAACTAACAGAGAGGCAATCCCTATTCCTGCAGCTGCCTCTCGCCACTTATTTGAGGGACATAGCTGACCATATACCAGCTCTTGACAGAAATGCTGATATTCTCCTACTCCTTGGCAGCTTGAGCTTGCAGCCATCATAAAAAACGACGCGTTCCTAAAAACTACGAGTTAGGAGTTTTATAAGGACAATTCCAACAGCTGGGTTGCACTACCATTTTTGTGTCTCAAGAAAGAAACTACTAAATAATGTTCAGCATGCAGAAGCATGATTGAATTCTTTACAATACACCCTGAACAGAAAACCCAAGATGAAAAAAAACGTTGTTGACTTTTTGCAGAAGATGTTTGCGAGAGATCGTGCTGAGCCTTCTCCACCTCTCAAGGAAAGAGAGGAATGTTGGTACCTCTCAAGCTGTGGCGTTAGAGTTGCCACCCACCTGGGATTCACCTGGACAGTCCATGTTTTGAATATTGTGTTTGGTTTCAGAGCACCTGAAACCTAGACACATTATTCAGACCCACAGGCGAGTACATGGGGTGTGCCTGCCACCCATGTCCCCGTCCCTCATGCCCACAGTGCTGCTGGCTCCCCTCCTCACCTTTCCCACTGGCTGCCCATCAATCAGTGTTCATTCATAAACGCTCAGCACAGAGCACTACCCATTCATTCACTGTCCCGTGAGACATCAGGGGGTCTATTTATACACTTGATATTTCACCTAAGCTCCAACAGGGCTCCAAAAATATAGTAATAAATAAATAATAATGTAAAAAATAAAAAAATTATAAAGAAAATAAAAAAACTATTGACACCATCCACTGCCCTATTGACACCAACATCTGCCCTACTTAATGTTGGATGACAGGCTAATAAATGTTTGGCGAATGACGGCTCCATGTCTGATTTTCGGATGGTCAGTACACAAATCCGTCACACAAAAGTCAAAAAAACAAACACGCATGTGCCGGAATCGGTCGGTCTTGTAAAATAGCACTCGTAATGGAGAATTAACATTCGTGATGGCGGCAAATTATGAAATGTCAAAATGCAGCGCACATTCTCATCTTCTTTAATGGGATAATAATGAAGCTGCTTTGCTGGTGATACTGATGTAGTTATGCCAAGCGTATTTTAAAAGGCATTTGTTTTGTACAATCTGAAAATCGCGAATCAACGTTTACCAAAATTCTTCTAACTTCTACTAACACGAAATTCGCATAAGGGGCCCAAAGGGTGGCACTTGAGAAACGAACTTCCTCTTTATACTCTCATAGTACGATACTACGTTCGTGTTTGTCAAATGACAATTTGCGGATAGTTAGTATGCAAGACAAGATTCTGGCACACTCCCTTTTGACAAAAATCAGATGCTTGGCCGTCCAACAATCAGACCGCGTGTACAAGGCTATAGACTACCGAATGCAAGTACATGTTTTCAGTAATAGCCCTTTTCCTGCTGTAGCAATTTACGGGTTGAGAAGAACAGCTCAAAAAGGTGAAAAAGTTTTCAGATCTGATGCATTTGAATTTGTGTAAAAGAATTTCTGCGTAGATGACGGGCTCAAATCTCTACCTATAAAAGAAGAAGCAATTTGTCTTCTCAAGAGAATTTAGTATATGCTTGCCACTGCCAACCTCAGGCTTCACAAAATTGTCTCTAACAATGACAAGGTAATGAAAACCTTTCCTTCAGATGACCATGCTGTTAGTATAAAGGAATTCAAACTAGGAACAGATCTTCCCATTAGGCAACGTATCCTCGTATTGCTTTGGTACGTCAAACAAGACACATTCATGTTTCAAGTATCAACTTGTGACAAGCTTGCCCTAAGAACAAGTTTTGTCTGCTATGAACAAAAAAGATGGGAATCATGGAAAGAGTCCCTGAAAGCACTAGAACAACTTCAGATACCATACTCATACATTTCTGTATCCCTAATGAACACCACCAGAAGAGAGACCCTTGTTTTTATAAATGCTTCCATTGAAGCAATAGCTGCAGTAGCCTCCCTTAAAGTTAAAGATCCAAGAGACAAAGTAAGTGTGGTTTTTGTTTTTGGTAAGGCCAAGCTGACCACAAAACTAGCACATAAAATTCCAAGTCTTGAACTCTGTGCAGCCATGGTAACCATTTAGCTTAGAAAATGTAAAAAAGACTTGGAAATAGACTCTTTTCACTTTTACACAGACAGCAAGATAGTGTTGGAATACACACACAACCAAACCAAACAGTTCTCTGTATATGTCATGGGACAGTACAAGGTTCTGTGACTGTGGAACTGATCAGCAAAAGGACACAGGGTTCAGAACTAGGGAGCATTTGTTTTGAGTGGAGAAAACTTCTGCTGCTATCTCCAGGTTTTGCTATTCCTGGATGGGGCTCCGTAGTTTGGAGATCCCATAATGTCTTGGGTGGGATGGAATCTCCAACCTGGGTTTTGTGGAGGACCAGCAGGGTGTGTGCTCAGGTGCACATAGGCCTTATAATGGAGGTTTGGGAATACCTCAGGGCTCCACCCAACAGAGACAGAAGGGTGACCACATTTCCAAACTGCCATTCAGGGACACCTCCCCCCGCACCTGTGCCCGCCCCAAAAAATATGATTTTTTATACTTTTTTTTTGTCAGTTTTTGAAAAAAATCACAGTGCCTGTCGTTTGAGCCAATCAGGTGACAGATAACACAGACCCGAGCACCTGATTAGCGGTTCAGTGTTAGGAAAGCGAATGAATCGCTTTCCTAACACACAGCTGAGTGAACAGTGAACGCCCAGCATGGCGCCCGCTGTTCACTGTTTTGGACGCCTATTAGAGCCTATGGTTCTAATCAGGTGCTTCCAAAAAACACCCCCGCTGCTGTAATTCAGGTGCCTGGTGCCCGACAGGGGGCCGGACACCTGAATAGGGGGTGGCAGTGGCAACCATAGATAGATTCATGCAATGCATGAATCTATCTGTGGTGATAGAAGGACGGCAGGAGAGAGGGGGCGGCGCCCGTGCGCCCTTTATGGATGCACCGCCACTGCCGACTTGTCAGCTTCATATAGTATTGACCCCCACTTGTCAGCTTCATGTATTACTGTCCCCTCGACCCCCACTTGTCAGCTTCATGTAATACTGCCCCCCACTTGTCAGCTTTATATATTACTGTCACAGTAATATATGAAGCTGACAAGTGGGGGACAGTAATAAATTAGGCTGACAAGTGGGGGTCGGGGAGACTTCATTTTTTTATTGCCCCCCAGGGCTGGGTCCACTTTGTCAGCCTCATGTATTACTGTACTGTCCCCAGCCTCAGTGCCCCGACTTGTCATCTGACCTGGCTGCTCCAAATTAATTTGCTCACCTTCTTAGCTGGCTGCTGGACTTGTCTTGTGTGGTGGTGAGCAGTTGATTGAGCACCGGTCTATGTTCGTTCCCTGGTCCAGCCACTCGGGTGGCTCGGGCCATGGGAGGGAGGAAAAGAAGTCAGGCAATGCACTGCGGGAGTCAGGACAGGCACTGGGCAGAATGCCACTGACTGGAGGAGTCAGGACTCAGGAGGAGACACTGTTACACAGATGCTCTCTGGGCTGGCTGCTCTCTCTGCTGCAGCTGCCATGAGGCCTGGAGAAGGAGAGGAGGTGGGTGGTCTCAGAGGCTAGCGCAGGGCAGCCTTGGTCTGAGAGACTCTGCGAATGTGGCGTCACCGGTTGTGTCGGGGTAATAGCCGTAGGATGGGTAATTCTGCCAGTATCCTTCATGGTTGCACCAGGAGCATTCCTGTGTGCATGTGCGCACGTAGGCGCACAACGACAGGCGCACACAGATGCACAACAGCGGGAGTGCGCAGACACGCGCGCACTAACGCACGTGCACGCATCGCGGTAATCTATTTAAGCCTGCTGCTTGTATACGCTGGTTTCTGGATTATCATCAGCTTCCTGTGTCTCCTGTTCCTATTGTTTTACCTGCTTCCTGTTACTACCTGGCTCGCCTGACTGCTCCTGTTTTCCGCCTGCAGTTGCCCCCCGGCTTGGACATGACTATTCTCCTGCTCCGCACCTGTACTTTGATCGCCCTCTCATCTTTGACCCCTGGCTTGGTTACCTACTCCGTTCCTGATTATCCTGCTGTGCCTCATCTCAGACTGATTCCTGTTGTGTATGACCTCTGGCCTGGCTCTGACTCCGTTCCTGGCTGCTCCACGGCTCCATACCTGGGATTTCTCCTCACACGGTTGCCCTATCAACATCACCAGCGCACCCCAGCAGCTCCCTGCTACCAGCTACCCAGCAATAGCACTCGGCAACCCGTGCACCTTTGGTTTGGGCACCGTACTCCCTGTCTCATTCCCAGGGTTACGCTGCACTTAGCCGCAAGGGACGCCTTCTCTGCAATCCGGCCTCACATCCAGGACTTTGACAGGTTGCTAGACGTGAGGCGGCCCTAGCAACCAGTTTGGCAATAGTTTATTAAGGTGGCTATGTGTCCTTATTTCATTCCGGGAAGCTGTATTGAAGGTGCCCGGGACACGGGACACAAATATGAATTGCGGGATAATCCCGGGCAATCCAGGACACATGGGCACCCTACCTACAGGATTTAGAGAGGCTGCATGTGGCAGCCAGAGCATGATTGTCTGTAAGAGACAGAGAACAGCCTGAGGACTAAGGCCAGAGAAGAGCCGTGGGCGTTAGAGTGAAGCCATCTGCACCGAAGAACCTATGGTCTGGGTGATCAGTGTAAGGAGCAGAGGTACTGCTATTAAAGCTGAGAGGGACCTTCAGAGCCAAGTGGGCTAGCATTTTTCATTTGTGCATATTGCTGGAGAACAACCCCTGTGTGGGAAACCTTATGTGTTATGATCTTTCCATCTTTCTTTTAATAAAAGTGGGCTACCAGTCCCTTAAATATAGTTCCTGACTGACATGAACATACTTGAAAATGCATATACCCTGAGCTATTGATCCCTCATGTCACAGTCAGTAACAAAGTAGCATGCATCAGAAGGCTCTCCAATTCCAATCAGTGGCAATGTGTGCCTACAGACCTCAACCCAGCTGATTGCAGCACCCGTGCAAAACCAGCTGCTGCATTTCTGGACATTTCATGGTCATCTCGACCTGACATCTTGAATGATTATTCCATCACAATTCACACAAATTCTACATTTGAACTGGTACTTCTTTTGTCAAAAGAAGAGGATGCTAGTGCACAGCAGCTCATTCACTTGACTGTATCCATTGAAAATGCAGGGAAAGGGTCCATGAATCTTTTCAGAAAATCGGGCCGCAGTGAAACCGCATAGTGCATTTTGGGTCCCAGTGTGGGAAAAATGCACTGCAGTTTCCAGTGCATGAGGGTGCCATTAGGCTTTATGGTATTCCCACGCATCTCTTGAGCTGCAGTCTGTTTTGCTGTGTGGGTGGTTGTGGTTCGGGAATAGGTGCGGTCTGGCGACGGCAACCACCCGCATAAAGCCCCATACACACGGTCGGACTTTTTCATGGATTCTGTCCGATCGGACAATGTTGTTGAAAAATCAGACCGTGTGTATGCACCATCGGACAGTGTACGTCGGATTGTCCGACGGACAAAGTCTTATCTCCTGCTGGAAAGATTTGCCGACAACACGGTCCGATCACACCAAATCCGATCGTGTGTACGGTTGTCCGACCGGACAAAGTGCTACGCATGCTCAGATCACATTACAAGACCAAAGCTATTGGCTACTAGCCTCTACGTAGTCCCGTCGTAGGCAACAATCGTCACCGCGTTCAGAATGATCTGATTTTCCGACAACTTTGTCTGACCGTGTGTACGCAAAACCAACATCAGACAAAGTATGACGGACATGGTCCGATGGACCTGGTCCGCGGATTGTCCGACCGTGTGTATGGGGCTTAAGTGTGAACCTAGCCTAAAGGGAGGTAAGAAGGATAGGTGCATGTTGCTTCCTTACCCTCTAAAACTCATAGACTGTCTTCTGTGCAAGTTTACAGACACCGATAGTGACTTTCAAGTTTTATACTATGTTAATGTTTGATAAAACTCTACTAACACCAAGCTGTAAAAAAATTTACCTAAATCATATAACTCTAACAATCATAAATACATGTTTTAACAATTGATCTATAACAACAACAACAACAATCCTGCTGCCTCCTTTATAAGAAATATATCTCTCCCATGAAATCAAATCAATGTTAATAGATTCCAGAAGGCCCTAGAACAATACTAGAAATTCAAAGTATGAAGTGTTATGCTGCATAAACACGTCAGACTTTCCGTCAGAAAAAGTCAGATGGGACTTTTTCTGTCTACGGATTTCCGACGGACTTAGATATAAAGCATGTTTTAAATTTTTAGTTTAGTTGAGTTTAGTCCGATGGAAAGACCGGCCATATGTACGCGGCATTAAAGTTCATGAAAAAGTCTGTGCAAAAGTCCCACACATAATATAACTGCAAATAGCTGTGTTCCAATTATACAGGTGTGACTTATCCTGCGCTCCCTAACCTAATGTGTCCCTCACTTCTAACTTGTGTCTGATCGCTGCAACCAAATAATTGTGTTCCCACAACTGCAAACGAAATAAAATCAAAAATGTTGGATGCGCCTATCCGTGTGCAATCCAATTAATGTTCCTAAACGAAAACCTTACTTTCAAACCACAAATCTGCTTTCATTATTCATTAATAAACTTTCTTGTGTACAATAAAATAAAGTAAATGTGACAGTCCCAGATGACTATAGCTCAATTAGTAGTTTCTACTTTCAAATAAGTTCCCCTTTAAATGTGCTTCTCATATCCCGTAGTTTTTCCACCTTGGTAGAAGCCACTGCACAATTGTGCAGTGACTCCCACCACCTTTCACCACTGCGCTAACCTCCAGTTAAGATCTGTTGGATGAATTTATCTTTAGCTGAAATGATATATATATATATATATATATATATATATATATATATATATATATATACGCAATTTTTTTAACCAAACCTCCCACTCATCCTCAGTAAAGTGGTGCAAGTCATTTTTCCATTGCTGGTAAGTATGGGTCAATTTAGTAGTAGCATAGACTAGGGAGAGGCACAGAAAAATAGAGTTTCCCCATCACACTTGAGGTAAGTAACCACTCCAGGGGATCCAAGTCCAAAATGATAAGCAATGGGAATTGATTTGCAACTGCATGTCGTAACTGAAGGAACCAGAAGAACATCCAGTTAGGCAGAGAATATTTAGACTTCAAATCATTAACCACTTCGCATCACGCCGTAGCCGAATGACGGCCACAGCGCGGATGCCAAATCCCGGGAGGCCGTCATATGACGGCCTCCCCTTTCCTCGTTCCCTGTGCGCGCTCACGAGCGCGCAGCAGGGAAATTCTGTGTTGGCCGTGTCCCTCGGACACGGCCAATCACAGATCGCTGTAAACGGCCAATAACAGCGGCCGTTTACAGCGCGATCGCCCTGGCCAATGAGAGATGATCTCATATGTAAACATATGAGATCATCTCTCAGCGCCGCTCCTCCTCCTCACACAGAGACAGCGTGTGAGGAGGGGGAGATGAACGGCTGCAGCGCCGTAAGTGTTTTACCAAAAAAAAAAAAAAAATGCCATCTGTGCCTACTGCCACCTGTCCCCAATGTCATCTGTCCCCAATGTCATCTGTGCCCAATGACATCCCCAGTGCCATCCCCAGTGCCATCTGCCAGTGCCATCCCCAGTGCCATCCCCAGTGCCATCCCCAGTGCCATCTCCAGTGCCATCCCTAGTGCCATCCCTAGTGCCATCCCCAGTGACATCCGCCAGTGCCATCCGCCAGTGCCATTGCCAGTGCCATTCGCCAGTGCCATCCCTAGTGCCATCTGCCAGTGCCATCCCTAGTGCCATCTGCCAGTGCCATCCCCAGTGCCATCTGCCAGTGCCATCCCCAGTGCCATCTGCCAGTGCCATCCCTAGTGCCATCTGCCAGTGCCATCTGCCAGTGCCATCCGCCAGTGCCATCCCCAGTGCCATCTGTAGTCAGTGCCATCTGTAGTCAGTGCCACATATTAGTGCCATCTGTCATCAGTGCCACCTGTCAGTGTCACGTGCCATCTGTTATCAGTGTCACCTGTCATCAATGCCACGTATCAGTGCCATCTGTCATCAGTGTCATGTGTCATCAGTGCCACGTATTAGTGCCATCTCGCATCAGTGCCACATATTAGTGCCACGTGATATCAGTGCCATGTATGAGTGCCATCTCTCAGTGCCATCTGTCATCAGTGCCCCGTATTAGTACCATCTGTCATCAGTGCCACGTCAGTGTCACGTGTCATCAGTGCCACGTCAGTGTCATCAGTGCCACGTCAGTGTCACGTGTCATTGTCCTGGTGCTCCAGGGCCTTCAAAAGTGTAATAGGTAGTCAACAATTTAGATGTGTAATTTATGCTCCTAGAACACGCGATGGCGCTCCCTGCATGTTGGGCCTCTCTATGTGGCCAGGCTGTGGAAAAGTCCCACATATGTGGTATCGTAATACTCAGGAGGAGTAGCAGAATTTATTTTTGGGTGGCATTTGTGGTATACACATGCCATGTGAGAGAAATAACCTATTACAATGACAATTTTGTAGAAAAAAAATAAAAAATAAAAAAATAATTCATTTTGCAAAGAATTGTGGGAAAAAATGACAACATCAAAAAGCTCACCATGCCTCTTACTAAATACCTTGGAATGTCTACTTTCAAAAAAGGGGTCATTTGGGGGGTATTTGTACTTTCTTGGCTTGTTCGGGTCACAAGAAATTAGATAGGTCACCAGTACATCAGATGTGATGAATTTTGTATAATTCGCACCACAGATTGTAGAGTCTGTAACTTTCACAAAGACCAAATAATTTCCACAAATTTGGGTTATTTTTACCAAAGATATGTGGCAGTATAAATTGTGGCCAAAATTTATGAAGAAAAATTTATAATTTCCTAAATTGTATCACAGAAACAAAGAAAAATGCGTTTTTTTTTCAAAATTTTCGGTCTTTTTTCAATTATAGCGCAAAAAATAAAAAACCCAGAGGTGATCAAATACCACCAAAAGAAAGCTCTATTTGTGGGAAAAAAAGGACAAAAAATTCATTTGGGTACAGTGTTGCATGACTGAGTAATTGTCAGTCAAAGCGTGAGAGCACCGAAAGCTGAAAATTGGTCTGGATGGGAGGGGGGTGTTGGTGCCTGGTAGGCAAGTGGTTAAACCGCATCAGTGTCCAATTCATCAGTTGTTTCAGGGTTAGAACTCCCTGTGAAGCTGGGATTGAAGTCCCCAAAACACCAAATTACTAAAGGTAGTACAGGAACCTGCTAGGGCTGCCTCAAGTGTCACCATCCTTAGGCAAGATAATTCCTCTCTTAAAAAATGATCATCTGTGTACCCACTGGAAAATGTACCTACTTTTCCTTTTCAGGTGACCACTCATAATGTTATATTTCTCATCATTCTAAGCTCCATCGAAAATGGTGTCTTCTGAGAAACTTTGCATCATAATAAGTGTATGATTGTGGGTCCAAGCTGGGTACAGTATTCATTTGCAACAAGTACTGAATATTTTTCAATGGCTGCTACTGGCTCATCGTGAGGACTGCTTCAACACTGGTGGTGTGTTTGTGTATGTATTTGTCAGATTGTAAGGTACAGGGGTTTGTTGCTTACTTGTGTTATATATTAGCAATAAACACTTTCCCCTATACCATTGGCTTATGATTAGATTTTGCTTCCTTGTAAAAAGTACAAACTTTTTTTGCGTTTCTTTTTCATTCAACCGCAGGGTTGCCAACCTCCCGCAGCTACTGACAAAACATGGAAAATTTACTGACGGAGCACATTTTTTTACTGACAACCTGAGAAACGACAGAACTAACACAGTGAATATTTGAACAGTATAAACATGATATGGAAACACTGAAAATACCTAATAACAAAGTAATTTGCTTGACTTACACTTAAAAAGTCAACACAGCATGAAATTACCAGCCCCTGATATTTACTGGCAGTTGTAAAAAAAAAAATCACAAACTGTCAGTAAATTTACTGGCAGTTGGCAACCCTGTTCAACTGGTTTAGGGTATAACAACTATACAATAAAGAGGAAGTTAACTCTGGTATAAAAAAAACCCAAAAAAGACATCCTGCAAGACAAAAGCATAATGAGCTAGTATGCATAGCATACTAGCTCATTATGCATTTCTTACCTCAGATTGAAGCCCCCGAAGCCATCCTCGTCTCCCCCTCCGGCCTCCGACATGTCGTCCTGAAGTTACTTCCGGGTATCACGGCTCCGGGGCTGTGATTAGCCGGAGCCGCAATGACGTCACTCCCACATGCGCATGGGAGACGCCGGTAAAGGCACGCAGACTGATGCAGCGGCACATAGGTGCCATTGCGTCAGTTTGGTCTAGTGCGCATGTGCCAATGTCATCGGCACATGCAGGGGACAGGGGATGTGCAGGTTTAGGAGATATCCTGGTTAGCTACAAGTTAGCCTTAATATAGGCTTACCTGTAGCATAAACTTTAAAAAAATAGGGTTTACAACCCTTTAAAGTCTAAAACTGACATTCCATGTGAAGTGCTAGTGTCCGGTTAAATGTTTAGGATTTCTCTTGATTTTGTGGAGGAATGAGTATTCCATATTGCCTTTTAGGTTGTCATATTGGAAACAAACGCAAACTAGTCTTCAGGCATACCTAAACAAAATACCTCTTTGTTTATCTGTCAAACCTTGCAAACTCTCCAGCCGCAGTACATAAGACCCCTTATTCCTTGTTTGTTTTTTTTCTTTTAGATGAATTATTTTCCCTGTTTTGACATTTTTATCGTCATGTTCTGATAATGTTTACGCCTATTCTGATGCCATCGGCTCAGCTTATATGGCTACAGATCCTAAAGCACTGGTGAGGGTTACTGGGTTACTTGAAGTGGTCATTGTTTATTGTTTTGCTTTGCACACTTTATTAATTGTATCCACAGAACTAACTTGACTGTTTGCCTGGAACAGCTTTTATATTTTGTTATGTCTGACGATGTCAGACAATTGTCTATACTTTGGATTGGATAAAATGTGATTATAGAAAAATAATGTTTGGGATTTATTTACCACTGTTATGTTTTTAATAATTAGTTAGGTTACCTGTTTTACTTTTAAAAATAATCTGAGGGTGCATAAAACAGTAAAGCCCCATATACACTTAAGCCCCGTACACACTGTCGGAAAGTCTGACCACAAAGACAGAGCGATCCCCCGCTGTGCAGAGTGGGCTCCGTACACGGACACATCTGTGTGAAAGAGCCCTTAGTGCTGCTCCCAAAGATGCAGCAAATGACCTCTGCATTCTGTGTAATATTTTGTAGGGGATACTGACCACTGCACGCCAAGGTTGTAGGGCCCATTGCTTACCAATTTTGTAGGGGGCACAGACCACTGAATACCAGTGTTGTAGGGGACACTAATCAAGAATGTTGTAAGGACTACTGGCCACAGAAAATTTAGAAGGGACTGACCCTGTTTGGGGACACCATTGTTGTAGGGGGCACTGACCACTGAACACCAATGTTGTAGGGACACTGACAACTGAATACCAAGGATTATAAGGTGTGCTCCCTTGTTTGTGAACAATGGGTGTGTTTCTCATTGCACTAAATATTGGGTGTGGCTTAAAGGACGGAGGTTAAATATAGTCTGAGTTGACTTCCATAGTATAGAATGAGACAGTATTGAATAGGGAATTTACAACACTGCATCTGTGGAGGTACATTGGAGGAGATGGAGCACATTAGGTGTTAGTGCACCTGTTCAGAGGTCAATAGTAAGCAACTTACTTACTACTGACGTCTGCATCACTTACTACTGACCTTTGAACACTGTTGGGTTGATTTACTAAAGGCAACTCCACTTTGCACTACACGTGCACTTGGAAGTGCAGTCACTTTAGATCTGAGAGTAAGATCTGAAACGAGGGGGAAGATCTGCTGATTTTATCATCCAATCATGTACAAGCAAAAATGCTGTTTATTTTCCTTGCATGTCCCCCTCAGATCTACAGCGACTGTACTTCCAAGTGCACTTGTAGTACAAAGTGGATTTTCCTTTAGTAAATAAACCCCTGTGTTACTCACTACTTACCTATGAATGCTGTGTCACTTACTACTGACCTCTGCATCACTTACTATTGACCTCTGAATGTTGCGTCATTTGCTACGGACCTCTACCTTAGTTACTATTGATGTCCAAACTCAGCTTCACTTACTACTTACTACTGCATCACTTACTACTGACCTTTGTGCCACTTTACTACTGACCTCTGACCTCTGCCACTTACTACTGACCTATGACTTCTGAGCCACTTTATTACTGATCTCCGATCACTGCATCACTTACTACAGAGTTCAGGGATCGGTAGCAAGTGATGCTGAGTTCAGGGATCAGGAGTAAATGATGCAGAGTTTAGAGGTCAGTAGTGGTGCAGAGTGCAGTAGTAAGTGACCCTCTGTCTCAAAGTACAGTCAAACAACCCACTTTTGCTCGGCTTACTCCTTACAGTTCTCCCTCTACCTGGACTCATCACAGTACCTTCAGCTCTCCTCCTTCTTGCCCTGGTCCAGTAAGTGGGACTAAGGTCCAACAGACAATTGCAGCCCTACTACAGGGACCTGTGCGCTACCCCTAGCTTGTCTTCAGCTCCTGCCCTCCGGCATAAACAAACACAGAATGGATATTAACACTGCTGCAGCTGCATGTGACAAGTAAGCATGAGCTCCAGCATGTTCGCATACGGCACGTGCAGAGCCCGCCAGGATGTCGGCACTGTGCTGCGCTAATCACAGGCAGTGAGACATTTCCCGATCTCTGCAGCGCCGCATTTGGAAAATGTCTCACTGCCTGTGATTAGCGCTCTGCAGTGCCGACTTCCTGGCGGGCTCTGCATGTGCCGTATGCGAACACGCCAGAGCTCATCCTTAGTGACAAGCACAACTGCAGTTGAGACACATAAGTTGAAAATTAATGACATCTCCCTAACTTCTTGTTGTGCAATGTGTGATGGCACCCACTGGGGTAATGTTGGTTTATACACAGCTGCTATTTAGGGATTGTTACAGAGCTGTGACATTGGAGAGGAGACAATAAGTAGCTCACAACAGCCTCTATTCTCAGGTGCTGTTAGCAAGTGGAATGACGTATGCCAATTTAATTGAAACTTTAGGACAAGACATGGGTTTATTTAAAAGACATTTGTAGTTGTGGATACGATTTGGATGATGCATTGTGGACACCCAGTGATCAGAGCTCTATTGTGTTCACATCTGTGAAATTATTACTGATGATTTGTCATCATTCACTGTGCATCATTTGTAATGTATACTAATATACAAATATTTAGTAATTATCTACAAACTCATGATCTATCCTTTGCTGTACACACCCCTCTCTAGTCTTCTTGGCATTAACAAACATATAGAGTAATTATACTCCTACGCTGCGTCTGCATGAATTGCCAAGTTAAGCAAGAGATTTGGCAGTTATACATAAAACATGTCATATTTTAGTATCTAAAATTCTTTCAGTTCCCCTGTGTTCAAGTGTATAATTTTTTCTTGCTAGTGAAAGCAAAAGCACAGACACAATAAAATGTTGCTTGCGTGTAACTCTGTGATATATTTATTAAAGCAGTGCAAAAAACAATAGTGATTTGTAAAAAAAAAAAAAAAAGACAGTAGCTCAAAGCAAACCATTGAAACATATGTTTTAAATCATGTGTTAAGGGCTCATCAACTTAATGTCAGGGCTGGGCTCAGCCCTTCCTTCTCAAAGCTGGCCGCTCAGCTGTCAGCTAATTGCCAGCTCCCATCTCTCCACAGTGACTCACCTGTTGATGATATGCTGCTCGTCAGTCCTGCCTACTTAAGCCGTTCAGTCCAGATGATCTCTGCCTTCGCCTTAGAGATGCTCTCCTGTGTTCCTGTTAAAGACTTGCTTGGCTGACATTCCTTCTGGCTCCAGTTCCTGCTTTGTGTGTGAGGGTGTCGGGCACTGTGTTCACCATTGCCTTTATTTTTAAGTCACCAAGGTGCTTCATCTGTTTCACTTTTGGACGTCAGGATCATCTCCTTCACCACTATCTCTACTTGATACGCTTTCCATTTAGACATTGTCAAACAGTTTATTTTGTTTCTACCATTGTTCCTGGGATACTGTGCTGACAGAGACTATTATTCTTAGGTGCCATTAGGGTCCCTAGGTGTGGTGTAGGTCCCTACCACTGAGGACATTATATCCAGTGGGGCACATATAGTTTTTGCAATCTATGTTAGTTTAATCTTTTGGCGCAGCTTCCCCTCTTTACATGTGTTTTTGTGTGTGTATCCCACATTGAGCAGCAGCCTGTTTTTACTATATAATAGCTGTAGCGCGGTTTTTATTTACTATATACCTTTTATTATTATTATTATTATTAAACAAGGGTGATTTAACTGTACTTCTGTCTCAGTCTGATTCATGGTTCCTGACAGTAGGCGAAGGCCATGAATTCAGAAGATGCAGTCAATCCACTTAAGCCAGGGGGTGGCCAACCAGTGGCCCGGGGGGCCACATGTGGCCTGCGGAGCCCTCTGATGTGGCCTGCAACCTCCTGCTCTGGAATGGCGGGTTAGCAAGCCCAGATTGCAGGTTGCCGACCCGTCATACCACAGCATCAGTGTTGTGAATGAAGCTGGTGGTAGAGGAAGAAAGTGGCTGCAGAGCAGAGCCCCATAAGCCGATGCTTCCTGTACAGCGCTGGCTTTTGCCACAGGCATAGTCTATGGCAAAGTTCAGTTAACCCGCAGGATAGACACAGGTACACTATGCTGCACCCGCAGTGTGGGAAAAACTTCAACACATCAGTGTGAAAGTCTTAGGCCCTTTTCACATGATCAGCCCTACCCAATCGGACCCTCCCTTTCCTCTCTCTCTCTCTCTCTCTCTCTATACACACACACACAGTATCTCACAAAAGCGAATACACCCCTCACATTTTTGTAAATATTTTATTTTATCTTTTCATGAGACAACACTGAAGAAATGACACTTAGCTACAATGTAAAGTAGTGAGTGTACAGCTTGTATAACAGTGTAAATTAGTTGTCTTCTCAAAATAACTCAACACACAGCCATTAATGTCTAAATCGCTGGCAACAAAAGTGAGTACACCCCTAAGTGAAAATGTCCAAAGTGGGCCCAATTAGCCATTTTCCATCCACGGTGTCATATGACTAGTTAGTGTTACAAGGTCTCAGGTGTGAACGGGGAGCAGGTATGTTAAATATGGTGTTATCACCCTCACTCTCTCATGCTGGTCACTGGAAGTTCAACATGGCACCTCATGGCAAAGAACTCTCTGATGATCTGAAAAAAAGAATTGTTGCTCTACCTAAAGATGGCCTAAGCTATAAGAAGATTGCCAAGACCCTGAAACTGAGCTGCAGCATGGTGGCCATGACCATACAGTGGTTTAACAGGACAGGTTCCACTCAGAACAGGCCTCACCATGGTTGACCAAAGAAGTTGAGTGCACATGCTCAGCGTTATATCCAGAGGTTGTCTTTGGGAAATAGACGTATGAGTGCTGCCAGCATTGCTGCAGAGGTTGAATGGCTGTGGGGTCAGCCTGTCAGTGCTCAGACCATATGCCGCACACTGCATCAAATTAGTCTACATGGCTGGCGTCCCAGAAGGAAGCCTCTTCTCAAGATGATGCACAAGAAAGCCCGCAAACAGTTTGCTGAAGACAAGCAGACTAAGGACAAGGATTACTGGAACCATGTCCTGTGGTCTGATGTGACCAAGATAAACTGATTTGGTTCAGATGGTGTCAAGCGTGTGTGGCAGCAACCAAGTGAGGAGTACAAAGACAAGTGTGTCTTGCCTACAGTCAAGCATGGTGGTGGGAGTGTCATGATCTGGGGCTGCATTAGTGCTGCAGGCACTGGGGAGCCACAGTTCATTGAGGGAACCATTAATACCAACATGTACTGTGACATACGGAAGCAGAGCATGATCCCCTGCCTTTGGAGATTGGGCTGCAGGGCAGTATTCCAACATGATAACGACCCCAAACACACCTCCAAGGCGACCACTGACTTGCTGAAGAAGCTGAGGGTAAAAAAGGTGATGGACTGGCCAAGCATGTCTCCAGACCTAAACCCTATTGAGTATCTGTGGGGCATCCTCAAATGGAAGGTGGAGGAGCGCAAGGTCTCTAACATCCACCAGCTCCGTGATGTTGTCATGGAGGAGTGGAAGAGGACTCCAGTGGCAACCTGTGAAGCTCTGGTGAACTCCATGCCGAAAAGGGTTAAGGCAGTGCTGGAAAATAATGGTGGCCACACAAAACACTTTGGGCCCAATTTGGACATTTTTCACTTAGGGGTGTACTCACTTTTTTACCAGCAGTTTAGACATTAATGGCTGTGTGTGTTATTTTGAGGGGACAGCAAATGTACACTGTTATACAAGCTTTACACTCACTACTTCATATTGTAGCAAAGTGTCATTTCTTCAGTGTTGTCACAAAAGATATAATAAAATATTTACAAAAATTTGAGGGGTGACTCACTTTGTGAGATACTGTGTGTGTGTGTGTGTATATATGTATGTATGTATATATATATATATATATATACATACATACATATACACACACATATACACACATATATAGGGAACCCTGGAGATGTTTTTTTCTTCACTGTGTTTTCTATGATATATTCCCACCCGCCCAAACTTAGACCTCATTCTTGTCCATTTTGTCTGATGCCATGTATGTTACCAGCATAACTATGTAATTGTATTTTTGCAATACTCTTGATTTGGTATGTATAATGCAACTTATGGTTCAATAAAAGAAATTACAAAAAAAACTTACAACTTCAAAAAACTCACCATTCCTCCTACTGAAGACCTTGGACTGTCTACTTGCCAAAACATGTTTATTTATGGGGTATTTGTACTGTCCTGGCCTTAATGGGCCTCTGAAAATGAGATAGGCATTAAGTACATCAGGACTGATCAATTTTTAAACTTATACTGTATACCATAGTTTGTAGACTCTATAACGTGGGATCGTCACTTTTGGGTCCTGTGTGACATGATGTCCAGCCTGGGGATCTGAAAACGAGGCATGGAACGCATGCCGGCTCCATGTTGGTTGCGGTGGTGACATCTCATACCTGCACGCTGTATATGACGGTGCCAGCTTTCAGGCACCCATAAACGTGAGTGTAACCAGCTTATTTTAAACTGCCCACCAATTTTAAATTTACTGTACTATGATACTTGATATCTATCTCCCATTTGGTCATCATACATATGAGTGATATCAAAATTGTAAAAACCTGTAAAAATGGGTCAAACGTCTGAGTGCAAATCCATATTTTAAGCACAAGCGGTGAAGAATTTTTCAAAATTGCATTGGAAGATTGACTTTGGTGTTGAGAACCTATCACTATTATTCTATATCTTTCATACAGACTAAAAAATATACACTAATTTGAGTTGTTTTTTACCAAAGAAATGTAGCAGAATAAATTTTGGCCTAAATTTATGAAGACATTTTTTTATTTGCAAAATATTAAAACCGAAACTAAGAAACATGTTTTTTTTCAGAGTTTTATGCATTTTATTTGTTTATATAGCAAAAAATTTAAAACCCAGTAGTGATTAAATACCACAAAAGAAAGCTCTATTTGTTTTGAAAAAAAAAAATCTATTTTGGGTACAGTGTTGCATGACTAAGTAATTGTCTGATAAGATTTCTCTTTGAATGCTTCACTTTTATGGATTTTATCTTGTCTCTTATTTTTTGTGCCAATTTATGTATTGTGATTGTAATATTTTGACATTTTATTGTACATTTGTACACAATGTTACACTTTTATTCTTAAAGTTTCAATAAAATGTTGTTAAAACCTTATCTGGTTTCATTGAAACTCTGTTGTTCAGTTAATTTCTACTGCCAGCCATGCTGCCAAGTAAGTGTCTGACAGCAGGGGATACACAGAACTCTGGCAGCCTCTGGAAGTGCTTCTGCATCTAACTTAGGTACATGAAACATTGCATTAATCAGGTAAACGTTTAAATATTAGTCAAATAGCAAGACATATAGAAATAAGCCGAATCCATCCAATACGGCATTTAACTATGAGTCATATCGCCCTTATATTACACCATTACTTGTAACCCATAGCAACAAATTTTTTAGAAATTATCCCTGAAAGGCATTTCACTTCTATGCTTTCTAAAAAGCCGATTTCACTTAAGTCAAATGTAGGCAATCTCCATGTAAAATGGATGAACATAAACACATCATTTTTGTATCTTTTTTCAGAGATAAAGGCTCCATGCCAGCTTACTGGTGGTCATGGACCAACCTAAAAAACATCTTCAGGAGGTAATTGTTATTTCAATGTACAATATGCAACATGCTTTCCATGATGATACATCTTTTAGTAATAGCTCCGCTTGTCTGTCAAGCTATCATACTAAATAAATAATATCTCCAGTACAAATGGTTCATCTTTTCTATCTTGTTACGCATATCTGAGTTTCCATCACCCACTTTTCTATTCATGAAAGCTGAAATCCCACTTATATCATCTTGGAGAATATTTTCCGCCACTGAAATTGTAACTTTCCACTAAATCTTTTAATATTCATGAACATTTCTAACATATATTATCAGATATCGAAGTTATGTGCATCATCCTTCCCACCAGACTTAAAAAACAACCTTTAATATTGTCTCCTTATGAGTTTTCATATATTATTTGTTATGATGTTTTTTTTTGTTTAATCTGTTGCCCATCATTTGCAGTTCAAGTGCATCTCCTAGCGATAGTTGTACAATTTCCCTTACTCTCCATTTCAGGTGGAACTACACTGCCTCTGAGCACCATAAACCAAAAACACGATTTAATTGATTTTGAATATTCAAAGCAAACTCCCCCATCCATCCACGTCTCTGTGCTTTATTTTGTTAAGAAATCCCTTTGACCACCCCCCCCCCCCCAGCACTTCTGGCTGTGGCCATCTTGAGTAAGGGCAAATGATTCATGTAGCATTAAAGCCTAGTACCAGTGGCAGTGCGTCCATTAGGCTTCAAAAAAGGTGGACTTGGAGCACAGAGCATTGCGCTTGCAGTCCACCCAGGTGTGTTAGATAAGCAAATGAATATTCGCTTTTCTACCCCCCCCCCCTCGTCAGCAAATCAGGTGTGTGGGTCTAATACCTGTCACCTGATTGGCTGAAGGCATAGGCACTCCGATTGGAAGCCAAACAGAATGGAAGAAGAGAGTGAGACAAATGGAGGACACAGGAGCCGCCACCTGACCCGCTGCTCATCCCACAGCTCGCCTCCTGACTCGCTGCCTGATCCCCCACCAAGATGGGGTAAGTGCCAGGCAGTCAGCGAGTGAGCGAGTGGGTGGGGGGAACAAGTGGCTGCATTTTATGGGGCACAAGTGGCTGCATTTCATGGGGCACAAGTGGCTGAATTTGATGTTTTTTTTTCGGTATTTTGTAGTTTGTTTGCGCCCCCCAAAAATGTTGAGTACCAGCTGCCACTGCCTAGTACACAGAGACCGAATGTCAGGTGACATCGGCCGGTTCAATAAAAACCATCCGAAATTCGGCCGGGTGTAAGGCAGGCAGTCCAACAGAAGCCAGCCATTTGGCCAGCTTCTGTTAGACGAGCATGCTGGAAATCCAGCAGCTGACCGGCTCCCGATCAGCTGAGAGCGATGACTGGAGTGTTCTGAAAGGATGGGGGACAAAAAATAACAGCAGGGGAGATTGCTGTACTAACATCGGATCAATAGTACAGCAGTGGATCGACAGAGCTGTAATTTTTTTTTCTTTAGTCGTACATCACGGGACACAGAGCCATAGTAGTTACTTTGTGGGTTATAGGCCACCTTCAGGTGCTGGACACTGGCACACCCTAAACAGGAAGTTTCCTCCCTATATAACCCCTCCCATACCGGGAATACCTCAGTTTTTTCGCCAGTGTCTAAGATGTTGGTCACGAGTGAAGATGTGCTGAGCTCCACTGGAGCAATCCTTGCTGGGGCTAGCTATGCAGCTGGATCCATCCAAAGTGTCTTTTAGGCCGAATTGAATGGTACCCGTGCCTCGTGGCGAAAGAAACGAGGTTTTGCCTTTAACGCATCTCTTTTTAGAGAGCTGGACCCCGGGATCCAGTACGTTGGTATTTTAAGCCATAAAGTTTTACTGGCGGGGTGCTATTACAGGTCCAGGAGTGTGCGTTCCCCGGTTCCTGAAGGTTTGTTAACAAAACCCACCATGAAGGTTGAAGATTGGGTCTGTTGGTTTTACCACAGAAAACCCCCCTCCGGCGGGAAATGTAAGGAGTTTTTTCTGAGAAGTTTTTTAATTTTTCTTATGAAATGTCTCCTTTAAAAAAAAAAAAAAAGTAAAAGTTGTCATGCTTAAGTGTCACCACTGGGGGCTGTATGGAGCACGTACCTTCTCATGCTTTCCTCAGACAGAGATCACGCTGTATCAGGAAGAAGCAGGCTCTTTTCCAGCCTGCCAGCAGCTCAGTCCTCTGGTGAGTTTGGGGGGGGGGGGGGGGGGGTTGCTTCCACCAGACACCCTGCACCTGGGCTAAGCTCTCCCCCTCTTCACAGGGAAGGGGAGAGCTTAAAATATTGGCAATGCTGTTTTCTTCCACCGCCCCTGCACGGCGGCGGCTCTCAGGTTTCCTCCTCGCATCCCTCCCTCATACACAAACCGATCCCATTGAATCGGAGGCCCGCGTTTGCGCTGGAAAGCTCTCTTTTGAAAAAGAGAGGAGGGGGGCAAGATGCGAGGGGGGGGGGTTTAGCGCGGCATTGGCATCATCCAACGTCCATCGCGGGAGTGTTTTTGAAAAAAAAAAAAAAAAAAAAAAAAAGCTCCATTTATGCTGGCAGGGACACAAGAGCAAAGAGGGGCATGAAAGAGGTTTGGTGACACAGGCATTTCTATTTTGACACATTTACTATTCGCATCAGGCTGAGCATTAATAGCAGCGGCAGTGGCTGGACTATTGCTCAAGCAGTGGATGCGATCCTTCTAGTAGTACCTCTGCTTTTGTGCATCAGGCTATGGTCGGAAGGGGGGCTAGAAACACACCAAAAGAAGGCTAAAGGGATCTCCCTCAAGCTCTGAAAGCCTAAAATTTATCCCTGCAATTGCATCCTCCCCTGAGAGGTGGTGGCTGGTCAGAGTGAGCCTTCAGGGGCCATGGAATGTTTGCAACTGTTTACAACACTGCAGCCCCTACCTATATTTCTAAAAAAAAAAAAATTTCTCAGCCATGATAGGATGGGAAAAAGGTTAGCGACTTTAATCGCATCCCAGATTGGGATAAAATGCGACAGATTGCATTCCATTACCCTAGGACCCTTAAACTGGGGATCTGGGGGCGGGAGAGGATTGTGGACTGAACAGGCTGATGACTCCTCTTCTGAGGGGTCATATGCGGAAGATCCGCTTCACATTGTGGGTGCGATTTCTTACTGAATTGGTCCGCTCCACATTTTATGCTACCCTTAACTAAGTGTCCTCTTCTTGTTTTGGGTTCGCTAAAGCCTCCTCAAAGCTGTGTATGCCTTTCCTGTCCATTCATTGTTGGGAAAGTTCATGTATTCTGAGTGGGATCCCCCAGATAAGCATTTTTTTTTTTCTCTTATGAAAAGTTTTTTCACACCTTTATCCTATAGAGGAAAAAAACTTTCTAAAGGTGGAAGATACCAGCAATTGACGCTGCTATATATTCTGATTAAAAGTTTGACTTGTCCGGCAGACAATGCTCAAATACTTAGGAATCCAACGGATAAAGAGTTGTAATTAATATTAAAAAAAAAAAAAAAAAACATATTGTTTTCCTGACAGGTTGAGTGTCTCAGCCTGTGCTGACAGTAATTGGTATATGTCAAATCCTTGAGAGACCAATTTTAAACAGGTGCTCAAAGTTATCCCTGTTCAGCAGGCCCAGGTTCTGGCAAGCTCCTAGTAGCTTTATGTTGGCGATAGACGCTATGAGAGATTCTATCTGCAGGCCTCACACCTTTCGCTGGGCTGGTACATATGTATAGAATACTATGGTTGAAAAATTGGTCAGCTGAAGCGTCATATATACAAATAATAATTTTTGTGGTGAACAGCTGTTTGGGATATGTTGGATAATTCATCCAAAGAATTTCTAGTGGAACGGTACCCCTTTGCCATTTAAGGAAAGGAGTAAATGTATTTCATTTAAACAAGCTCCTTCTCCAGTGCCAGGGGCATCACCCTCCAGGCAGTCATGACGGCTTCCGCCTTCAAGTTCAAGAGGTAATCCTCAGGGAGGGGGGGGAAGACTTCTGCAGTTCTCAAGGGTCTGGCAGAAAGAATGTCGAGACAGATAGGTCAATAGCTCTAGAGTATAATCTGGGATTTCAAGAGTTCCCATCTCCTTGTGTTCTCAGATCAAAGGTTCCTAAGATCAAGAGAAAAAGAAGTCTCTCTTCTAGCATTGGACCATACTTTAGCAAAGAGTGGTCATACTGGTCCCCATGAAAGAGCTGGAGTTGAGGTTTTATTCAAACCTTTTTTCAGGGCAAAATCAAATGGAGATGTCAAACCCATTCCTGAATATCCGCTATTTTTCGCAATCCAATCAGTTGTCTCCATCTTACAAGGAGGAGAACTTTTTAAGTCGATCGACGTCAAGGGTGCATACCTCCATGGGCATATTTACCCGCTCACTAGAAATATTTACTTTTTAAAAAAGGTAGAAAATCTTCATTTTCTGTTTGAAGCTCTGCTTTCGGTCTAGCTACTGCACCTTGAGTGTTTACAAAGGTTTTGGCTCCTCCTTTAGCCAGACCAAGGGCCCAAGGTATAACAATTTTAGTTTACCTAGACGATCGGCTCTTGATAGTCCAATCAGTAGCCCGCTTAGACCAAAGTATGGTCACCACATTCAACTACCTGGAATACCTAGGTTGGATTCTCAACCTAGAGAAATCTTCCTTAAAACCATTAAGGAGTTTAAAATACTTGGGTCTGTTCATAGATACACCCAGAAAAGGGTATTCTTGCCCCAGGCAAAGATCAGCGCCATAAAGGAACTGATTAAAAAGTGGTTGAGGCAAGATGAATCCTTCTATTAAGCTTGCATGAGGAAAAGATGGTGGCTTCATTCAAGGTTGTTCCCTATGCTCAGTTTCATTCTGCAAAACGGTATCTTATCGGCTTGGAACAAGAGGGTTCAAGCTCTAGATTTTCAAATGTGTCTGACTCCAAAGGTGCGCCGGAGCCTTAGTTTATGGTTAATAACCAAAAAACTGCAAAGGGAAAAATCCTACCTACAGTTACCTGGGAAGTGGTAAAAACATACGCCAACCTATTTTAGGTTGGGGAGCAGTCCTGAAAGCGATAACTGTCCAAGGGAAGTGGTCCAGATCAGAAATGACCTTGCCCATTAACATTCTACAGATTCGGGCAGAGCGCTTGGTCCTGAGGGCCTGGATGTTTAATTTGCAAAGCTGTCCTGTCAGGATCCAATCTGACAATGCCACAGCAGTGGCCTATATCAATCACCAAGGGGGCACAAGAAGCTGTGCAGCCCAGAGAGAGGTGAATCATATCCCATCTTGGGCAAAAAACAATGTACCTTGCCTATTGGCAGTTTTTCATTCTAGGAATAGAAAATTGTCAGGCGATCTATTTGAGTCACCAGCAGTTGTTCTTGGGAGAATTGTTCCTTAACCCCGATATCTCCTGACAATAGGTCAAAGATGGGGGATTCCAGACGTAGATCTGTTTGTGTCCAGGTTCAACTAAGAGATTGTCAACTTTGTGTTAAGAGCAAAGGATCCGCTAGCATGCGGAACAGGTGCCTTGGTGTTCCCATGGAATCAGTTTTACCGTTTTATGCATTGCCTCCTTTTCTGCCTGCATCCACAACTTCTTCACAGGATCAAGCAAGAAGGGAAGTCAGTGATTCTTGTGGCCCAGAAGATCTTGGTATGCAGAGATAGTAAGGTTCTCTCGCAAGGTCCAGTATTCCATCTTACCTTTCAAACGCTAAATTTAACGGTTTGGCTATTGAGACCCACATTCTGAGGAAATGTGGGCTGTCAGGTTCAGTGGTATCTACCTTGGTTAATACAAGGAAGCCTGCCTCCATAATCATATATTATGGAGTCTGGAAAGCATATATGTCTTCTGGTATGAAACCAGGGGTTGGCACCCCAGGAAATAGGTCATAGGTAGAATCCTTGACCTTCTGCAGATAGGGTTAGAAATAAAGCTGGCCTTGAGTACTTTCAAAGGACAGGTCTCGGCCTAATTTGTATTTTTTAAATGACAACTTGCTTTGCATTCTCTGGTTTGTAGCTTTATTCAGGGAGTAACGAGGCTTAATCCTCCAGTTAGGTCACCCCTGAACCCTTAGGACTTGAATTTAGGTCTGTCGGCATTACAAAAACAGCTTTTTTTGAGCCGATACTACATATTCCCTTGGTCCTTTTTTTTGACAAGGAAACTAGTTTTTCTGGTAACCATATCTTCTGCAGGAAGGGTATCAGAGTTTGCTGCCCTTTCTTGTAAAGAGCCATACTATTATTGTTCACAAGGATAAGGTAGTATTGCGTCCTCATCCTAACTTTTTACCGAAGGTAGTATCAGGTTTTTATCTAAACCAGGATATTGTTCTACCTTCATTTTTTTCCAGAGCCTTGTTCTATGGAAGAAAAATCACTACATTCTCTTGATATGGTGAGAGCAGTCAAAGTCTACTTAAAGGCGACTGATCAGATTCGGAAAATGTATTGCCTGAAGGTCCTAAAAGAGGACAGGCAGTATCAAAATCTACTATTTCTAAATGGATTCAACAAGTAATCGTTCAAGCGTATGGTTTAAAGAGGTAGATTCCACCCTCTCAAATCAAAACACACTCCTCTAGGGCTGTTAGTGCTCCATGGGCAGTGCATTATTAAGCCTCCATGGCTCAATCTGAAAGGCTGCAACTTGGTCTTCAATCCATACATTTACCAGATTCTATCAGGTGAATGTTAAAAGGCATGAGGATATCACCTTTGGGGCATAGTTTGCTGCAGGCAGCAGTATAACTCCTCTAGTCTTATGTTGCGTCTCCCTCCCCTCAGTTGGCATTGCTATAGGACATCCATAGTTACATAGTTAGCTAGGCCGAAAAGACACATCCCACATAGTAACTACTATGGCTCTGTGTCCCGTGATGTACGATTAAAGAAAATAGGATTTTTATAACAGCTTACCTGTAAAATCCTTTTCTTTTGAAGTACATCACGGGACACAGAGCCATAGTAGTTACTATGTGGGATGTGTCTTCTGTATATACTAGTATATACGTGTATTGCTTTGCTACAAAACTGAGGTACTCCCGGTATGAGAGGGGTTATATAGGAAGGCAACGTCCTGTTTAGGGTGTGCCAGTGTCCAGCACCTGAAGGTGGCCTATAACCCACATAGTAACTACTATGGATCTGTGTCCCATGATGTACTTCAAAAGAAGAGGATTTTACAGGTAAGCTGTTATAAAAATCCTATTTTTTTGTTGCTGGGTTGTTGAACGAAAAAAAAAAAACTAGGTGTACTAGGCTTTACTTTCTGGAATCTGTGAGCCCAAGCAGGAATGTAGGAGAGGGTGCTTAGCTGAGAAATCTCCTCCTCCCCTCCTAAAGATTCTTGGGGTGTATGACATAATTTGCCCCAGCAAGAAACCAGGAAGTAAAAAAAAAGTTTGAAACAAGTAAATATGATATGATTTCCTATCTATTTACCAATGCTAGCAGCATGAGGATTAAAAATAGTCAATGTTGATTGGGAGAATGTAGTTCCAATATAACTATAAGCTAGCTCAACGAGTTATCTTAAAACTATCATTATCTCTGTCTACTTTGTCTAAAGCTGGCCATAGGTGGATTGAAATTGTGTCTGGCTCAGGTGGGACTGGTCAAATTCTGAACCATCTATGGCCATTGCTGCTTGACAGAAGTCGATGTAACGATTAACTTCTGTTGAACGGGCCTGTGGAAAACTTTTATTTGATCAGTAACTGCAGCGCTGAATAGTATATTCTGACAGAGGAGGAGTTCCGCTCTCAGAATACAATAGCACAGAGCCGGAAGGATTCCTTCATCCACCTCATTTTGTGGATGGGGAAATTTGTTAGTTTTTTTTTTTTCAATCATCCCTCTGGCTGATCAAAAAAAAAAAAAACACATACATTTATGGCCAGGCATACTCCTTTAACTATACAGGATACCTCTTTGAAATGTCCTATTCTTGTGCCTCTATGGTGTAGCACTCACCCCCACAGGAGATTCTGGATGTAAAACTCCCTGCTAGCCTTTTTACTGGCGATTTTCCCTGTGGCTGCAACTAAATACTCACTGGCCCACCAGCAGTGACCGAATGAGAGACACCCATTTTGTTAATTTTTTTTGTGTTTTAATTGGCTCAAACATCCAGGGGATAAGGGGTTGGGGTGCAGGTACCCAAACTCAGAATCAAAAAATTCCCTCTAATTAAAATCTTCCAATATTATGATGCCTCTGCTGCAGGCTAATGCAAACTCTGTGGGCCAAGACAGGGCAACTACCTTTAAGTATCTTCATTCCATCTCATAGGCTAGTTTTGGACAGTTTAGCCAAGACCAGCAATTGTCTAAAAAGGACTTTTCTTTCACTTCCTTCCCCAGTCAGCAGACCTGAGAGGCACGACTTACCTACCCTACCCAGGCAGCAGATTTCAAAAGTTAGGACACTCTTCTCACACATTCCCCAGGTAGCAGGCATGTGAAGCTGTGAAGGGCCCCTTCAATCATACATCCTCTCCAAGCAAAGCTTAAGAGGCACTGACAAGGATCCCTCACACTGACATACTCTCCAGGCAAAGCCTGGGAGGCAAGTCTGGAAGGTTGCCCTGAATATTTATTTCCTTCCCCAGCATGTGTCAGACTAAACCTCTCAGTGATTGGCCACACCAAAATTAACATTCATCACCCCCTTCAACTGTATGTTCTCACTCTAACTACTGGAGAACATTTAACAGCAGCAATCAATATCTAGAGTCTTTGGGAAAGCCAGTGAACACAAAGAAGGTAAACAATCAGAATTCAGGCGGACTACAGCCGAACTGTCAACACTACATTTAGGCTACAGCCACCCAGGTTATGACAGGGTTCCTACACCCTGCCCCTGCTCAAACTGACTTCAACTTCAATGTTTGAACTAAAACAAATTCCCATTTCTGAGATTAGGGTATCCTGTTTGACAAATGGATATTGAAGGGGATATCTGAGGATAAAGCAATATAGTGGGTTTCAAACTACATTCGACATGAAATCCAAAAAAAGTACAAAGAATTGTGGTTACACAGTACAAAGAAGAAAGGCTAGCTGCCACTACCTAGGCCTAAATAGCCAAGCAGTGTCAGGTACTTTTTAAATCAATGAATCATGCAGGATTCACTGCTCTAACCCTCCACTAATGCAAAACTGATCGAGTTCCAGCCGAAAGAGCCACATTTTTTCTCCTTGAAGATCTGGGCTGTTCTGTGCAAAACCTCTGCAGAGCGCAGGTAAGTATAACATGTTTGTTATTTAAAAAAAAAAAAAAAAAAGACTTTAGTATCACTTTAATGACAGCAAACATATTGTGCAGAAATATCTGACAATTTTGCATGGTGAAACAGATCTTGCTATATACAGTAGGGATGTTTTTGATGCTGACTTTAACCCCCTGTCGGCTGGTTTTTGGTGGTATCACAAATAGGGCTGAAACAACTAATCGATTATGAAATGAATCGATTACTATTTTCATAATCGATTAATTGGCCAGTAACATAATGGGGTTAAAAAAACGAAAATGAGCCCTTTATAGTACAAAAAGAGCAAATAATTGCACTGTAAATATTACTTTCACGGTTCTACAGTAAAAAATTAACCCCTACAGTAGTGATTATCTGCCCTTTTTTTTTGTACTATAAAGGGCTAATGTTCGTTTTTTTAACCCCCATTATGTTACTAAACGTCTCAGGCCTGGTTCACATCTATGTGTTTTTTGGTGCTTTTTGTAGAAATGCACTACAGTTCACTTATGTGGTTTCCTATGGGACACGTTCACATCTATGCTTTTTTCAACCACTGCTTTTTGGAGAGGATCAGGGACTTTTATTTTTTATTTTATTTTTTTTAAACGCAAAACTGTGCTTTTTTTGGTTCAATATACTTCAATGGAGAAGCTGCAGCAAAGCATGTAATGTGTTTTTGCAGCAATTTGTGTTTTTTAATCTGCCCAACAACAAATTGGCCAAAAAAAGTATATCTCTTCTGTCTGTTATTCTCAGAGTGGATAAAATATTTTGCTCCCTAACCATATAGTTGGTTATTTATATTTACCACTGCATAGAGATATTTAAGAATAAATTGCCTTTATTTTTTTAAACTTTACATAATAACTAAATTATACACCACACTTTCATTTTAAGGTTATTAACCGATTAATCGATTATTCGAAACAATAATCGGCCAACTAATCGATTATGAAAATAAATCGTTAGTTGCAGCCCTAATCACAAATAACCATTTATTGGAGTACTTCGATTCCTATTTTTAATCAACATGTATCCCACAGTGGAATTTATGTTTTATGGTGGTTTTTAACATGCATGACCTTTCCATTTTAATTATCATTTTAGGTGCATCCAATAAACATATTTGATTGTTTATATGACTCGCAACAATCTTTAATTGCTTGAAACCATTGAGCGCTGCATTTGTCTATTTCGTTTACTTACTTCCCTCCAGGAGTTGGCAGCTGCACTGGATTCTGCATTTTGGACATAAAATCGGACAAGAAAATGGTTTTATCATTATGTCAGTTTTAGCGCTCAAGGACTTACTTTGTTTTCGATGTGGTCTATTCCGGAGTTCCAGTTATAGACTCCTGGGTGACTCACATGAGATCTGATCATACATAAACAGTATTCCTTAAGAATTAGCCAGCTGGTGAACTGTCTAACAAGGTATGTTGTATGTCTGAACTTGTTTGTATCATGTAGAAAACAGTACGTAGGTTAGACAACAAGAAGATTATGGAATCGTGCCCAAACCACCTCTCCAACATATGGACAAACAAAAATACATATTTAGTGTTGTAGAGAACCATTAGTGTAGTATACACCCTGTTCCAAATTATTATGCAAATTCTATTTCAGTGTCACAAAGATTAAATATTTTGTTTTTCAGTTTAAATAATGAATGGCATTATGTCTCAGGGGCTCTTTTGATCACTGAAAACAATCTCGGACACCTGTGATAATTAGATTGCCAGGTAAGCCCAATTAAAGGAAAAACTACTAAAGGAGGGTGTTCCACATTATTTAGCAGAGTACCATTTTCAAGCAATATGTTGAAGAAAAAGAATCGCTCTGCTGCTGAAAAGAGTGAAATAGTTCAATGCCTTGGACGAGGTATGAAAACATTAGATATTTCACGAAAACTTAAGCGTGATCATCGCACTATTAAGAGATTTGTGGCTGATTCAGAGCACAGACGGGTTTTGTGCAGATAAAGGCACATTGAGGAAGATTTCTGCCAGATCCATGCATCGGATCAAGAGAGCAGCTGCTAAAACAAAAATTACATAGCAGCAGATATTTGAAGCTGCTGGTGCCTCTGGAGTCCCACGGACATCAAGGTGTAGAGTCCTCCAGTCTTGCAACTGTGCATAAACCTTCCATTCGGCCACCACTAACCAATGCTCACAAGCAGAAACAGCTGCATTGGGCAGAAAAATACATGAAGACTAATTTTCAAACAGTCATGTTCATTGATGAGTGCTGTGCAACCCTGGATGGTCCAGGTGGATGGAGTAGTGGATGGTTGGTGGAAGGCCACCCTGTTCCAACAAGGCTGCGACGTCAGCAAGGCGGTGGTGGAGTCATGTTTTGGACCGGAATCATGGGAAGAGAGCTGGTCGGCCACTTTAGGGTCCCAGAAGGTGTAAAGATGACCTCTGCAAAGTATGTGGCGTTCCAGACTGACCACTTCCTTCCCTGGTACAGACGGAAGAACTATGTTTTCCGTAATAAAATCATCTGAATGCATGACAATGCACCATCTCATGCTGCAAAGAATACATCTGCATCAATGGCTGCTATGGGGATAAAAGGAGAGAGAGTCGTGGTGTGGCCTCCATCCTCCCCTGACCTCAATCCTATTGAGAACCCTTGGAGCATCCTCAAGCAAAAGATCTATGAGGGTGGGAGGCAGTTTACATCCAAACAGCAGCTCTGGGAGGCTATTCTGACATCTTGCAAACAAATTCAAGCAGAAACTGTCCAAAAACTCACAAGTTTCTTGTTCAATATTTTTTATTGAGTTTAATAATATAACAGAACATGTCTCATAACATGGGTAATAAAAATAAGCAACATATTTATCATCAATTATTGAGTACACAAGATAGATATGTGAAAAATGTAAAATTAAGAAGCATAGGGATCAAATAGTATAATAAGGTAGGTATGAAATAAAAATAATATCATAGTTATATGAGAAAGGAACACCCGACCACCCCTAATGGGCTCAAACTGTGAGCGGGCAGAGGCCTAACTAGTCAAAAACGGAGATGTAATATTGCCTTATTATATTATATAACATAAGGCAAATAATATAAAAAGGTATAACCATGTAACCCTTTCCCTAGTAGACAAAAGAATAACATGACCAAAACCGTAGGGAAAGTTATGAAGATCAAATCATCAAGATAAGAGGAAATCTCTATGCTAGGGAGAATTAAGTCAACGCTTGGAACAATATTGTAACCCAATATTATCCTTAACATATAAGCATATTAGCAATAAGTGGGGAGAAAGGAGACATGTGAGTAAAAATGAATGAGAAAGGAAGAAGAAAGGAAAAGGAAGAAAGGAAAGAGAGAAGAAAAGATGCAGAGTCTCTCGAGGTGGTGACCCGGTACTTATGATATGAAAATGTTACAGAAAAAGAAATAAGACACAAAGATTTTAATATGGTAACAACAGTGACTGGTCAAAGTCAGAAGGAAAGAAATGAGTAACCCAGGGTTGCCAAATCATATGAAATTTGTTAATGGTATTGTCTTCAATAGCTGTCATTTTAGCAAAAATTCAAGCTTTATTTAATCTGTGTTTGGCCTCTGCCACTATTAAAGTTTTTAGTTTCCAAGCCTTGGCTATGGTTTGTTTGGCCACCGTGCAAATATGTATAAGCAATTTGAATTGTACACGGGTGAGTACGTCTGGTTTAAGATTTAAGAGCGCAATAGCTGGATCCAGCGCAACATAGCTATCTAATGCTTTGGAGGCTATTGCGAAAATATTATTCCAAAATTCTTGCGCCACTGGACAATCCCACCATATGTGTAGATGAGTACCAGGGGAAGAGCATCCTCTAAAACAATTATTGGGATAGGAAGGAGAAAATTTTGCTATTCTCGCTGGTACTAAATACCAACGTGCCAGAACTTTGAAGTTGGTTTCTAAGCGTAACAATTAGAAGATGATGATTTAGTAGCTAACCAAATGTTAGACCAGTCATTGTTGTCAAATGTACGACCCATATCTTGTGCCCATTTAACAGTATATGGTGGGAATATTTCAGTAGGAGTAGTGATAAGAGTTTGATACAAATATGAAATTAAACCTTTAACATGTGGATCACTAAAAACTCACAAGTTTAATGGATGCAAGACTTGTGAAGCTGCCATCAAATAAGGGGTCCTATGTTAAAATGTAATGTGATCTGTTAAAATGTTTAAAAAGTTAAAATGTTGTTCAAAGGTGGATATAATTGAGTAAATATGCTGCAAACACAACAAATGACAATTTTCAGTTCTTTACAACCTATGAAGTGTTTTAAAACTTACTGTGCGTAATAGTTTGGAACAGTGCATTGTACGTTTTTTATTTATTTTGAAAAAAAATAAAAAAGAACTGTTGTCATTAGGAGGTTTGTTCAATAAAATTTGAATTGTACTCTTAATACCGTGTTTCCCCGAAAGTAAGACAGTGTCTTACTTTCTTTTTATCCCTAAAAGCCCCACTATGTCTTACTTTCGGGGTATGTCTTACATTATGGGGCACATAGCACATTATGGGGCAGATCATGGGGCACATAGCAGATCAGGGCACATTATGGCACATTATGGGGCACATAGCACATCAGGGCACATTATGGGGGACACAGCACATCTGGGCACATTATGGGGCACAGCACATCTGGGCACATTATGGGGCACAGCACATCTGGGCATCAGGGCATGGGGCACATTAGGGCATCAGGGCATGGGGCACATTAGGGCATCAGGGCATGGGGCACATTAGGGCATCAGGGCATGGGGCACATTAGGGCATCAGGGCATGGGGCACATTAGGGCATCAGGGCATGGGGCACATTAGGGCATCAGGGCATGGGGCACATTAGGGCATCAGGGCATGGGGCACATCTGGGGACACTTACTTGCGAGCATAGTAGTGCAGGAAGCGTCTATCTGTCATGTTTTCTCTCATGTCACGCTGCTCATGTCACGCTGCCCGCTCCCTGGCGGCCCCTCCTCTCTTCTCGTCTATCCCAGATGATGTCTCAAGCCAATGGGGATTGACGAGAAGAGAGGAGGGGCCGCCGGGGAGCGAGCAGCGCTGAGTGACATGTGAGACAGCGTATGACAGATAGACGCTTCCTGCGCTACTCTGCATCTCATTCGGCTCTGGTCTGTGAAGGGAAAACCCCCGTGTTTCCCGATAGTAAGACATACGTCTTACTTTCGGGGTACGGCTTACATTAGCTGTCCCCTCTGACACTCCCGATACGTCTTACTATCGGGGGTGTCTTACTATCGGGGAAACACGGTAGCTGATAACATGATAATTATGCTGACTGTTGTTTACATCAATTATTTAGATAAATGAGAAAAATATCATTGGCATAATAATTTGGAACAGGGTGTAGACTATCACAGAGTTCAGCTCACAGAAAAAATTGATTGTCTGATTAGTAGACATGTGCAATTCGTTTCTGATGTATCCGAATCTCCAAATGAAAGGGTAATGAATTTCATTTTGTTTATTCGTTTTTAAATGAATTCCACATTTTCTAAACAATTCGAATTCGAAACGTTCGAAAAATGATTGACCGATTTGAATTCTGTGTGGAAAACAGCTGGTTGTTAAGGAGCGGACCGAGAAGCCGGCCGCCGCATCCTTAACAAACGATGACTCATCAGCGAGCTTCTCAAATGTAAACAAAAGAATGCCGGCAATAGAAAATTCAGAAAAAAAAAAACAGCACGGGGTCCCCCCAATCCATACCAGGCCCTTTGGGTCTGGTATGGATTTTACGGGGAACCCCATGCCAAAAAAAAAATGGTGAGGGCCCCCCCCAAAATCTATACCAGACCCTTATCTGAGCATGCAGGTCAGGAAAGGGGGAGGCGAGCGGCTAAACCATACCAGGTCGCATGCTCTCAACATAATGGGGGGTGCTTTTTGGGCACAAGGGCCTCTTCCCCACAACACTGGGCTGTGATTGTGGGGGTCTGCAGGCGGGGGCTTATCGAAATCATGAAGCCCCCTTTAACAAGGGGGTCCCCAGATTCTGCCCCCCAACCTCCCTCGATGTAGATCCATCAATCACACCACCCGCCGCACCCGAAAAAAATATCAATACTTCTGGCCTCATTGAAGGCTCCCCTCCGACTGCCTGCTCCTCCGTCTGACATTTCTTAAGTAGCTAAGGGTGGAGTCACCCGATGACATCAGTGGGTGACCCCGCCCCCTTGTGACCTCAACGTCTGGAGCATGCTGGGTCCATGATGTCACAAGGGGGCAATGTCACCTGTTTTTTTTTGCGGCGGGCGGTATGATTGACATTGGATCTACACCGGGGAATATTGTTTTTGATTTCTTTAATAAAGGAATTGTCAAAAACTTGTGTAGTGTCTTTATTCACTTTTTAGGTGAATGGGCAAGAATACTCATTCACATAGGGGAGGTGGGATCTGGGGACCCCCTTGTTAAAGGGGCCTTCCAGATTCTGATAAGCCCCCAGCTTGCAAACCCCCACAACCACAGCCCAGGGTTGTGGGTAATGAGGCCCCCCTGCCCCAAAGTACCCCCCCCTATGTTGAGGGCATGTGGCCTGGTAAAGTTTGGGGGGACCCAATGCTGTTTTGTTTTTAGAATTTTCTTTTACCGCTATTCTTTTACTTTTGTTTACATTTCAGCTCTTAGGCTGCATTCACACCTGAGCGTTTTGTCGCCTGAAGCCTGAAGCTACAAAACGCTAGAGGGGAAAAAATACATAATTCTCTATGGAGATGGTTCACATCTCCACTCCAAAACGCCTGAAGCCCTACGCCTGAAGCCTAAACAAGTTCCGGACCCTTTTTTGTCGCCGGAATCGGGCAGATTTGGGCATTCTTCTTCTTTTTACATTGGTGACCTTTTGCTTTGCACAAAATCGCGGCAAAAAACGCTGCAATTCGCGCAATTTATGCTCAGGTGTGAATGCAGCCCTAGCGGGGAAGCCCGCTGACTGCTGATGAGTCATCATTTGCTCCTTAAAAATCAGCAATTCTTCATACAATTCAAATCGGTCGATAATTTTTCGACAAATCCGAATTCGAATTGTTCAGACAAATTTGGAATTAGCTAGAAATTAAATAAACAAAACCAAACTAAATTAATTCCAAAACGAATCAACAAAATGAAATTAGTAACATAACGGATCTATCCAAAACTAAACAAATATTTCAGTTCTGCACATGTCTACTGATTGGGGGATGAGCTTGTTTTTCCTTACTGAGTTTTTAAATTGAACCCTCGTATCCCAAAAGAGATGAATAGTTTCCTGTATTCCTTTCCTATACCCCCCCTGAAACGGTGACATGACAGCCAGGGATGAAAAAAAAAAAAAAAAAAAAAACTAAAAACAGCAGAAATTCCCTCCAGTTAATAGTACAGTGGTACCTTGAATAATGAGCATAATTTGTTCCAGAAGAATGCTTGTAATCCAAAGCACTCGTATATCAAAGCGAGTTTCCCCATAGAAGTCAATGGAAATGCAGATAATTCGTTCCACAGTGACTTCTGTTGTATGCAGTACCACATGTGGCCAGAGGTGGGGGGGCACCGGAGACATTTGGAAACCGATGCACTCTGAAACACTTGGAGAGGCTGAATCCGAGCGGCTCTAACTGTCACCGGCGCCCCCAAACCTCTGCAGGCCGGAGAAGTATAAACTAGGCCTCTCTAGAGAGCAGGCATCAAAATTCACAGTTTTCTTGTAAAAAGCCTATGCAGTTAAGGGGCCTAAAAACTAAGCAAGTTTGTAAAATGTTCATTCATTTTAGTATCATACTTGTAGACAATTTGGGCCCCTTTGGAAGCCTTGCTGAAAAACTCCTAATTACCAATCCCTAACACTGCTGGAGTGAAAACTAGACACTCTAAAACCCAAAACAACTACAAAAAACGTGATTGTGAATCCTTGGTTAATAGAAAAGCTAAAAACATAAATTAGATGATAATAAATCACAAATCTGAAAAATGGAAGCTGTTAGAATTTAGATCATTTTATAACTGTGGCTTCTCGAGAATGATGAATGCTGCTGAATCTCCTTGTTCAAAACTATATTTGGAAGACAATAAGACAATTTAGGAGATATGTTCCCGAATATGTGAATGATATCCTGCTGAAATTAGATAATTTTTAGCAAGACATACAGCATATAGACACTGCGTGGTGGTAACCAGGATGGTTTAAAATGTGGGATGATATCAGGTTAAAAAAACGAGGGCCAAGAAAAGGAACCTTGAAAGTAGATCATTGCAAACTGAACCCCAAAAGATCTTTAGTTTGAATTTAAAAGTACCCCATGGTCTCCATAAAGACTTTACATACTTTGTTAACCTGTTCAGAGTGACTGACTCATGGCCCTTTAAGAGTTCTAAAAGCCAGGAGGTGGGCATTCAGGTCATGTGTAGCTGTGATTGGCTGTCACAGCAGTCACATGATCGGAAAGCACCCGATCCCAAGTATGCATCGGGAGCTTTCCATTACCACGCGGTAAGTATTCAGGGCATTGGCATGGTAAGTTGTTTTAACATATGCAGCACATATGTGTTCGGCCAGTGTCAAGGGGTTAAAAATAAAGTAATAAAATCAATATGTAGATGAGTGGAGAAACTTTGCGCAAACTAATTACAAATAAATATTTGTAGGAAATAAAGTAATGACTAGGTACCTCAGGGGGCGCTAGTCTAAGGATAAGGAAGGAATCGAAGACCATAGAGTGAAAGTAATTGTCTAAAAGTGCAAAAGAGCAAGAAGGGTGTAAAATAAAGTGAATATAGTAAATAAATAATTAGTTAATAATTAATTAATGACTAGTTCATAAACGTGACTGGATAACGCTGTATCTCAAATCATATAAATATTGCAATGGATAATGATAAAAGTAGTGCTAAAAATGCAGTGTATCAAAAGATATAACGCAATGTATCCTGTGATAAAAATTAGCAAATATAAAATGAATCCTGTGATAAAAATAATAATCAAAAGTGTTGAATCCTGTAAAAATAATGATCGATAGCAATACCGATAAAAGTAAATGGTGACAGCAAATCCTGTGATAGCAAAGTGTCCTGTGATGTAAAAATCACTATGATAAAAAATCAATAGTAAAACGTAAAATCCTGCGATAAATACTCAAATAAGTCCTGTGCAAAAGATCGAATAAAATGTAAAATCAAGTAAAATATAAATAAAACAAATAGATAAATACAGGGGTGGTGCATGTAAAGCATCCAAAAATAAATAAATATAGTAATGTCCAGATCAATGGATAAAAGGGAACCAAACACATAGGAAAAATCCTGATAATATAGATAATTTCAGATCGGCCAATCCGCTATGTGTAGAAGAAAGGAAACAAATGTCTCTTTGTGGAGAAGAATGAAAATATCCGCAGGTATTCCTAAGTATAAGTAGTGGTATGTCTATATTGCTGCTGTATTTACGCTGCTATTCATCTATTTTGGGGGGTTAATCCTTATCTGGTCTCCCAGAACTCTCACCTTAAAGGAGATCAAATGAGCCTTTCAGGGGTATCCAAATAAGCCCCTAAGAATGGTAATCAGAGTGTCCTACTGCGGGGTCCAGCCTGGTCCTTTTTATGCCCTCAGTAATCCAGACCTAAAATGCTAAAAGTCTCCACAGCAGCATGCCAGGATGGGGAAAAGAGAAAAGAAGGGGGCCTCCACTAGTGTAGTAAGTTTGTAAAACGAATGACAGTTTATTAAGCATGTGTATTATTCTCGTACATTTTAGAAAATATAAGTAAGCAGATGAAGACACGTGACCGTGTCGTAACGCGTAGGGAGTGGCCGTAGGCAAACACACACAGAGAAGGATGCGAGTAGGCGCTGAAGACGCCTGGGTGATACAATCTTTTTTAACCCATTGCTTACTTATATTTTCTAAAATGTACGAGTATAATACACATGCTTAATAAACTGTCATTCGTTTTACAAACTTACTACACTAGTGGAGGCCCCCTTCTTTTCTCTTTTCCCCATCCTGGCATGCTGCTGTGGAGACTTTTAGCATTTTAGGTCTGGATTACTGAGGGCATAAAAAGGAGAAGGACCAGGCTGGACCCCGCAGTAGGACCGATCTCCCTGCATGGCTTTTCGTCAGCCGCTTCTCCTTCTCTCCCTCCCGCGTCTGTCAGCTGAAAAGCCATGCAGGGGGGTTGGTGCTCACAACTGTCCCTGCCGCACCGATCATCCTAGACTGTCACCGGACATCCATGTATATGTGTGCATAACTGACAGGGAGGGTGAGCGTGCTCTGCTTTTGCCCAGAACACACTCTGCCTCTTGTGTGTGCGCTCTGACCAAGGGGAATGTGGAGGTGGGTGGAGTCTGCTGATGTCACAACTCCGCCCACCGAGCACCACACAACAGAACCGCCCACTGAATCTGGAGTTTTTCGGAGCTCCAAATAGAGAAGGGGGAGATATTTGAAAGGTAAGGATACATGCAAGGAGGCATGTATATCCTTATAGTTCAGCACTATGGCAGTAGTTTATAATTGATGAGAGTGGGTTTACATCCACTTTAAATAGTATTTCCCCCCACGTTCCAAACGTGGAGTGGGATGTGAATACTTTTATTAACAACAGTTGAGATTATTAAGTGTCAAAAAACAAAGATTGACGCCCTATGTGGTATTTGAGCAATGTTGTAGCTGCCCCTTTAAGAGTGAATATATCACTTACTTCATGGTAGTGCAAATGTAAAAGGTAGTGGCGCTTAGTGCTCATACAAGTAATGTGAACCATATAATGAATGCACCGTAATTATCCAAAATTATGAATATATAACAGCAATCATAAAATAAATTCCAATGGCATAATATGCAAACAAAGTCCATGGTGATAGATCCCAACACCAAACAAATTGCTTCTATGTGTAGATAGTTTCTAGTTCTTTCACCACAGGTGCTCAATGGAAAGGTGGCAACTCACCAGAGGTGTTTGACTCTTTTTACAGGATGGTCAAAAAACGCATTTGGAAAACCAGATTGGTTCCACTGCTGACAACACTCCACTCGACTGTACCCTCAGGATAGAACTAGGAAGTAAAAATGACTGTTAGATTTGCTCTGCGGACTCCTTTTCTCCGTTGCCGATACCCGCAGGTTTCCTGCCAATCCTCTGGACAGGTTTGTTGGTGGCGGGGGACCTCTGGGCTTGTATGGCCCTCTGTGGAGATTTAAACAGCCTGGTTTGCAATAACTCCCGCAAGCCGCTTGGACGAGCGGGCATGCGTTCCAACGACCAGATGTACTGACCAAACCCGACAGGAAGTGACGTTACGGATGGTGGTCGACCAGACATACTGATCAAACATGACAGGAAGTGACGTTACAAATGGTGGTTGACCAGACGTACTGATCAAACCTGTCAGGAAGTAACATTATGGATGGTGGTCGACCAGACGTACTTACCAAACCCGTCAGGAAGTGACGTTATGGATGGTGGTTGCACAGCCTCAATGCATACCATACCGGCCAAGCGGCTTGCAGAGAATGCATTAACCCCATGGCGCCTAAGGGTAAAACAAATCTTAATGCCTAAGCCCAATTTTTAAACTTTGACATGTGTTAGTAAAACTGTTAATATCATCACAACTACTGTGTGCATCCAGATGGATTATACCTTGTTTTTTTCAGGTCAAGTTGGGCTTTCATTTGGTGGTAAATGGTAATGGATATTTCTTAATTTTATTTTTGTTTACTATCAAAGAATAATTGGCCCAAAATAGTAAAAAAACTATTTTCTTTTAAATTTAGCTGTATATTTCTTGCTACTACCATAACCTACCACCAAAGAACAACCCAAAACAAACTCTCCCGCTCTTGACGATCACAGAGATACCACATACAGTGGTGTGAAAAAGTGTTTGCCCCCTTCCTCATTTCCTGTTCCTTTGCATGTTTGTCACACTTAAGTGTTTCGGAACATGAAACCAATTTAAACAATAGTCAAGGACAACACAAGTAAACACAAAATGCAATTTGTAAATGATGGTGTTTATTATTAAAGGTGAAAAAAAATCCAAACCATCATGGCCCTGTGTGAAAAAGTGATTGCCCCCTAAACCTAATAACTGGTTGGGCCACCCTTAGCAGCAACAACTGCAACCAAGCGTTTGCGATAACGTGCAATGAGGCTTTTACAGCGTCCTGGAGGAATTTTGGCCCACTCATCTTTGCAGAATTGTCCTAATTCAGTTACATTAGAGGGTTTTCGAGCATGAACGGCCTTTTTAAGGTCATACCACAACAGCTCAATAGGATTCAGGTCAGGACTTTGGCTAGGCCACTCCAAAGTCTTCATTTTGTTTTTCTTCAGCCATTCGGTGGTGGACTTGCTGGTGTGTTTAGGATCATTGTCCTGCTGCAGAACCCAAGTTCGTTTCAGCTCGAGTACACGAACAGATGGTCGGACATTCTCCTTCAGGATCTCTTGGTAGACAGCAGAATTCATAGTTCCTTTTATCACGGCAAGTCTTCCAGGTCCTGAAGCAGCAAAACAGCCCCAGACCATCACACTACCACCACCATATTTTACTGTTGGTATAATGTTCTTTTTCTGAAATGCAGTGTTCCTTCTACGCCAGATATACTTGGACACACACCTTCCAAAGAGTTCCACTTTTGTCTCATCGGTCCACAGAATGTGATGATGATGATGTTCTTTTTGCTCAGCAGTGGTTTTCTCCTTGGAACTCTGCCATGCAGGCCATTTTTGCCCAGTCTTTTCCTGATGGTGGAGGCATGAACGCTGACCTTAACTGAGGCAAGTGAGGCCTGCAGTTCCTTGGACGTTGTTGTGGGGTCTTTTGTGACCTCTTGGATGAGTCGTCGCTGCGCTCTTGGGGTAATTTTGGGCGGCCGGCCACTCCTGGGAAGGTTCACCACTGTTCCATGTCTTCGCCATTTGTGGATAATGGCTCTCACTGTGGTTCGCTGGATTCCCAAAGCTTTGGAAATGGCTTTATAACCCTTTCCAGACTGATAGATCTCAATTACTTTCTTTCTCAATTGTTCCTGAATTTCTTTGGGTCTCGGCATGATGTGTAGCTTTTAA